>JBBPBP010000001.1:6928306-6967936 GCA_037974735.1 Cicer chorassanicum | reverse complement strand
AAAAAAAAAAAAAAAAAAAAACTTCTACATACATCAATCAGATATGATCATTTATGTCATAATATTATTTTTTTTAAATAAATACTCAAATATTTAAATGATAAATGTGATTACATAATGTACATGCAAATTAAATTCCTTAAAAAAAAGTAAATTTACTAAAATTTATGATTTGAATATATACTTTTATGTAAGATATTATATAATTTCATCTATCTTTTTTTTCATAGTGGTCTATGATGTGTCAAAGGGTCGACTCAGAAGCAGATGTTAAAATTTACCAAATAAATGCATGGCAGAATCTTCAAACCCAACTATCTAAACTAAGAAAATAAGAAATTACATCTCTTCAAGCACAATTCTAAAGGAGATAACACGAGGACATGTAATACAATAGAATAAATGCTTTAAGGAAAAAAGCAAATCCAGGATCCGTTAAGGAAGCTCTAAGCAGTATAAACTGAGGCAATACATTACTAACACTACTAAGTATCATTTTTGCCTCATTTCTTGGTACACAGCGTTATATTGATATCAACATCTGTGAAAAATTCAGCTGGACTAAGAAATTTTTATACCTCGGAAATTAGAGTACTACAGTCCCAAGTTCAAACAATAGCCCTATCTTTACCCTCTTCTGCAGCTGCCAAAGGCTGAAGTGCTTTGAGAGGATTCATAATGACACCATCAATGAGTCCATATTCTTTGGCTTCTTTTGCACTCATAAAAAAATCACGGTCTGTATCCTGGTTAATTTTCTCTAGACTTTGGCCAGTTTGATAGGAGAGATATCCATTCAGGTTTGCCTTGTGATGCAGCATTTCATTTGCCTGAGGATTATGAATCATCATAATTATGAATATATGTCACTTATGCAACAAGTTAATTAAACAAGCTACCCATCATGTGAACAATATTGTATAGGTGTAAGAAATGAATGATAGGAATATAGGAGTATGGGAACAATATTGTAGGGAATTTAGTATTATCTTGGTTTAAGGATAACTCATTAGACTTTGAGTGCTACCAGTGATAGCCTAAGCCTTTAATTTTCTATGATAAAGATATATGACAGTATTGAAATAAACACGAGGTTTGTCAGTTTGTGCCATAGAAATAGAGGAAGCAAACAGAGCCTATACCTGAATATCTATGTCAGATTGCCCTCCTTGAAAACCACCGAGCGGTTGATGAATCATTATCCTTGAATTTGGCAAGCTGAATCTTTTTCCTTCAGAAATGACGGAGGGGGATATAAAGTTACAAAGAGGCATTTTCCTTATTTGCAAAAGTGGAAATGACATTCACCAAAAATAAATAGAAAAATAAATAAATACAACCATTTCAAGTTAAAGGAATTATTACCTTTGGTCCCAGCGCTAAGCAGAAAAGCTCCCATACTGCTCATGAACAGGTCAATATATAAGTACGAGAATGGGAATAAAATTTTCAACAACAAATTAAAAAATAAAAAATTACAGGCATACAATCAGCTATCAATCAGTTTTCAATGTGAAATTATCCATATTAATGAACATTTCCAGTTCTTAGAACTACTCCATGCACATTCTTAAGTCGCATGTCAAATATGCGACTTTAGTCTCAAACCTAAATTTAATTGCACTTCCATCCAATCCCTCTAATTTAGTTTATGTGCTATTTTGGCTTCTCTAATTTTCTTTTTCCAGTCATAGTTCACTATTCTTAAAATTGAACAAACTTAGTCCATCAGTTAATTTGGGTCCAATATTTGATGGATGCTTTTGGAGTTAGAAACCAGTGCTTGGTTGGACATGATGGGATGTTAATCTAGACTTGCATGGGGGGTTTTATTATACTTAGCCAAGAAGCTATGTTCGTTCCGGAGGGTGCTCGTCCTTTCAACCTAATGAGCTTGAAATGTCCAACTCCATACTTAGTCAGACAGGTAAAGGTGAACAACCCCATTTCCGAGCTCCAGAGAAATGTTGAACTTGGTTCTCAATAGAGAAAATACATAACCCGAAGCTCAGAGATGTATCAGTTATGCAACTAAATGGTTGATGATGATATTTAACCGAGAGGGCACACAGCTCCATGCATTGCATGCCATGTTAGCACAACTTCTGTAAACTATTAGATCCTTGACTAAGAAGCTAAATGAACCAGTTGGATGAACTCGGTTGAATGAACCACATTTATTTTTAAAACAAGATGATTAAAATCAAGCAAAAAAGAGGAGAACCGAAATTGTGCAATCACTAATACACTGACGTAATAGTTTCCAGAACATAAAACCACAAACATGACATAACCGAAATATAGTGCACTGGGTTTTTTACTGCAAATGGTGGACCTCTCATAGCCTGTATTACCTTGTATGATGTCATATCAAATACTGCATAATATTAGAATATTATCAAGTTTTATTCTATTACAATCAGGTTTCTTATATGCATATCAATCGGACCCTTATCTGGCACTTAGTTATGGTTTAGCACTTGAAGATCAGAACACTCTTATAAAAATAGTTAAAACTTAAAATGTTTAAGGTCTGTAAAAGTAACATTTCATTTGGAATACTTTTCCTTCCCCCTTACCCTCATACATGCATATATTTAGGCGGTGCATAGCATGATGATGCAAGAAGATATATAAGGCCCATAGTGAATGTTTATAAAAGGAGGGCCTAGGTAGTGGAGAAAAAGGTAGTAACTTACTTACAGCTGCATGGGATTGGCAAAGGAGGGAATGGATATCATGGAGAGGAAGGATGTGGGAGTGAGCATAGAGGGGAGGATAACCGAATGCATGAGGCAGCAAACACATGAAGTGGGAATCGTAGGACTGGGTATAGGATTCTCCTATCTCAGCAAGAAGGTTCTCTGTAGTTAGGCGTTTTCCAATTCTTCAAGGAGTGTATCTCCATCCATCTATATTTCCTACTTGTATTTCTCTATAGCCAGAGTTTTATTACTGTTTTAATACACTGTTATATTACATTATTGCCTCTTAAGTGCCTAGTCCTATTCTAATCATATAACCAACCATACATGGTTGGTCGAGATGAACTCCTCTCATGATCTCAAGTCTCAATCAACTAATACAGGTGTCCTATATTTTATACATTGCTCATTTCGATGTGTTCGTGTCAATGTCTTGTCTCGTATCCCTACCTACGTTTGGGCTTCATAGTCCACTAGTGATAGGAAACTTACAAAATGACAAAAGGGGTATGAGGTTGACCAAACAATCACACTAAATAAATAAACCCAAGTAAAATATAAATATTCATTTTAAAAAAGATATCATAATGTGCAGAAGGGAGACTCTTAAGATAATTAATAATTAATCATCCTAAATTCTCCTAGAATTTAGAAAAATAAAAAATGAATATGATAGATAGGACCTATGAAGGGAAAGGCCCAAATGAAGAAGAGAGTGTTGAGTTGGCAAATTAGTGTGAGGGAGAGAAAATACACACGGAAAAGGAGAGTGTATATAAAGGGATAGTGTCATGACAAGAATATCTCAAGTTGGGTAGAGAGTATTCATCCTCTGAAGGAGCTTTGCTCTGGGGTTATAGGAGGAAACTCTTGTAATCATAAATATCATATTCCTATTTCTCTTAATTTTGGGTTCCTAACAGAATATGTTTTGCATGAATACATCAAGATCAAGTTAGGATAACACTTTTAGCCTTTATCGATGATGAACTATAACTTGTCAACAATTAGATAATATTACCCAGAGGAAGAAAGAAAAATTACCTAGCCGCCAATCCAACACAAACAGTGGACACATCAGGTCTGATATGCCTCATTGTATCAAATATTGCCATACCTAAGAACAAAAAACAAAGTGTATAACTTTTTGAATAAAATGATATTTCTGTGAGCCTGTGTATAGATTGTAATAAAACAAATGCAAGATAGTTACAGAAAATAATTATTACCAGCTGTAACCGATCCTCCTGGAGAGTTTACGTACATGATAATATCCTGTTCAACGAAATCAGAAAATTGGAAGGTGACTAGGTGCTTGAACAACAAAAATTGAGATATAACATAGTTTATAAGATCAAAAGATGAACTCAAGATCATAGCCATATCAAAATGTTGAAATACCAAAATATGTGTTTCACGACATCTCTAAAAATGCAAAGGACCGCTTTTTATAGATAAAAGTATAAGCAAAATAACCATGAGTTATGAACAACTAATAATTAAGGACAAACCTTGTTTGGATCAACAGCATCAAGATAAAGAAGCTGAGAAACTATAATATTTGCCATATCATCGTCAACTGCTCCACCACAGCGGATTATTCTCTAAATACCAAAACAGATTAATTAATACTCGAAGGACTAAACAGAAACTAAATACTCAACGTTAAGCAACTGCATGAGTAAAAAATGCCTACATATTGGAAAAGCTGACTTATAACACTCTGGAAACGCTCCTGCACCATTGGAGGTGGCCCTTGTCCTTGTGCATAAGCAGGGAAATAAGGGGAAGATGGTACTTGCAAATCCTCCCTTCAAGAACACTTAATTCAAGTCAATATAGAAGGCCAAGTTAAAAGATTAACAAAGAGTAAAACTTGAGTGCAATGCCCTAGACCCTTTTGTTATCGTTTCTCTCATAAAAGTAGAGTACAATTGTCACAAATTATCACACTGCACCTAAGTTTTATCCTTAAACAAATTAACAAGCAAAAATCTACCTCATGGACCAAATACCCCGACGCAAACTCCTCTGAGGTGCCCAAAATTCATCACCATACACAGCTTTCACAGTAGATTTTTTAGTAGTCTTTCGAATTTCCACAGATTTTCTCAATTTCCTGCAAATAACAGCAGGGTTTTATCCCCTTGCAAGAAATAAATATGGAAAATAACAGAATATTCTAGTCTACTCCATATAAAAGATGGAAAATAACAATTAAAGCTTCAACTAGTAAAAATTTAAAGAGCCTTCAAAGAAAACCTAGATTATTAATTTGTCTTAAGAGTAACCCACTTCAAATTTATCACGACATTTGTATTACTCTCTACAACCCAAAAATGACTTACAAAAACTATCAGTTTCACGTTTCACCCTAACCCCCCACTGGCAAAAAATAAAATGAAAATAAGGGCAATTTTCTATTAATCCAGTAACCTAAAATAAAGAAACGGGTAAAGAACAAAACCCAACAGCAATAAATTGAAAAACCTCTAAGTTGCAGATATGAAATAAAAATATGAACTTTAGGAGAAATTAAATGTTGAGAATAATAGAAATAGATGAAAGAAAGAAAAAGATAGATACCCGGAGAGAAAAGAGTTGGAGGGGAGAGAAAGATTGTGAGAGTGAGAAGAAGAAGGAGAGGGGGAGTTGAATGTAAGAGAGGAAGAGGGAGTGAGAAAACAAGTATGAGACATTGTTAATTGGTGTGTGAAAGAAGAAGAAGATGATATCTAATATATGCTAAGTATGAAGGAGAGTGGAGTGTTAATGCGAAAGTTGTTGACAGGGAACTAATACAAAGCAACAAATTTGATTTCGGAATATCTTTGGAAATGCGAAACCATACGGCTATTCGTATGGCCCTTCAAAATTAAAATTAAAAGCTTTAATTAAATACTTCCAACTGTGCTCACAATGTAAAATTTAATTGCATAACATATTAATTAAACTCTAAAATATTTTACTTTTTATTTTTGTTTTAACTAATTGGTACTCACGAGAAATTATTTTTTATCATTGTCGTTAATGAATTTGTATAGCTTATTAATCAACTATGTGTATGATTATCTTTAATAATTTTTTAGGTTTAAATATAATTTTGATCTTTATATTTTAATTAATTCATGATGTTGATCTTTTATTTTAAAAATTGTCAGTTTTAGTTCTTCTATCAAATTTTTAAATTAAAAAAATAGCGATTTAACGTATTTTATAGAACATAAAATACAATTTCATGATATAAAACTATTTAAATGAATTAATTATTTATATGTTATTAATTAAATTACAAATATAAAAAATTTATGAAATTGAAAATTAAGTTTTGATGGTGTTTTATACCGATTTTATGGGCGTTAATCATTCTACAACATCATATCATATGAGATGTTATTTAAAAGTATGTCACGTAGTCATTTTTTAATTAAAAAATCATAGAGATGACAAAAAATATCGACTTTTAAAATAAGGGGATCAATTTCATGAATCAATAAAAATAAAAATATTAAAATTGCAATACAGCTTTTTTTTAAATAAAAAACTCAAATTTGACAATTACATCAACATCTAACATCTTCATCTTCTCACTCAACTTTTTTTATTTTTCATGAACATTAATTTTTAAAAGATAATTATAAAGGACCTAAACAAGAGAAAAATAATATAAATCACAACTTTATAAACGTTTTAAAGAATATGGGATAAATTTGTAAACCTTTTAAAAGAAAAAAGACATGTAACTATAATATAGCTATATCTATAATATCTAAATCCTATTAAATCAGCAGCTGACCCTAACCCTAATATGCAGATACTTTTCAGTACTAAACTTAAATGTTTTTCATCAAATGCATGAATGAATCTAAATTGTATTTGGTAATGACACACAATATTAAAAGAATTGAGCGAACAAATGAATGTTACGTCAAATGACACGTGTGAATCAAATCCTATCTTAGTTATAATTGTATATATTAGCATCAAACATGTAGCTTGACATTAACCACAAATTATGATGGAAAGTGATACTCAAATGTATGCCTAATCAAAGTCGTCTTTTTTTTATAGATAAATAAGTTTAATTCAAATACAAATAAGAATAGTACAAACAAATTTATCATGAGTCGAGAAATTTCTCATTCATATTTTGACATAAAAACTAATTAAAAAAAGCAAAAAATACGCCAACAATACACATAAAGATTTCAGAAGTCATTGAAAGAAAATCAAACCAAAACTTTAATCGTAATAATCAAACTAATTCTTCCAAATATGGCCCATGGCCAAGAATAATACAAGATCCATGGTTTTAATTCAATTCATTTTCGGAAAAAATATTTGTCGGCGTTTGCTCGTATGACTATATGTGATCTTTGACATGATCAATTCAACCACGTGTTGACGATTATATGTAAGACTGAGATAGTGTTGAATTTGACTGAGATGGTGTTGAAGTATGACATCGACATAACGAATTTGTTGCCTTTGATGAACACCACATTTAGACAAATAAACAAACAAACATCACACCACGGTGACTCAAAGTCGCCTTAAGTAACATGCAACTTTACATTAGCCATGAATGCATGAATCACATTTCCATTGATTTGTCTGGGAAGTAAAACAGTAGTCATGCATTAATTGTCTCCCATGAATTTAGATCAATTTCTCAAGAGACAATTGATACACATGTCCATTACGAAAAGAGATATTTTAATAATTAAAAGCTACATTACTTAATAGGATTCATGTATTAATTGCCCTCCATCAAAAACATGCGAGTCAAAGTTGCACGACCATTCATTAATAAAGGCTGTGCGTATTACAAAGAGCAATTGTGCAATAACCACAATTCTATATATGAAGGTTGCGCTTTAACCACAATTGTGTGAATCAACGCATGGAAGACGATAGTCAAAAGCAACATCACACATATAAATTGCATATAGGTAACATCATACCCACATTTTGTGGTGTCAACTACCTTAATCTCGCTCTATCTCATTTTCCTCTTCTATCGTTGTTACTGTCTCCTCTTTTTCTTTATGGTTATGGTTCTACTTATTGTTGCTATTTCTTATCTTTTTATTGTATATACTCTGTTTTTTTTTCTATTGTTTGTTTTTCATCAATGGTAGTGATAGTTTTCTCTAAACTGAGCTAAATCAGTTGGTCTGTACCTAACTTATATAGTTAAATATTTTGTCAATTATCATTTATAAACATACTAATTAATAAAATAAAAATTTTAAGATGTTATTTTAACATTAATATAAATTTTAACTACTATTGCAGAGCTCTCTTCTAGAGGACTCTTTCAAAAAGAGAACTCTTCTATGCGAGAAAATGGAGAGACTTCCACACATTCAGCACACCACTATTGGTATACTTTGTCATTAAGGTCATTACCGCTAGCATCCTTTAAAGTGGTGTCCATTTTACTAGTTTAGTAAAATAATGTTAAAAAATTATGCATATTAATTAAAATTAAACATTCATGAATTGTTAGACTTATTTAATTAATCGAGTTCAATCTTAAACTTAGATTTATTTTATTTAATTAAACATACATGCCCATATTTAACAAGTTGAGTTTGAATCATTCACTAATATCTAGAATTGGGTTTATATTTTTTTTTTTCAAGTTAGGAGATAGATAGCATGACAATTGTATTGAAAGTGTTTTGGGTTGAAAAAAATTTCCTTCAAGGTATAAATAAAAACTCAAACAAAATCCAAACACACAGCCACACTTTTTTGACAAATGATTATGTTGATATTGATTTAATACAAACGTGCAACTTACACGTTACACTAGTATCTAATGGGAATATGTTACCCATTTTTACAAAACATATATACTCTGCCCTATTTAAGATCCTTGACATTGGATTCACAATAGACATGTATATTTGATATCAAGTAATATGTGGCCATGATTTTATAGTATATAAAACCATGAATGGATAACCATATGAAAAGGGTACAACCTTACTAGTCACCACCTCCTTCTCCCATGTATTTCATGCACTAAAATTTAAATTTTGATGTTATTAACTAAGGCGTTCATGATGCCCAAACAATTACCACCCAATTCAAATAGAGCTTGTGAATCTTGAGCAAATGGCATTTCAACACCAGGAGACTCCACAAAAGCATCCTCACATGCAGATCGGTATGATATAACAGCATTGAACTTGTAATAAGCATCCACAACATTTTGTTCCTCAAGTAACTTCACTGCCTCCTTGATTGCATCCAACATATCACCATATTGTGATTTGCATATGTCAAGGGCATCAATGGCTTTTTTATCGGTGCTAGGATCCTCAAGCAACTTGGTAATGGCACTGTCGACAGCCTTGGCTTGGTCATGGGTGGCACCAACCTCAATCTCAAGTGCCTTGAGAGGGTCAAAAGGACCATCCAATAATTTCGAAATGGTTTCGGCACAAAGAGTTGGATTCTCTCCGTCAATGCATAGATTCACGATCTCAGGATCGACTTGTTTGGCAGATTCGGCTGCCAAAGGGACGAAGGTACCTAGCAAGTTGGCACCAGACTCTGTCTCTGGTGTTTTCTTGACTGCTTGAGAAGCGAACAGGTCGACACCAGAGTCTGGTGTTTCGGCCGAAATACTTGTGGAAATGAAGTCATCAACAGGACTGGGTGCTGGGGCACTTGTGGAAATGAAGTCATTAACAGGACTGGGTGCTGGGGCACTTGTGGAAATGAAGTCAAAAAGGCGGGTTGAAGGGACAGCATTGGAAGATAAAATAAGAGAAAAGAGGGATAGGATTACCAGAAGGCTTTTATTGAATTTAGAATCCATTGTCTCTTCTCTTTAGAATATATTCTAAGAGCAGAGACAAAGACACAAGGAGAAACCAGAGATACAATCAACTCTTGTTTATACGTTGGGTTTTTATTGTTGCGTTTGGGAACAAAATTTCTACGAAAGTTTTGGCACATTTTTAGTTGTTGATTATGGGCTATCGTTAGATTGTGCATAAAAATAGCAACATGAAAGGTTGGTGTTCCATTGTCATCCGCAAACAAACATAGCAACCTGTACAAGTGCATAAATAGAAAGAGACATGTTGACTTGGTAAAGTAATGAAAAAAAGAAAATACAAGAGATTATAAGGATTTTATAAATAAGTCATAGTTGTTGTTGTGATAATAAAAATAATTTAAATTTTTCTCAAAAAAAAAAAATTAAAAATGATATGAAACATGAAAAAAATTAATAAAATTATAACAGTTAAAATTGTTTTTAATAGTTTATACTAAAACCTTGGGACCATAAGACACAAATCATTTTAAAAGTAACATTTAAATGTACAAAAATTTCATTAAATTATTACCATAAATATATTTTTAATAAATTAAATTAAATATAATTCTTTAAAGTATGGATTCTTTTTTAGGTCTAAATATAGACCATGGTTCTAAGTCGTCGCAATTGTAATTGCGACCATATTACAAAATATTAAGGTTTGAAATATTACGACCACAATTTAAAACCATCATAGACCACATTTCCAAGTGAGCCTGAATAATAGTACCACCTAATATTTCACCCAAAAATAATAATACACTCTCTCTTCTTATTTATAAGCAAAAGTTAATGTATTAAGTCCAAATTCAAGTTTTGTTGACTCACTTTTGCTTATAAAAGGAAGAGAGGGAGTACCATCTAGAGAGGAGTCAAAATGACTTTCAGGCCAAATTTTCAATTATGAGGACATAATCTAGTAATTATGGATAAATGAGAAAGACCGGCCATGAAGAATCATTGCCTAAAATGATAGTGAAGTTATACATAATTTTTTAAAAATTAAAATTAAAAAGCTTTTGAAGCCAATCTGAAAAACAAAATGGTAACAAACTACAATGCACATATGTACAAAATTGGATCCACTTGGAACCACTGTCTCTTAGGGGAGAACGGGATGGTTGTTTACCGTGGAGGATGGCGAGAACAACAACAAAGGAATCCCCTTCCTAGCCAACCAGCAACAACACATCTAAACCTTCAATGCGAGAAAATTCCACCGGCGCACCGGCTACGGTGCCATCAGCCATCCACCTTCAGCCATGAGAAAACCGTTGAATTGTGTGCAAGTTTGCGGTTAGCTTGCCTTTCCAACTACATTCATCGTCCTTCATGAAGATCTTCAGAGAAAACAGCTGTCCTAGAAATGTTGTCATAGTCAAAGGGACTTAGACCAGAGTAAGGACCAGAAGAAAACATTGAAGATGTCCCATCAGACTCATAAGTGGTAGAAAACTGTCTCATGTTGGGCCTTGTATTTGATGAGGGTAATGTGGTATCATGATTTTCTGTGACACGCTGCACCATTTTAAGTGACTGTACCACTTCACCCATTGTAGGTCGTTGGTTTGCTTCAGGTGCAACACAAGCTGCAGCAATAGTGCAAACGCGGAGAAAATCTTCCTTTGGATACTTTCCCCCAAGCCTTGGATCAGCAAGTTCTTCTAACCGCTCCTTATCTCTAAGAATTGGCCTTGCCTGAAAGAATAACAAAGGATGGATTAACTTCAATCATTTCCAACAGAAACCAGGTGGAAATGCTTTCGAGTTTGAACGCAACAAGAATAATCACAGAATGTTGAATTATGAAACTAACCCAAGTTACAAGGTTTTCTTGTCCTGTTGGCTGTGACATATCCACAGGTTTCCTTCCGGTCAACAGTTCTAGCAACACAACCCCGTAGCTATAAACATCGCTTTTCACGAGTAGGTGTCCAGTCATAGCATACTCAGGTGCTACATACCTACACAACAATTTCATTTCATCTTAATTACAATCAAATGGAAATATCATAGCAGACTCAGGTGCTACATACCAACACAACAATTTCATTTCATCTTAACTACAATCAAATGGAAATAAAAAGTGCAAGAAAGAATAGAATGAGACTAACCCAAATGTGCCCATGACACGTGTAGACAGGTAATTAGCCCTGCCTTCGGGTGCTTGTTTAGCTAGACCAAAATCAGCAACTTTAGCATGAAAGTTGTTCTCAAGCAATATATTAGATGCCTTAAAATCTCTGTGTATGACACATGGTTGTGAATCTTCATGCAGGTAAGCAAGTCCTCTTGCAGCATCAAGTGCAATCTTCATCCGGGTGTCCCAATCCAAAGGGCAATTTACTCCCAAGGGACCTAGGCGAAGTCAGGGCCAATTTAAATTAAGCATAATAATGAAATTATTTCTGAAAATAAATATTGATGTAACAATAGAGACACAAATCAGGTAATTCAAGATTAAAAAACTGAACCCATTATTTGAGAAATTACATTACCATGAAGCCAGGCCTCCAAACTTCCATTAGGGACAAGCTCATAGCAAAGTAGGTTTTGTGATGAGTCACGATTGCTATAGTATCCAACTAGTTTTACAAGGTTACGGTGATGCAACCGGCTAAGCATATCAACCTCAACCAAAAACTCTTTGTCGCCCTGATGCCCTCCACTAGTAAGCCTCTTAATTGCAACAGCAGTTCCATCACTCAAGACACCTTTAAAAACTTTACCAAAACCCCCTTCTCCAAGTATGCTTGCCGATTCAAAATTGTTTGTTGCTTCTCTAAGATCTTCGTAAGAAATAAAACGTGTACTGGTTGGGCGTGGAAGTGACCCAGCAGATGAAACTGCATGTTCTATCGTTGGCTTTTCTGTAGGAAATAAAGCAAATGTCAGCAGCAGGTGTAGAATACCATATAATGTTACCGACGATAATGGAAATAATCTTGTGTGTGAGTGTGTATCAAGTTTCTAGTCTCGATTCAATGAACAAATTGTACATTAAATCAGGTTCCATGATCAATCAAAAACATTGGTATATGTTCATGTTAAATTCTAATAAAAGTTCTCAAGTAATCTATAAACTGCTCCAAAAATACTTGTGCTAAACAGCAGCAATTAATTTGCTTCAGTCCATAAAACTTTCTATATTATAAATTCTCTATGCCATGAAGTAGTTTTTCTTTGGAAAGGAACTCAGTTTGCCTCCATTTAACTGTTACACTTACTGCCTTAATAATATCCAAATCAAGATAGTGACCAAATATAACTTACAGCAGTTTTCACCATTATAATGTTGTTTTAGAAATGCAAAAATGAAAATGCATCCAATAGCAGTTAGAACTAGAATACTTGCCAGTTTCTGTAGGAGGTGTTTTCCTTTTTGGCCTCAGTGTGCATAGACAAAGTATAAGTACACATATAATGGAAGTGATGAGTATTCCGGTAACAATTCCAAGGATAAGAAGCAAATTTGAATGCCTTTCCCTGTCTGAAGAACTCGATGATGTAGCTGTAGGTTTTTGTCTCTCAGGAGTTTTCACAGCTGATGCAGCAAAAGTAGGAGCTGCAGTAGAATGCAAAGTTACGTTATAAATTATAAATTATAATACATATATGCATAGATATTCATTATAAGACCCAACATCCAGTGGTCCACCCCCACAATGAGGCACATAATTGCTATTCATCTTCTACCAGTAGTCACAGAAAAGTATCTGGTACTATGAAAACTAGATATAGTTATTTAACTCTTCTAAAGCTTTGAATGACCAAAGAAACAAACAGCAGTGAGTAATGTTGCTATAGAATTAAACATAACTCATTAAATGTGTTATATAAAAATGTGGCAACAAGGAAGCCTTACATAGATGCATTAACGTGTTTGTAATGGTAAAATCGCATATACAAGGAGCAAATCCATGATGGCTAAAATGTTCTAAGCAATGCTATGACATAAATATCAAGCAGACAACAATCAAGATTTAATTTTATAATGAACACTGCAGCATAAGATTTTCATGAGCATCAGAGTTACAAGATTTGGGTTTGCAGGAAAATATCAGAACCAGTCAAGAAACCATGGTGAGTAAACAATGGATTAGACCCCATAGCATCATCGACATATCTTTTTCTTTCTTTCCTGACCATTTATAAGTAACAATGAAACAAAACAAATGGACAACAAATCTATCTATATACATTAAAAAAAATAGAGCCTAAGTTGTTAAAACAGCAAGATTACATACATAACCAAGGTATCAATACCAGGTGAAAAAAAAGCATTAGCTACATATTTACTGTACAATGATCATCTCACTGTAAGTTTTCTCAAATATCACGATCAGAAGCCAGTATCTACCTTGAGAAGGAGGTAGAGGTTTAAACCAGGTCATATTGAGAACCCTGTAGTCACCCACGAATCTACTGTCAAGTCGAGCCTTGTGAAACAAAAGGGAAGAGTTTAATTTAGATGCTTCATTGGCAGAGAAACTGATCTCTTTTTGTGGAGTGATATACATCGATATATTCAACGTCGATAAGCCGAGTACATAAAAATTTATCAATTCAATTTGTGTAGCTCGCAGCCCCAATAGTGCGGCCAATTCATCGAGAAAAAGATTCCAGTCTGGATTCTGAGAGACATTCAAAAGAAGAAGGTCTAGCTTTACAGGATAAACACAGTGGCAGCCCTCAATGCCTCGTTTCAAAACCATTCCTTTTTTACAACAATCTGGTTGAGTAAAATAAAAGCATAATGAGCCATGCAGCAACAAAAATTTAAACAGCATAATTGCATTTAATCCATATACACCATAACTATAAAGAGTTTTTACACTGTCAATCAATCTTAACCGTTATATCATTAAAAACTTAATTAAACTCGCTCCAATCAATGGACAACAGCATTAGAAATTACCAGAAAAAAAAAAATTATTGCCAAAGAGTGAAATTGCTTACTGGAAACATAAGGGGACAATGGTGGGTGAGCCATAAGAGAAGGAACTGCATGAGAAATAGAATGCATAGGGGTAATAGATGAATGAGAAGGTGCACGTGATGGAATTGGTGTAACTGAAGAGAATAAAGAAGCTTCTAGTATTCGATCATATGCAACACAATCAACTAAAAACACCGTAGTAGATAATAACACAAGCAATGTTTTCAGCAATATGCACTGAAACTTTTCCAATCCACCTGCATCATTTGTGAAAATACTAAATTAGCAATAATGTAATGAGAGTTTAAGATTGATTAATGTAATGAAAGGTATAATTACCGATTAAAGAGATAGAAAACATGCGGTTCGGCATCGGCGATTGTGGAGAACGGTTGGGATGAGATAGATCAAAGGAAGTGAGTGCGTAAATGACTGAGTTGAATCGTCTGCAAGTGTTTACGACTTGCCCTGGCCGAGAAGCTTTGTATGTGTGTGTCTAAGTTCAATCGTCTTCTTTGTTTTTTTGGATTTTGTTTTAGTGGTCTGGTTTAGGACCATTGTTAAGTGTGGAGAAGTGTCATGAATCATATTGAGTGGACCCGTCTTTGAAAATAATTCAAAATTTCCACGAACATCGATGTGACCATTTACTTTTGTTTTGTTTTTATTTTAAAAATAGAATTTCAAAACTAAAACATGTCCTACTAAAATGAAATTGGAATTATTTTTATTTAATTTTAAAATAGTTTTTTTTTAAAAAAAAATTAGTTGAGATTAACAACACTTTGACGATCATCGAGGACAATCACATTTAAATATTATCATCGATCATTCATCTTCAACTACCATCGACTACCTCTATCACTTCTAATCACCACTATCTCTGGCTATCGCTGCCGCCCGTCCACGTCTAACCATCCACTACTCACTTCAAAACATCACCATCGTCACCAACCACTTACATTCAAAAAACGCAAGCCACCACACCTAACCACCATCTTCAATCGATTATCCACCTCCGACTAACCCCCCAACCACCTACTTTCAACAACTGTTGACCATCATCTCCACCCCCCACTTCTAATTGTCATCCACTTCTTTTGACTGTTGCAGTCACATTTGATGACTGATCGCCACTATGATAGTTATTTTTAACAACTACCACTTTTAACTATTATTTATTAAAATTATTATAAAAAATATATTTTATAATGAATTATATTAATATAAACTTTTACGAAAGTTTTACTTTTAATTATTTTTATGTAACAATAATTTTTATATTTAATAAATTCATAATGAGACGATATAAAGAGAGTGATTTAATTAAAAATAAATAATAAACAAAAAATTAATTTAACATTAAAAATTAAAATTAAAAACTCAAAATGTGATTAATAAAATCAAAACTGAAACTAATTTTAATTTATAAAATTTTCAAAACTAAAATTACCCTAAATGAGATCTCAAGGACCTTGATTTTAAGTGGAGGTTTTGAACTTGAATTCAAAAACTAAGCTAAACTAACCAACTAATATTTACTTATAAAATGAAAATAAATGTCTTCATAATGTCATAATGGTGGTATTTTTATTTTACTATATAATTTATAATTATCTATAAAACTTAATTCAGTTGACAAATATCGATATTGTTAGACTGAATATCATATCTTGAATTTAAACTTAAAGTTTTCATATTTGTCGATATTATTATACATTTATTTCATCTAATCCAACACCTAAAGGAATAACTAAATGAATTTTACTAATAACTCTATATTATAACATTTAATTAAAATTTGTTTATTACAATTTATTAAATACTTCAACAAAAAATAAAGAGAGAGGCTTGTAGATAGATTGTTAATACTTTGCATTTGTCAATGAATTAGATGCACAAATTTCAATACACTGCCAATAGCAACATTCCTAGATGGGCACCCAATCCAAAACATTACACAAAGATAGAGGAAATTTTCTTTACTTTTTCCATGTAAAAATATTTTTTAAACAAAATTATATTGCAAATATATCAGTTCTTCAGATTTTCAATTTTCAAAATCATCGGTCTTTCCTCACTCACCTGAAACAACCATAGAATATCTTCCTTTTCCAACTTTTGGAATTTTCTTTCAGAAACAGAATTATGATACACTTCCTTCTCAACTTTCAGACCCTGTATCCAAATGGATTTTGTAGCTCCTTTATTCAAAATCTCTTCAATGACTCAAAAAGAAAATGATCATAATAGCTTTGACAAAGTTATTTCTTTGGTCAAGCTAGTAGGCCAAGCTTGTTAACGATGTTAATGTTTATATTCCTCTCTGAATAGAAGTCGTTGTCTCGTGTTTATTGTTGAGACTCTTGAGAAGTATGATTGTACTTAAGAAAGAGAGAAAAATTAAGAAAAATATTAATTTAAAATTAATAGTATGAAAAATATGATACACTTAGAATAAGACATAATGGTAAATTAGTTTTTTAAATTGTAAACATCAGTTAAATTAATTCTGGAATTTAACGAGTACATCACTTAAATTGTAAAATAATAATCAAAATAATTTATATTTAAATTTTATCATTAGAGATTATGATATGACACGTTTATTAAATATTTGACCCTTCCACGTTCGATCTCATATCAATGTCATCACAATGTAGACTAATTTCCCGATACTAATTTGTCCATAATTAGTATGTGCACAATTACAAATTACTCACAAATTTATCTATAAGATAACAAAATTTTATCAACAAATTTGTTCATAGAAAAATGACATTAATGTGATATTAACGTGGATAAGACACATATTCAATTATAGTATCACATCAAAATATCTAATAACAAAAGTTTACATAGAAATATATATGTCAATTCACAAAATTCAGAGACTAATTTGACCGACATTTACAAACAATTTGGATATTTTCTCGTAAAATATACCATTATATAATGTTCATCAAATAACTAACATAATCAATTTCTACTTCATGATAACTAACTTTTAACTGCCTAAAACTAATTCTAACGTATATCTAACTATATCTTACTACTAATTCTAACATATATCTAACTATATCTAATAGTTGCCAATTGCCATTTCTGATGAGCGAATGTAGACATCTACTACATTAGTAAGATAAGCTTCATCCTTCGGGAGAATATTCATATTCATAATAATATACAAACAAATCCAAAAGTACTAACATTAACAATCTATTTACAAAGATGGGTTGTATTAATAAATAATTTCAAATATGAGCTTAGTCAAAGATGAATTATCGTTGTTATGGAATACCCAAGTCTGCACTCTGCAGTTTCATATTCAAAGACAAGTTGGAGCTAGAATTACAAAAGACCAAGAAAAATATGTTCATGTCTTTGGGCAGGCAGTGACACCTATAGTTCTGGCAGCTATTTTTCTTTGGGAAGCAATTGGACATGCTTCCAAGCAAGGCTCCTTCAGAACGGTGTCATCTTCAGACAGTGGGGGAAGAACTCCAAATTTGAACTGCAATTTTAAACCGTCGACAAAATAATTACTGTAGTAACCTCATCCTAAAAATTTGAATTCTCGAAGAGATTATTTAATATTACCTGACAGCTGTAATCAGCAAAGTTGGGCTCCATAAGTAATGGCACTCCCATATGATCTTTGAAGAAGGTCTAGATTTGAAAATAGAGTCAGAACAAATCATCCATAAAATGATAGTTAGTAGTATTTTTAGCTCTTTTAGTAACATTAAAAAATGATAAGAGCATTTTCAAGAATCACTAACCTGTGTTGGAAACTTGCACGTGTTGATGCAGATACCAACACACTTGCTTTCCTCTAGATACTTGCATCTTTCCACATACACCTACAACATTATATTTTATAAATACATCACTTTGAATAATACAGGATGATATAATTATTTAGTCATAAAGATGAAGCACAGGGAAAGGTACAAGTGATCACCCCACTACTGCATGAGGTTCCATCTGGTAGATCTACAGAATTGACTTTGCAGGGGCCCATGAGCCATTGACAAGTAAGTGCAGTAACCCTTGCTTCAAAACTCAAATGTTTTTAGGATATCTTAAAAAAGTTTCTTAGCCTGTTACGTTCAGGAGAACGTCAGACAGGAAGAAAGAGTTGGGGATTCATCTTGAAGAATTGAAAAGTGAGATGTAATCTTATCAGACTCACCAACCATAATAGCGGCAACTTTGCCACCTCCTATAGGAGCTATGAGCATTTTATAGAGCTCCAAGAGGAATGGAGGAAACAAAGACCTCAAAATTCGTACCTGTCACAAGACATAAGGGCTATCAAACTTGCTGTGGACAAATTACCATTCAGAACAATCTATGTAAGATAAATTACTATATCATAAATGTAATGACCTCTGTTGCTTTGATGGGGAAACACATGCTTGTATCATGCATGGTCATAATAAGTAATATTGTCTTGGTGTGTGTTTACTTCTATAGTGGTGGAAATTGATTTTGATTATTGAAAGTGAAAATGAACAAACAAATTTCAGGTTAAAAATAACATTTGAAGACAAGAACTCCAAATCTTAGTTTCAAGTTAGAGTTCATTCTAAGGATAAAAACAATTCTATGTTAAAATCAATTTTACACTTCTAGAATCAATTTTACCTATCACAAAAGTGAAACCAAGGATGCACTTATACTATGTTTACCAAACTCTCAAAACAAAATGGTGGAGTTCTTAATTTAGTAGTTTGTATTTGTATCTTTGGTAATTAATGGTTTTCATCCATCCCCAAAAACATGATCTCATCAGTTTTTCAAACTCAAACAAAAATGTATACGAAATAAGTTCCCATTTCTAATTCATTTAAAATCATTAAAATAAAAATTATGAAGATTTACCGAACAATGTTTGATGTTAAACTTGCGAAAGAAATAGTTTTAGCATAAACATTTTGAAACCATGCTTTTGATTTGTCACGAACCCTTCTGAAGTGAAATTCTATTGCATGTCATAGAGAAAGGAAATAGAAATACCGTAGCTTCTATGGTATGGGAATTTGTAGTGCCCTTCATCATTAAACGGTTTGCAACTTCAATTAATCCATCATATCCAGCTTTCTTCGAGTCCCATCCCACCTCCTATTATAATATCCATATATTATGACACAGACACCAAATACGACACTGACACAAAGTCACAAACACACCAACACCAGTACTAATTTGAAAAAATGAATTAATTGAATGTAATCAACGTGTTTGACACTAAGACATGCTTTCGATCAGAAGTATCGGTTCAATGTATATGTCATCCCATGTTCAACATATTAATAAGGTAACCAATCAAGATAAGGCTTTTCACCTAATTAAAATGAAAGTTGTAACATCCGCAAATTGAATACTTGACAAACACAGTAGAAAAAACAAACAAAAGGGTTTAGTTACCTGTACCAATTTGTTACGGAACAAATTGAGGAACAAATCATCAAACACCCCGGGTTTGTATTCACTTTTCGTACCTGCAACTCCCACCTGATTCAATCCACATAATTGAACCCAACTTCGCATACAAGAACACGAAACGAAAAATAATAGCAGAAGATACGATACGAACCGTTTTGGGTCCCGAAGAAGAAGAGAAAGAAACACAAAATCGACGGTTCCGAATCCGAACAGTGGAACAAAGCATTGGGACACCACCAACAGCAATACCTAACGCCTTCATTTCTCCCCAACCGTAATAACTGAACTAACTAACCACGCTTCACTTTAACTCTCCCCATTTTTTTACTCACACAAAAAAGGTTACCGGTTACCGGTTAATTTTAAATGAAACACAAAACGACGCCAGAACTTGCGTTTTAATAAACCCTAATAAAACCCCTCCAATAAATAACAAATAAACCAAAGCACCAATAGAGGGTCCATCAGAGAGAGTCGGAAATGAATTTCAGTCGTTTTATTCCCGGTGGAGGAAGACTTCTTCGTCGACTATGCACAGAGGCTACGGTGGCTGAGTTTCCGAATAAGAAGCCAAACCTTTACAAAAGGCTGTCGGAGCTGGAAAAGACTGGAGAGAGCGTCTCGCAGACGTTGAATCAGTATATAATGGAAGGCAAAGCCGTAGGAAAATCAGAGCTCGAGAGATGCGTTCAGGAGCTTCGAAAGTATCGCAGATTCCAGCATGCATTAGAGGTATCACAATTTTTTCACCATTTCCCCCCTTAAATTTGGATTCGTGTTGAGCTTTAGCTTTATCATCACAGTCTGTAGACAAGCCAAGAATAATTTCAGTTCTATGTAAACAAATGAGTAAACCACAAATTAGTTCCCGACATTGTAAAAACCTCTCAAATAGCTTCATGAAATTAGGAATATATTAAATAGGTCTGTTTTGGAACCAAATGATAGCAAGTGATTAAATATAAATATCAAGTTGATAGTAAGTGTTAAATATAAGGACCAATGTGACGGTTTAAGTATCTGAACTTTGACACAAGGATGAATTGTGGGTAACTTTTGATAGAATCAGGGACATATTTGTAATGTTAGGGACCTATTTTAGAGTGTCTTACAAAGTTGAAGACGAATTTGGTAGTTTACTTGTAAACGCATTTTTCATTTATTTATGCTTTTTAAATGTTTATATATATATATATATATACATTATTTTTTTTGAATGGTTGCAGATAATGGAATGGATGGTGATGAGGAAAATTAACTTTTCATGGAATAACTATGCAGTGCATTTAGATCTTGTGTCCAAAGTGAAAGGATTGATTGAAGCTGAGAATTACTTTAACAGTCTTAGTTCTCCTGCAAAGAACAAGTACACATACGGTTCTCTTCTAAACTGTTACTGCAAAGAACTAATGCTAGACAAGGCATTGGCTCATTTTAACAAGATGGATGAATTGGGTTATGCCACGAGTTTGTCTTTCACCAATTTGATGACTTTATATATGAGGCTAGGTCAACCCTTGAAAGTTCCTCATTTGGTTAATGATATGAAGCAGAGGAAAATTCCCATGAATGCATTCACATATATTGTTTGGATGAACAGCTGCGCCGATTTGAATGACTTAGATGGGGTTGAAAGTGTCTATGAAGAGATGAGAAGAGAAGATGAAGACAAAATTGATTGGAAGACTTATAGCAACCTTGCTGCTATCTATGTAAAAGCTGGACATTTTGAGAAAGCTGAGTTGATGCTTAAGAAGCTGGAAGAAATAGCGAGGCCGCAGGAACGCGAAACTTACCATTGCTTGCTGTCCCTTTATGGTGGGACTGGTAATGTTAAAGAGGTTTATAGAGTGTGGAAGACCCTGAAGACGGTCTCACCGGTGACCAATAAGAGCTATCTTATAATGCTGTCTACCCTTCGAAGGCTTAATGATATGGAGGGTATAGTTAAAATCTTTAAGGAGTGGGAATCTAGGCATGTTAGTTATGATACAAGGTTAGTTGGTGTTGCAGTGTGTGCTTACTTGAGTCAAAACATGGAAGAAGAAGCTGTGTCGATCTTTGAGGAAGCTCGCAAGAGGTGCAGAGGACCTTTCTACAAGATTTGGGAAATGTTCGTTGTGTCTTTATTGGAGAAACGTCAATTTGATGGTGCTATGACCCACTTAGAGACAGCGCTTTCAGATGCTGCGAATGGTAAATACTGCCCTTCACCACAAGTTGTGAGTGCTTTACTAAAGTATTATAAAGAAGAAACAGATCTTGATGGTGTTGAGGAGTTATGCAAGATTCTCAGGAGGCACAATTTTGATGAATCGAGTATTAAAACTTGCATTGCTGCATCGGAATCTTCTCCTGAAACTCATTCGGCATCAAAGGAAGATTCGGATGCCAACGACCATGTCCAGGAGAACTTGTAACTTGGAAGGGGATGTTCACTATGAATACACACACCCATCATGGAAAAACAATTTTCGTGTGTAGCATGTAAGTGCAGTTTATGTCGAGAAAGTTATTTGACAATGACAATTGATTTGGTTTCCTTTTTAAGTAATGGTTTGTCAGATTCTTTAAGAATTGAATTGTTCAATAAAACGTTAGTCTACTGTTTCATACGATAGTTTTAATTTACGAGGATTAAAACATCTCAATGGGGTTAGGAGTTAGAACCGGCTAAGAGACTCGTTAATTGACCTATTCTATTTATTATTCCCTACTTTGTACTGTTTGGCTGAACTTTGTACTACACAAATGACATTGAACACTAGTACTCTCAATGCTACAATTTCTTCAAGATTTTACACTTAGCAACTTTTTACCATTATGCTAGAATAAAAAGGTGACAATTCTCAAGTGTGTTCTAGATTTTTAAGAGATTAGTCGCAATATTTATGCAAAATTGGAAGGTGGTACATTGAGAAACTAAAGAGGGCTATATTTATGCAAAATTGGAAGGTGGTACATTGAGAAACTAAAAAGGGCGACAAAATTTTATCACACGTCGGCATTTTGAGAGAGAGCAAATGATTTGCGAGCAAGGTTTCCCTTTGAAGGTGATACAGAACAATTTTCTCACAAAGTCCGATATCATAAGATCAACCCTTCTTAACATGTCCTTTTGATGGGAACTTATTATTTATGCATGAAATATAATAATTAATTGCCAAAATATCAATATAACTAAACATAAATAGGCACACAAATGTAGCAATTACCGAGGCAACCAATATGTTAGCGATCTTTAGTTCTGTCAAGAATAGTGATTCATTAAAGTTATTTAAGAATTACAGAGTTAATTAGCTTTAGTTTTGTAGTTAATGATTCTACATAGACAGAACTCTTTGTATCGTAAAAACATTTCCGCTGACAACATCCTTCAAGAGTACGATGCTCTCACCAGATGCGACATACAATGACATATTGGTATAGAGAATAATTTTCTCACCCCCATGATTCTAAAACGACATAGAATTCTAGAAATACACATTCACTCAGAAAAATTGTATTTTTATTTAGAAATACACATTTAGATGACACAAAAATTATGTTTTTTTCAATATATTTTAGAATGTTGGGAAAAGTTCCTCCCATTAGTATATTATTACTCAGTTTTTTATTTTAAAAAAAAGCCCCAGGATGAATGAAATTTGCAAGTTGCAACAACTAAGCACAAGACGGATCTCCATCATGCTTGATAATTGAACTAACACTTTCTGACACTGCTTAAAATAACTAAAGTAATGCTTCATAAAGAATTTAAAAAATAAAGCAAGAGAAAGTACTAAACAGTACAAACCTATCTAGTACAATCGTAATGAATAGTACAATCCCAAACTCAAGGTGTTATTACAATATTTAAAGGTTCTCCATTGGGGTAAAGGGAACACTGTTGGGATGAAAAGCTCGATAGCTCACAAACACAGACACACATAGTGCTGCTACTGAAAGTATTAGTGAAAATGCACTTGCAACATTCCATGAGCTACTTGATGTTGGGTCTACTGACTTCACACTCAATGAACTTCCCTGAGATATATCAATTGGAACCCAATCACAGTTAACCGAGTAGTGTCCAGAACCGTGCCATGGTTGACCGTCTATTGGATACCAAAATGCAACAGACATCTTGCTCGATCCGCCAATGGTAAATTGCACATCCTGTAAGATATAATTTTGTATCATCTATTTGTTTGTTATCATATCATATAAATATAAATGATCATATCATATAAATAACATTCATGAATATAGATATGACTACAGCACCTTTTAAGACATCGTGTTTGGTTTCAAGTTCTCACAAAGGTACAAAACCTAATCTTTGTATATGAAGAACTTGGTAGACAAACACAATAATCACAATATGTTAAACATAAACATTATGATCTAATCCCTCCACTTCAAATAAATCCACACAAAAAAGGGTAGTCCAAAGTTGGTTTGTTTTAGCTTTTGGCCATAGCAGAGAAATTTTTCTTACGAAGGCAATTCTACCTTGTGAAAAAGGTATGGTATGGCAAACCAAGCTGGTAGAAGTTACCATATCCATAGCCAAAACTGTTTCACAAAACAACATAGATGCATAATAAAAATAAAAAATAGTTTATTGCATGACCTGGGCCCTCTGCCAGCAGTCATTATAATTGATAAATAATGAAGTTCATATGTAATCTATCAGTTATCCTTTATATTTGGTAAGGACTCTAATGATTAATCTAGAAGGATTTTACAGACCAAGAATTCAGGTAATGCAAAACAGGGATTTAAAAATAAGAGGAAATATCGATGTAATCTCTAAGCAAATAAAACAACTGAATGCAGCATACAGGTTTCTAAGTTCTAACCTGTTGCAGATGATCCATAGTCCTCAAAGGCCTAGAGAATTCAAAAAAATATGTGCCCTTTTTTCCATTTTCTGCATAAGGACTTTCATCCTCTACAAAACCTGTTAAACATAAACATGTAAGTAGTAATTCACAGCCAAATGATGCAGAATAACTCAATGATAGTGTAGAACTACACAGAGAACTCATATTAAGGTGTTGCGTCTGAGACCAATATTCATATCATATATGGGGTTGCAACTTGCAATAAAATCCAAAATATGCTTTAAAATAAAAATTAGAGTAAACGCCGACTTTTGCCCTCCAAATACATGTGTCATCAATTTAGTCATAAGAAGGACTTTGTCATCCATTTAATCCCTCAATAATGCAGAGTTCATCATTTTGGTCCTCCAAGTATTATTTTTTACATCAATCTAGTCATTGAATAATGCAAAGCATCATCATTATAGTCTATAAATCATGTAAAGTATCATCAATTTAGTCCCAAAATTAGGGCTCCCTTAAACTCTATGCTTCTCCTCGTTTACCCTTTCTATTGGAGTGGAGTGAAGGTTAGCTCAGTATTAGATTCCCTCAATCCAACAAAGAACGACCAATTTGATGATACTTTGAAATATTGAGAGACTCAAGTGATGACACTAGTACCCATCCACGATGAAAAAATGGGTTTTTTCTAAAAAAAGGAAATAAGAAGCCATAAGAAACAAACCATTCATCCTTCTATTATGGATTACTAAGCTTTTGGAACTTAGTGGGAGTTATATTAACCTACCTAGATGGCACAACACCAATTGTATTATAAATTATTGAAAGCAGCACACAATTTCGCGTAGAAAAATAATAAAGTGCTGCTGAGATATCTCACAAGAAAAGACATATATGATGCATGGACATGCTCGATGTCATATATACATGACATTCAATTCATGAGCAGGGACAGACGTGCTTAGAGAAGTGTGCAGGCAAGTGCCTCCCCTATATTTTCAATTTTTTACTTAAAATATGATGTATCAATTAATGTATTCATAAAAATAAAGTTTGAAAACAACTAACCCACAACTAGTACGTAAAAATCAAAACCATAAAAAATATTATGTGACCCATCCCACAAAAACAAATGCCCCGCCAGCCCCAGCTTAAAAATTATTTCACAGATTTATGTTCTCGGTGCATTTTTAGAATTAGGGAAAATTAGCAATCATTTAAAAGTTTGTGGAGAGCAGAAAATATTTTGTATTTTTATTGGTATATTTACTTTAGAGTTACTTCGATACTGTCAATGGAAACTACAATAGTTGAAAGAGTTTTCTCTTTTACAAATATCATCAAGAATCATATGCGAAACCATATGAGAGATAAATGGTTAAATGATTATGGAGCTACTTGATATATAGAGATATTTTTTATAATATTTAAAATGCAAAAATCATTCAATCGTTCAAGAATATGAAAAATTGTACCGACCATTATGATGCTTAGTTATGCTTTCAAAAACGAAATGGTATAGACATTTAAAGGTACACATTAATATACGAGTATTGCCTCCACTACTTAAAATTTATGGACTCATCACTATTCATGAGTAGCATATCGATATATAGGTGATATACTTCAACCAAACTTTTAAATTGTGGTTGTAGTTGCGCTACTACTAAGAAAATATTGTTTTCACGATTCATTTCACTTCCAACCAATATTTCAGTCTGAATTCAGCTTCCGACTATAGTTAATTGATAGGACGCTTGATTTTGATTTTTGAACTGTTAAAGAATTACCTGAGTGAACTGTAAAGCTGCTATGCCACCAAGCACCCTTCCAGTCATTCTGTGCACTAGAATCATTAACTGACAACAGAAAAGGGCCAATGCTTATTGTATATCCCTTAAATAAAAATTAGACGACAACCTAGAAAATCATCAACAAATGAAAGGAGTCGAAGACAAGATTAGATGTATAAACCAACTTGTAGGGTTATAAGTTACTTCCTCCATCTCACAATGAGTGTCGTTTAAGATTTTTGCACACATATTAAGAAATGTAATAATTAGAAGAAAAATAGAGAAGTCATTTTACCAAACTACCCATCTTAACTATTTATGGATTTTTCACTATTATCAATGCAAAGTATAATAATATTTTGAAGTTGTGCATATAGTAATCATTGAAGGATAATATAGGAAAAAAATAATTAAAATTGCATTGAAAATTGTGAATGACATTTATTTTGAGACAATTCTTTTTTTGGCTAAAGTGACACTCATTTTGAGACGAAAGAAGTAGAACTTATGTTTCTAATTGTATGGTCGCAAGGCGAGAAGTGTCTTCCTTCGAAGGTCTCTAACTCTGTCAAAAGAGACTCATTATCACCCTGCTTCATAGCTTATATAAGTGTGAAAAATGGGATATTTGTTGAGTTCCCAAATCATAAACATTGAGTGCGCAACAAAATGTCCACCAATTTTATGAACAAAATCTATATATGTAAATTCACGATTCTCAAAGAGATAAAAATTACTAGTTAGAAGTTACTCAATGAAATGAAATTTTGTAAAGAAAAAGAAAAGAACAGTAGGACACAATCTAGTTTGGCATTATGTGGCTTCATATTTTGTGCAGAACGCCACACTTCGGCCACAAACAGAAATAAGTGATTACAAAAATCCCATTAAGATAAATAAAGGAATTGATGAAAAAAGCAATTATGATTAGAATACTGCCCAGCATTAATATTATTATGTTAAGAATCATGAACAGTGGTCCCAACAAATGCGCTTGTCAATCTTCTATATGTCGTTTTCAAAGATAACTATCCGTTTATTGTTTTTATCTGAGTTAGGCACTGAAAAGTTGTCTATTTGATTTTAGCATAGAATAGACTTAATCCCTCCATCTTCTTGTCCTCTTCTATACATATGCCTAATTAATTGTTCCTTTCCTCCAATGAGGAAGAAGCAATCATAAAGTAATTTAAGACATCATACTCATGCTCAAATCCAATCCCTGCTTAATCATTTTGGGATGCACTTTTATCTTGTGAAGTGGAATCAATTTTATATTGGATATGTGGGACAAAGATAATTTATTTTACAAAAACTTATGCGGAAGAACTTTATTAGAACACAAAGTTAGAAGAGATTTATAACAATGTGAACCTTGATTTGACATGGCTAAGCTAAAGGAATAAAATGATTGACCACCTCATGCAAGGTTTAAAACAATATCTCATTATTTTTTATGTGGCCGATGCATGTGAAAGATATTAATAAGTAAGCAAACAACAAAAGTGTAAAATAGAAAATACATTTGAGGAAGATAAGTGTTAAAATGAAAATAGAAAAGCAATATGATAATAGAAAACGTATAAAACATTTTCACATGAGAAATGGGATTTGAGTACAAATAACATGCAAGAAATACATCGTCACTTAAATAAAAAGGCATAGGTATCGAGGAGAATTTGATTAGTGAACAAGAGTCAAGTTATTCAAGCAATGTGCATATTTACTATTACTACAGATCAGGTGTGTCACAATTTCAGAAAGTTCTTTAGACTATAAAGGAGCATGAGTTTCCAAATCATGAAGCAAACTACTTCAAGGAGAAGTTGAGCAAATTTTGCTTCACAAATGTTACACTGATCAATTGAATCAGCTGATACTTCCACTTGGTGCTTTAATCCTATTCATTTTGCTTTTTTAGTTTAATCATAAACATATAATTCCAACTAAAAATGTTACATTTGTGCATACCAGAATCTGAAGGACCATTTCCATCCAAGTATCTGCAGTGTGGATTCCAGGCATAAAGATCAACCAAATGGCCAAACCTGTATAGACAAGTATAGGATACTGAATGAACACATCTAGTGAAAAGATAGCCCTACTATAGTTGGAGTCATCATAAATTGTCAACCAATGTGATGAAAGTCAAGGAGTTTTTCTATTAATCACCTGTCGCCACCATTTCCATCCCTATTGTCAACGGGATTCCCGCCATAAAGCCGTCCTGGAATGGCATTTCCAATTGAAAAGTGCATAATGTCAACTTCATGACCTTTACAGGTCTTATTTGTGCACGAGGTTGTATGTTCCTCACAGCCACCCATCTTGTAACAATTAACAACAAAAAATTATCAATCAACATTTCATAAAGATCTTTCCGTAAGATCACGAATAGAGATGAGTTTAGAAGAACTTATTTAGGTTAATCTTATAATCTAAACACTTAGCACAAATGTTCGGAAGAACTTATGATATGTGCATAAATTGTTTAACCTTTGTTTCCATAAGCTCCCCACAATAGCTTATAAAAACACTTTATATCAAAGCTTATACGAAATTTACTGACATTCGTTCTTCAATTGAAAAAACTAAAAACAGCTTGTATAAAAATAAAAATATTTTTTTTTTATAATCATATTATTGATGTGAAGTATCCACCGACTTTGTCGATAACTAATCTCTGTCAAAAAATCCGACTGACCACCTTTAGTAAGGTCTACCTTCCCAACCACGTTTTTTCATCCACAAGGCTCAAACCCTACACCTTGCTTTAGGGATCCGAGTCCCATTCAACTCAGAACAACGTAAAGTTGGTTTATACAAAAATATGTTTACCATAAGCACTTTCCCTTTTTGAAAAACGTTTAATCGAGTTATTGATCCAAAATTTCAAACTCCCCATAGATTTAAAAAACTTTTTTTTCAAGTAAAAATTAGAGTGCAAAAGCATCACATGGAAGAAATAGACATCCCAATTCCCAACTATGTTGACACCCCTACATTCCCACCTATCATTTACAACACCCTAATCAATATCATTAAACAAAACGAAAAAAACAAGAACAAGCTTGAGGGACTAGACCAAAGCACAAGCAAGGTACAAGGAAATCCAACTGCCTCATTAACAACCAATCGGATAAAACTAAGGTGAAGGGAAAAAGAGTGTATCATAACAAAACAATAAATGGGTGGACCAAACCCTACTGAAATAGAAAACAAAATATATTGAACCAAACTCAAATAAATCCAAACTCATTGAAATCCGTAATAAGGCAGACCAAATCTATTCTTGAAAAAGTCTCCCCTTATGATATCCGGAATGGAATTCCACCCAAGTGTAACCTTGTAACCCGAAAGCAAAACTCGCCAATTTAAAAAACTTGAGTTCAGAGAACATTGTTAAGTACACCAACTTACATTATGATAAGAAGCATCATCCCCAATTTGAAACATGAGTGCAACAGAGGGACATTTGTTGCCTTCACTGCATCACAAAAGAAAAAAAAGACACTATCATAAAGTAAATATATGAGAAATATTCTAGCTAAGTTTTTTTGCTAGAAATCTTGTCTGATTTCCAATCACGTTGCACCCTCAATAACATAACCATTATTTAAAACATTATCAAAATATATAAATCAAACTAATTAATCAATCAAACAACTTAAACTAAACTATCACAAAATAAAACTCGGGAAGTAGATTCAGTTGCTTACCCATTAGAGTAGGCATAATCACCGTCAACTTGCAGCAAAAAGAAAATATCACGGCCATCATGCACACTCTGCAACGAAAATAAATAGAAAATGGAAGTAATAATAAATAAATATTAAAAAATAAATGAAATAAAAAAAAGGGAATGAATAATACCTTAACGGTCATTTTTCCGCCATTGAATTCATTTTCAGCATCAGGGTCGAGAGCAAGGAGAAGAGAAAAGTGGGACCCATCAATGTCCTTCCAATCGTCTGCGTGACCATCAAGTGTAATAACACCGGGTTCAAACTCGGACTCAACTCGGATCTCTGACCCGGATTCGCAGCTCCACGGACCCGACTCCTCGTGCGAGTAAACACACGCGAATAACAATATCAACACTAAGAAGAGTTTAGGGAGCATTGTGGATTAGAAAGGAAAGTAGTACGTGTTTGTTTAAGACTATTGGAAAATGAAGACAAGTAAAAATCTAAATGGATTGGATTTGTTTTTGATAGTGTTAGTTTGTTTGAACCAAACAGGGAATAGTTAGTGGCGTGGCCGCCAGCCAGGAACTTGGAAGGAACGAAAGATCGCGATTTGTGTTGCGCTTGACTTTTCTTTTCTTGAACTTCTACCAACCAACAAAACAAACACATGCTTTTTACTTTTTACTTTTTACTTACCCCTTTTTTTCACCGCACTTGTTGCATTTTTTTTTTCCTTTTACATTCACTTAACTTTTTAGTGTCTTATTACTAGTTACTAGTTAAGGTGTTTAGATCTCACATCCTCATTCCATCCCATCTCTGATCTACCTTGCCATAAATAAATACATAATAGATGTTTTTCAACACTAATAATGCCTTCATTCAAATATCATTCAGTTTTTTTGTAAAAAAAGAAGAAAAAAAAACACACACAGAGAGTATGTGGTTAATATAGGTAAAATACATTGTTAAAATATCTTGTTAATTACATGTAATGAATTATTAATGAGTATACTAAATATTAATTATGTGTTTAACTGTGTTAATAAAGTTTATACTCGTTTAAGTGTCACGTGAATGGTAAAGAAGAAAAAAGTAGAAAGTTGTTGTAAAAATATAGAGTTAGTTTGAATTTTCTTAATCACAACAATTCTAGTATTTTAAGTGTATCAGAAGCTCGATAAATTGTGTTTTTATGAGAGGATTTATAATTTTTATATCAAGTTTATAATTTTTTCATTGTAAATTTTTGTGTGTGGAGTTTATGAATCATGTATGGAGTCAAACTATATTAAAATTCTAAGTTATATTTTGTTTTTTTTTTTGTTTGTTGTGTGGATGTGTTTCACTTGTGTAGAGATTTTCTCTTCATTGTTTCTCAAGTGAAATTTTAACAATTAAAATGATTTATGACTTTGTAGAACACCTTCAATTTAGTATGTGAGAACATAAATATTCAAATTTAGCTCTTGACTCTATAAAAACGTTTCAGGAGTGTTTTTAATATACCTTGTATTTGGTGATGGTGTGTTTATTGTGGATACTCTTGCAAGCCCTAATTATAGAAAGACTATTATATTATACTTTAATCTCTATTATAAAGAGGACAATTATGTGTATAACGTTTCCGTATCTATCTTTATCTTTATTGATATTTTATCATCATTTTTACAAACTTGTGCATTGTGAACAATACAATTGCTTATCATCATGCACTTAAAAGTTGTGGAAATGAACATGTTGTTTCCTCTTTGGTTTGTATTTCATTTTTTTGTAAAAATATGTTTTAAAATATAAATGAAAATAATAATTGATTTAAGTTGGTTTGATTGGTACGGTGATTGCTCTTTATTTTCTTTCATTGAATATTATACTTAAAAACACACACACGCAATTTTATGTGTTCAAAAGTATATTTTTATAAAACAAAAACAATTTTTTTTGTTTTTGTTTAGGGGTATATTTTCAACTACATACATAATTTTTTAGAAATGTGGAGATTTTAAGAAAAAATGGAATCGAAAAGTGATTAAAACCCATACGTAATTTGTGAGTCCATTTTAACTTCGATTGAAGATCAAGACAATTTTTCAGAAAAACTAAAATGAAGACGAGTAATTATGAGTCTGAATGCAGTGTTGAACATTTGGAAAAAGTGTGGAATTCACCTAAATTCTATGACGCATGAAAAGCTAAACACGTCCCTGACTAAAATTTGGGCTTAGACATGATGTGGTTCTTGAAGAATTTACTCGTGGGCCTTGTATAAGAAAGTCCAAAACAATGCACAATTTACCTTTACCTCTACCTTCTTCAGTTGATTAATTTGGGCCTCGTTCGGCTAATGACTTTTCTTCATGGAAAAACATCGCATGTACCCCCACATCTAGTCTCCCTACCCCCCACATTTTTAATAAAAGTTATGATTTACACTTTTGAATCTCAAAACTTAATTTTGTTCAGGATTGTGAGGTTCAATTCCTCCTAAGGAGTTCAATTGTGAAACACAGAAAAAAAATATGGTATAGTTTAATGAGATTAAAATGCTGCTTTATCGGATTGCATGTTAATTATTCATCAGCACAAAATGGTTTTTACAGTGAGAGAGATAGAAATAATTGAGAAATGGTGGTGGAACAAAAGGTATTCAATAAGTAAGCATCAAGAACTTTACGCCCAAAAAAGAAAAAAGCAGAACTGTGAGTTATATTGAGTAGCTGTGAATTATGTTTGAGATTAGATTTTTTTTTTAAAGGCACTTGTTAAAATATTGAAAGTAGAAATATAATATTAAATATTGTGTACTCAATTTTTATAAAATTTAAATTTTGATATTTTTTCGCAAAATGCTACTAGGGTGTTCGAAGAACGCCGAAAGCATCAATGGATAAAATCACTCATACTTGAATTCAATAATTTTTCACTCCGATGTGAGTGAGTCTCCCTTGTCATATCAAACAACTACAAGAGACTATGATATTACATATTAACCAAAAATATTAAGATATTAAATATATCAATATGTTCTTTTATATATTTAACATTTCCTCTGAGTTGGTGTAATACTATTCACTTACGCTTAAATTCTAACAAATACTTTATTTAAAAAAATTCCTTAACAACTGCATCACTTTTTTTCTTTTGCAAAAAGAGATTAGTTAATCTTTTAAGATTTTGATTTTTAAAGCATCTTGCATTTCTAGTAAGAATTGGTAGGTCCCAAGAGCACCACCTAAAAGTGATTCCTCCAAAAAGGAAATTTTAAATACTATCATTAACATGAATTAATATACTATTATTACTATTAATCATCATTTTCTAAGTGAAAGTGAATACCGTTGGCCGATGAGGTGAATAAAACTGAATTTAGACTTAACGAATTTAGATGGTGACAAGATCACATAATCACTCTTTCGTATTATCTTTGGCATTTATTTTATTTAATCTTTATCACTAAAAGCCATGGATTTGGCACATTTCCAACGCCATTTTGCATTTCAACTTCAAGTGGGACTCACACAACCATTATGATACCTATAATGCCTAATAAAAATTGTAGGTCAAACCAATCAAATACCGCTAGTTTATTCAATCACCAAATAGAAAATGGAAAATGGAAAATGGAAAAATATTACCCACACCCACATCATGTTCTATCAATAATCAATATTCCAATGTCTGCCATTCTTCATGTTACTATTCTTTTTTGAATCCAAAATGGTAAACACTTCAATATTTCAAAGTTTAATTGAATATTAATTTTGGATTGGTTCAATTTGCCTTGATCCAATTTCGCAGTTCTTACATAGTTTTTAATCTTAATTCTAATGGTCGAAAAAGGACGACGTCAAAAATTAAGTTGAAATATTCGTTGAACTTATTACATTCATCTTCAATAGACATGAATTATTAGGATCACACTTTACTTAGAGTTTTGATGAGTTCATACAGTTGAACATCGATATGTAGTTGTTTGATCAAGATCGGACAATCCAAATTTAATCTTAATATTTTAAAATATATATAAAAGAAAAAATTGAAGTCTGCATTCTTTTGAACCATTCGATCATATGATCAGACAATCACTATGTCTTCGATTTTGTGAATGTGGCAAAATTTTGATAACAAAAAATCCAATTTTGAGTCATTACTCTGTATATACAGGGACTTTCATATCTTGTCAGATACACTTTTATATTTTAACATATCTTTCACTCTCATATAATGTCATAGTATTTATAAATATACTACATTCATTCGAGAAATAAAAAATTGATCGCAATACTAATCCAGCCATCCTCCTTGATCTAAAACGATGAGTACCACATCCAACATTCAATTATTTTAAATCACGTCGTTTTTTCCCAGTATGAAACATTGTGACGCGATTGTAACAAAAATGAAATGACATACTAGTTCATTAATTGATGTTGGTGATGATGTAGTAGTACGTACCGGTACATTAATCAGAGCTTACTAATCAGCAAAGTGGGACACAAACACCAAGTCATGGGTTGCTCCTCTTTCACCATATATGCTATGTACTGATTTTTTCCATGTTGTACCCTCTAGCAGCAAAATCTGAAAGCTTAAAAGGTATTCAGAATGACATGTATGACAAAGGTACACCAAAATAATTATTGAATCAATTATTCATGCTACGTTTTTAATAAAAATTGTGAAATTTGTCAGATATTTTGCGTGCACACAAAAGCTTTCCCCCACTCTTTGCTGGAAGGAGACAGTTAAAGGTGGGGTTGTGTTGGTCGAATTCCAAATATACAATTAAATTATTATTATTTATTTAAAAGAATTAAAACGAGAAGATAGTGCATTTGTTCAAAATAAAAAGACCTATCTATTTAATACTAAACTAAATCATTAAAATTAAATAAAATATACTAAAAATAAAAAATAGTTAAAAGAACATATAAAACTCTGTGTTGAAAATATAATTTTTGCTTTACGGGCAATAACTGTTTTTAACACTTTTATATTACTTTAAATAAAATTATAAATTCTACTTCGACAAATATTTTATTCAGAATAAACGTCAATGAATTTTGTCAAAAAAAAACTCCTATAAAATTGTTTCTAACTTATAACTATTAGTATATTAAAAATTAAATTATATTGTATCAATTCGTAAATAATAAATCCAAAATATAAAAATTCACTAGATTAAGATATGAATATATACTTAAATTATTCGTATAATATACAAAATTAAAGTATACTACTAGTATATTTCTAAAATAAAATACCAGCACAAATATTCTTTAAATTTATCAATTATGAATCCATATCCCTGTGCAGTGAAGACCGGAGACATTGACCTTATATTACGCTCGCAAACTCATTCAAACGCTTAATCGATTTAATTTAAAATAACAATTTACTATCACTATTGATTACTATAGTAATAGTTCTACTGTCCTGAATACAAGGGAAAATTAAATTTAAAAAAATTAACATATTCAATTCAAAATTAATATTAAATATATTATTTTTATAAAATTAAAATTACAACGCGAAGCTTCGCAGACACTCACTAGCTAAATGACGGAGTTTGTGTTGGCTTAAATTATGTCGATCTTCTAGAAGGTCTTTCCACAGATTGGGAGCTAGTATAAGATATGATCATAAAAAATCTATCACATTTTTTAATTTGGTCGAGAAAAAGATAAGCTCAACACCAAGTGGGTCATTAGTAATCGAAAGTAACGGTTAGGTGGGGTAAGAAATCCTATGCATGAATCATGAGGCAATGCGCAACCACTAATGCTGCCCCAAGATTAGTATAATCTCATGTTAAAAAGAACGAAAAAATGACGTGGAAGATTTAGACATTATAAAAATTGGAAGATTTTAAAATTTGAAAATAAATTGAGAAAAGTTGATTACGCTAAGAAAAAAATCGAGAGTATGTATTTTATGTTTCAAGTAACCATTTTTTCCCAACCGTTGTTTCTATGAAAAAAAATATATAAAAAATACTCTTAAGGTTAACACCAACAATTCAATGATAGGACTACAATTTTACACGAGTTTAGCCTAAATAACAATTAATTAATTATATTTGTGATTTCTAAAGTAATCATATTCAAAATCAAACATTTTTTATAAGTTAAATTGATGGTAAATATGAATTAAATTTATTTTATAATATATATTCATAATATAAATAAGTATAAATCTGTGACTCAAAAGCTCATTTCTGAAACCAGTATTAAAAAAATTATGGCCTCTTAAAATTTGAAAGTTATAGAATAGATGAGATATTTGTATGATATGACCAATGTTATTGTTGAAAGTTGAAGGACTTAGTCGGTATTTGGAGACCTAATTAGTAAATCACATGAATATTGCATCGTCAAACAATTATATATTTTTTTAAATGGGAGATATATAAAAATATATTAGAAATGTATTTAGTTTTAATAACAGATTCTTAATTGAATAATACTTTTCATTGTTTATTGAATGATAACTAAAAAGTTTACATACAAGAAGATATAATCAAAATAGTTATCGATGAGACAAAAACTAAAAAGCAACAGAAAATCTTAATAATAAGAAAAAAAAACTAATAACATCATGAAACAAATTAAAGGGAAGTAAAAACAATTGTAAACTACAAAAAGATAACTCTAATACCCCTCTCAAGATAGAGAGTGAATGTCCTTCACTCCCAACTTGGACAAGGGATTATGAAACAGTTGAAGTTCCAAGGGTTTAGTAAGGATATCAGCAAGTTGAGAAGCACTTGGAATTGGTAAAAGATGAAATAAGATAATAGGTGAAATGAAAGGAATGCAAAAGTATTGTAAAAGATACGTCAACCATTGAATTTCACAAACAATACAACCAAGTGCACAATACTCATTTTCAGATGAAGATCGAGAAACATTAGTTTGTTTCTTTGACTTCCACGAGATTAAGGAATTGCTCTAGAAAATGCAGTAACCGGTGATTGAGCGACGAGTATTATTGCATGTAGCCCAATCTGAATCCGAAAAACCCTTGAGTTGGATAGAAAAAAAGGCTGAAAAATACAGGCCTTGACGAGGAGAGAATTTGATATATCAAAGAATACGATGAGCTGCTTGTAAATGGAGGACAGCAGGTTAAGATAAAAAATTGGCTTAGATATTGAACTGCAAAACTTAAATCTGGTCGAGTGGTAGTTAAATAGAGAAGGCATCCAATGAGGCAACGATATGAGTGGAAGCCGAAGCAGAACAATCATAAGAGTTCTACAATCGAACCATTGGTGTTGTCACTGGTTTAGAGTCCAACATACCGATATCAGTTAATAAATCAGTGACATATTTCAATTGAGAGACAAAAATTCCATCACTTGAACAAGCGACTTCAAGGCCAAGAAAGTAGCGTAAGTTGCAGAAATCCTTGATACAAAAAGCAAAATCTAATTGAGCTTTGACAACATTAATCTTGTCCAAATCATTACCAACGAATATTAAATCATCGACATAAACAAGCAGAGATGTGAAGCCAGTGGTAGTAGACTTAGTGAAAAGAGAGTGGTTAGATTGTGATTGATGATATCCAAGAGAAATGAGGAAGGATGATAACTTAGCAAACCATTGAAGGTTTTCTTGTTTTAGTCCATATAATGATTTTAACAAACGACAGACTTTGTTCGAAGGAACGTGCTTCAAACCTTAAGGAATAACAATCTACACTTCCTCATTGAGGTCATCGTGCAAGAATGCATTATTGGCGTCCAACCGTTGTAGAATCCAATTCTGAGTAGAAGCAAGGGCTAGAAGCAAACGCATTGTAGTCATCTTAGCTACGGGAGAAAACATATTAAAAAAAGTCCAAACCTTTCGTCTGAGTGTAGCCTTTGGCAACAAGCCGAGCTTTATAGGGTTTAATAGGTCCATCCACTTTGTATTTAATTTTATATACCCACTGACATCCAATAGGGGTTTTTCCAAGTGGCAGGTTAGTGATCTCCCAAGTATTATTGAGCTTAATAACATGTAATTCTGCATTCATAGCAGAAATCTAGTGGCTAAGTTTTGAATCCATTGTTTAATTTGTCACGAATGCGTCCTTACTGAGAAGAGGTTATGTGTTGAATCTGATTGTTATTGTTGCCAAAACTATCGTTATTCTCATCAAAATATGAGGTGATTCTGCCACAATATTGGTGTCAAGTTGTCGTTCTTGCTGTAACAGGAGCAAGTAAGCTTTCCGAATAGTGGGAAGAGATTCTTGCATCAAGATTTGGGTGCGAACAGTGGTGAATTGATCATCTAAACCATTCAAAAAACAGATAACAAACTCCTTCTCTCGTTGTAATTTGATGTCATTGAGTTTTCTGCGGGTACAAATAGGAAGAGGGCGCAAAGCTTCAAGATCTTCCGAAATTATTTTCAAGCGATTAAAGAAATTGTTGATGTTTTTCTCCCCTTGTCAAAAAGAATGGAGTTCTTGAAGGGCAAACGGAAATGATCGCCTTTTGAAAAAGACCTTTTAAATCGAGCCAGAGTTCGTAGGCATTTTCGGCATAAAACAATGCTCTGTGCAATTTATGGGGTTAGGGTTCCAACAATTCAAGAGATGACAACGCCACTGGATCGCTCCCAAGCATCGCGAAAAGGATCAGAATTTTGAGGGACAAGAAGGGAACTATGATAAATTTGACTTTATTTTTGGTGAGTAAAGCTCGTTTCATCGATCGGCTTCAAGAATCGTAATTGTTACCGTTCATTGGAGGAGTGACAAGAATGGCGCTTGGATTCTCTCCAGGATGTAGATAATAAGGATTTGTTGGACTAAGAACATGGTATTTGCTTTTGGAAGCTTACTGTAGATGAATCTTTTGATGAGTTTTGAAAATGATGGAAGATTGTGAGAAGAAAAAGAAATCAAGAAAAAAGGATGAGCATGCATAACAAATTACTCTGCTTTGATACCATAACATATTCTTAACTGAATAATACTTTTCCTTGTTTATTGAATGATAACCAAAAGGTTTATATATAAGGAGAGATAACCAAAATAGTTACCAACGAGACAAAAACTGCAAAACAACATAAAGTCCTAATAATAAGGGGAAAACTAATTACAACATGAAACAAACTAAAAGAAAGCAAAAACAATTGTAAACTACAAAAAGATAATTCTAATACTTAATTTTAATTTAAATACATTAATTTTTAGATATAATATATTTTATTTTGGACAAAATATAATTTGTTGTTGTAGTATTTTTACATTGATTTGACATTGACACGTTAAAAATCTTTTCAAATAGTACATTAAATTTATGTACTAAAATACAATTGAATTTGGTGTCATTTAAAGTGAGTGTAAGAAATTTCTTTCGATTTTTATTTCATATTTAA
>JBBPBP010000001.1:6885742-6927873 GCA_037974735.1 Cicer chorassanicum | reverse complement strand
ATTTTACATTTGTTGTAGTTTTAATTCCAACCTAAATTTTGTTCAAAAAATGATGATATAATATATTTTTAAATGACATAATATTAAATATGCTAATATGGTAAAATACGAAAAAAAAATTTAGATTTATCGACCACATCAAACATTAAAATACTACATTTAAAAATATTAATTAATAATAAACTCCAAAGATGTTTATTTATTTTTGTAACTTCACAATTTCATCTTCTTATAATTTATTTTAAGTTTTAAAAATATTTTTGTTATCTTTAAAAAAATGTTAGAATAGGTGGTTAAATATAAATCTACTTTTGTGCAACGTCATTTAAAAACAAATCACTTCGTTTTTGGAAGAAAACAATATAATTTAAGATCTAGATTTCAACAAATGTGACACTTAAAAGGAACAAGGAATTTAATTTTAACAAATTAAGACAATATTCGTGAACATAATAAACTAGAGAGTAAAAATACAATGAAACTTTTTAAATATTAAATAGATCCAACGCATTAACACATACTTCAGGATGCATGGGTCCATACTTTAGTAGAATATTAAAAAAAACTGAAAAATGTTTCTGGTATTGACCCAGATGCCATAAATGAGATTAGAGGCATGGACCCGCAATCTAGGCCAATTCTATAGTTCTGGGGCGATACCGGTGTAATATTTCTTTTCTACTTTGTTTATTTATTGAGCTCCCCAAACGTATTCCAGAAGCAACCTCAATCACATCAATAAATTCATACTCTTATTATTTATTTTCCTTTTTTTTTTCTACTCTAATTTTTCCCTCTTTCTCTGTCTTTGGGTAAATAGATTATTTACGATCTTTAAATATTCCACTATAATTAATGATTGAGATTTTTTTATTAGGTATGAAATATAGATTGTTCCATTAAAATCAAAATTTAATATTATATGTAATTATATAATATTCTATTGCAGTGACTTAATAATGTGTATAACTATGTGATAACAATTAATTTTTGTTAAATTAATTTTATTTAAAAATGAATTAAATATAAAATAATTAATATTTGTATAAGAATAAATCCATAATTACGTTCAATGGGGCGCCATAAAAAACTTAATTCTACATAATTCATTTTTAAGTTAAATAATACTAATTTTTGGGCATAAAGAATTAAGTTATTGTAAAATACTGTTCTAACAAAACTTTAATCTTATAAGTTTAGTTTCTCATATTCACTTTTAATTTCTAATTTAAAAATTTATTATAAAAAATGAATATTTTTATTCCCTCAAAATAATCCTTATAGAAAATAAAAAAGAAATTAAAAGTGAATAAAATTTTAAAGAATTTAACTTAAAATATTATAATTTAAGAGAAATGAAAAATATATTTAATTTTAATAATTATATATATATACTTATCAGTGGAACGCAAAAAAATTATGTGAGAGTATATATAAGACTAATAACTACAGCAATATATTAATGTATATATATTATAATATATATTTATGGGATATATATAATGAGATGAAATGATGGAGGAAGGAAGAGTAGAAGTCTCTCACCCTCCAATCGTCTGGTATTGGTTGGTATTTACGAAAAAAAATATTTGAATAATAAATTCGAGTCAAAAGATACAAATACTTTAATTTTAATTAAAAAATTGAAATTCATCCGAATGTAAAATCATTTTATTTTATTTACAAAAGAAGATGTAACAAAATTTATGCGAAAATCAACAACTAATTAATAAATTAGAATTGTTTCTGAGAAGATTTAACCTTAATCTTTAATATTATAAAGTTAGCCTCTTTAGCACCATATAAAATATAATATATTATAATATTTAAGATTGAAATGCTGTGTGAAAGTATGCTGTCTTGAAGCATCTGACCAAGGGGAACCAAGAGGATTTTAGATGTAGAATGGGAATTGAAACTAAACAAGGGTTTTATACTTCCTCCTTTACACCATGTATATGATATTCCTTTTGCGACAAACTAAAATTGGATCGATCATCTTTTTTCAGATAGAAACACACGAAGGCAAAAAAGCTTCCAAATTCTTTTGCTAATTGCTTACGTCAGTAGTAGTGATGTACAATCTCTCCTATGCTTTGTTGTGAACATGTGGTTTTGTTCACTCCCTTTATAATTAATTAATGTGAACGCACATATGCATACGAAAAATCACGTAGATTAATGAGCTTTTATTTTTTTTACCGACAATTTGTTTTTTTCGCGAATCTTAAATGTCGATTTCTCATAAGGATAGAGTTATAGTACCAATTTTATTTTATTTATTTCAAGATTTAATTATGATTTTCTTTGTTGTGTCACTATATATTTGTCTTCATTAATTTTCTCGGTATAGTACTTCTTTTCCTTAATATTATATTCATAATTTTTTGTTTGTTTTGTCTGAATAAATTAAGCTATTATGATCGATCCTTGTAAGGGATTTGAGTAATATTCATAAAGTTCAAATTTCAAAACTCGTTATTTCTATACACCGAAAAAACAAAAAGGCCAAATATTAAAGAATTGATACGTGCTGCAAAAGTTTCGCGTACCGAAACCAAACAAAAAGGAATAGATTAAAGAAAACAAAAGAAAGTGACCATAAGGATTCATTAGATTTTGTGGTTTTCACATGCACACGAGTGAACACTATTGCAAATTTGGCTTTTTCACAAAAAAGAAGACACATTCATAATTATAAGACTTTTTAAAAAAATTATTTTAAACACCTTCACAGACTTCACCGTGCATTAATAACTTTTAGAAAAATATCATTGATTAATTTAACATTAAAAATTGTTTATTTCCCTACCTTATATCAATAGTTATAGGAGTAAATGTGTAAAATTATCTATTTTATCACTATAATAATTTTTTTAATATCCATAAAATATGTCAAGGATTAAAATGAGGATAATAAATAAAAGATTAAATCAATATTATCTTTGAAAATTATGAGCATTTTACTTATCATTCAATAGAAATTAACCATACAAATAAATATGTAAATGACAAATTACTCCACTTACAAATTTTCTCAAATGACACATCTAGTGAATTAATCACAATATTTCAAAGATAATATAGATAAATGCTAAATAAAAATAAAAATATTGATTAAACGCCGTTTAGAATCTAGAACGTGTCCATGTACGCGGAACCCCGTTCACACACAAGAAAAACCTGTTAAGCGGTCAAACATCACGTATGAAAGCGTCGACTCCCTCATGCATTGAATGCAACCGGCTCAACGTTGTACGTACCATTTGATTACCTACTATTACCGGTCAAATCTTCACCTTTCATTTCTACTATACCTTTGTTCCTTTCACACCTATTTCACTCTTTTTCTTCTAAACTCAAAACTAGCTCTCTCTCTCTCTCTCAAAATGAAGGATTTGAATTTGGGAATTTGAGATATATATTAAAGCTTAAGAGATTTATCTTTTATGGAGAAGAAGGAGAATATGGGTGTGAGTGTGAAGGGTGAGGATGTTGTTGATTCTTCGTCATATTTGGTAAACAGTTATAATCAATTTTCAAGCGTGTTTGATTTCTGTGAGGTGGAAAAAAGCTCTTTAGGGTTTATGGAGTTACTGGGTGTTCAAAACTATAGTCCTCTGCTTGATTTACCGCAACTTTCAACCATGTCTGTCATGACTCATGATACAGTTAAAGCTCCATCTGCAGATACTGGAAAAGAGTATTCTGAGGTTTTGAATCAACAACCTGCAACTCCTAACTCTTGTTCGATTTCATCTGCATCTAGTGAAGCACTCTATGATGAACACAACAAGACTCTTCTTGACCAACATGAAGATGAAGAGGATGAAAAGCAAAAGACAAATAAACAGTGGGTTTTTCTATTTATCTTTTTATTTTTATTTTTTAGGTGTTGTGTAACTGCGTTCATACTCAAAACCATTTTAATTTTTTTTTTAATTTCATACTTATCGGTCCGACTCAAAATATAAACAAAAATATTTTTTTAAAAAAAGTTGATATATCTTATCTAATTTCGACGAGATATATACATTAACTTTAATTGATATATTTTTACTTATATTTATATTTTGGAAGGGAGTATTATCTTCTTTTTTTGAGGGAGGTTATGGTTTGTTAAGTTTTATTTCATTTTTCAATAGTTAATTAATTTCACAGGTGAATGGGATGAGAAAAAAGTACAAAATTTGGAATGGTATGGTATAAAGTACGTGTTTTTAATATTTTTCTTACTTTTATATTTCAGAATCCAATTAGATATATAAACAAATAGATATGGTGGATTCGCTTTTTGTTTTCGTTTAGAGATTAATAAGAAAGTTCTTAAAATTTGATGGATTCTGGGATCTGGTTCTTTTTGTATTTGGATTTATAGATTGAAGGCAAAGAAGACAAATCAGAAGAGACAGAGAGAACCAAGATTCGCGTTCATGACGAAAAGCGAGGTGGATCATTTGGAAGATGGGTACAGATGGAGAAAGTACGGTCAAAAAGCTGTGAAAAATAGCCCCTTTCCAAGGTACTACTACTACTTCTAAAATCATAATTTTGGTTTAATTAATTAGTATAATGGAATATGCTACCATGTGTTTGTGTTTATGTTTGTGTAATAATGTGTAGGAGTTACTATCGTTGCACCACTGTTTCATGTAATGTGAAGAAACGCGTGGAACGTTCTTTTACTGATCCAACCATTGTAGTCACAACTTATGAAGGACAACACACGCATCAAAGTCCAGCTATGTGCCGCTCCGCCTTCGCCGGAGCTCAAATACCACCGCCTGCTGCTGGTGGATTTTCTACTAACTTTGGTTCAGTTTTGCAAGGAAACTTCTTATCATCATCACAGTTTCAGCAGCAACATTATCAACATCAACAACTACTTGTTAATACATTGTCTTCTTTGGCTCTACCTTATAACAATTCTTCTTCATCATCAAAGAATTCAACTTTTACCCAAGAGAGTTCATTTCTTAGGGACCATGGACTTCTTCAAGATGTTGTTCCTTCACATATGTTGAAAGAAGAGTAGATATATGAATATATAATAACTTCATTATTAATTGCTTCTATGTCAATTTTTTTCTTTTTTAGTATTTTAATTTCTTGTGCTGACTTTTTCTAAGGGACTTAGGTGAGAACTATATATGTAATTTTTCTTCCTGATGACTGATTGGTGGTGGTGATTTTAGTGATGGAATGATAATGATCTTACTTGTAAAGTCCACTTTATCTTTGGATTTGGTTTTTGTGCTACTCACCGGTCTATTATATCAAGATTAAACCGTTCAGAATTTAAGGTAAACTTTGATTTTTTTTTATCTAACTTTCGAATTTAAATTTTTGAATCGACGTCTCATCTTAATCGAATGTTTACGAGCAGCGTAATTGGCACACAATCCAAATCTATTATTTTTTGCATGTAGCCCACAACATCATGATTATTACTGTACCATGATGGATCATGATCCAATGCAGTGACTCAACTTCCTCAATCACATCTCTTATTTGTTGTTGTTCTGCTTTAATATTACTATATCTTAATTACTTCTAGAGTATAGTTGTATAGAACCGAAATTAAAAGGAACAAAGCTATATCATTGGTGGGTTGGAAATAAAAATAGTAAATAGAGTTGTGTCTGTCCTATCTATTTTTAATCATATGATTCTGACTCCTCGTTTGTCTTGTATTTTTGTTTCTTTTATATGAAGGAATGTGCATTGATTTCACTGATGTACACAAGTGACGATTGTAGGAAGCTTGCTTACTACACTATACTATGATTTTGTTCTGGTAAAACAAATTACTATTATGGTTAAATGTTTTTTTAATTAGGAGAATTTGGAGGTGAAAGTTTTGTACCAATATAGTAACAAGGTTATAAATAAGGGGAATAATTCAACCACTCCAATCCATTTAAGGTATATGAGTAAATGCTTCTCTGTGTCCTGCACGCTATGCAATTACAATCCATTCATGAATGAGGAATTAAAAAAAAAAAAGAACAAAAAACAAAAGGAGAAAACCTATACAAGAAGCTATAAGGAAAGGATATTAATTGTGATATGGTACTCATATATGATGTAATAGATGTTGATAACGACACATGTTAGCTTTCTTTATGAAAGCATAAAGACAACCCGTGCTTGTTTTTAAGGTTTGTTTTTATTGAACATGTGTGTGAGAGTTTCATTATATAATTGAAGTTGAAATTTTGATGGTCGTTCACGGATAGGTATATGCCAACACATTGGTAAAGGTTATATACGACACGCCACCGTTAAGGAACGCTGCGGAATGGTCTCATTCACACTTTCATACGCTTTCGTTTTGTTTCTTTGTAATGGTAAATTAATGCCAGATACATTGTATCGAATTTTTTAAATCGTATTCACTTGTTCAGCATAAAGCAGAGAACAATCAGTAACCTAGATGTTCTGTTCCAATGCCAAAATGGTGTTTTGAAATTGCCAATATTCTTCTATTCCTGTAGCATGTGACAAATAAATGTACCATATATTACGACACTGCTGACTCCATTAAGTATTAACCAATCAACGTATCAAGCTTGGCTATAAAGAGAGGAGGAGGAGGAGGAGGGGGTCATTATTATTTTAGAAAAATACTCCAAAAACATGAACAATTGGTCATAGTTTTTTATGTTTTCTCAATAAATAAATCTAACCGGTGCTACACCGTATAACGGATGTAGAAAATCCAAATCCATACCTGAGTTAGATATTTTGACATAGTTCCTCTCATTGCATTACTTCCTTCATCGTGATTATAAGATCATTTTTAAATATTTGTTTGTCTCTAAATATAACACCTTTTATATAAGTAATTTTTCGAATTTTTTGTTACTTTATTTTTTTTAATGATATTCTTTATTAATGTTATTAAATTAATGAGGTTGACGTGAATACGTAGCTAGTTCAACTGTTAGTCAATCCATTATCACGTAACATAGAAGTTAGTTTCTCCGACTTTGGAAATATCACGGGATACTTTGTTCGATTTTAAAAACTAAATGGAAATTATGTTATCATTACAATGATAACATCTTTATCTATATAATCCATTATTATTTTTCATCCATGATTTCAAATCTTCTTCTTACAAAAATCTTCATTCTTCTTATTTTATGGTTTTCAAATAGTAGAAGATGAAAAAAAAAAATCAAAAATCAAAAACATTTTATTCTTCTTCCTTCATGGATGAAAACTTGAACATGATGATTCTCAAATGTCACTGTAAAAGAAAAGTTTTTGTTAGAGTTGCTGCAACAAAAAAACACTTTGGAAGAGAATTCTTTTCATTTGCTAAAGGTAATTTGTCCATTTTCATTTCTCCTTTTCCCTATTTTCATTTCTCATTTTTACCAAATTTTCTCTCTAATTTTTTTCTATTGTTATCTCAGAGCTTGCTCATTGACTTCTCCAATTTCTCTAATTTTCTCCCCCAAATGGAGACACAAGAGGGATAAAGCCAAACTGAAATATCATTTTCACGATCTAGACCCGCTTATAAAGAGCAAGTGTTGTTCTGAGAGGTACATATTCAAGGAGATGTATCAGGAACTATAAAAATTAATGAAAACTCAAGAAATGTAGGTTAAAACATATGGACTAAGAGGACTAATTAATAAAAATTAATTTTTAATAAAAATTAATTTCAGGGAACCAAATTAATAAAAATTAATTTTTAATATGACTGTAGGAATCAAATTGCTAGTAAGTGAACAATTTCAGGGATTGATTTGTGTATATTGATTATGATTGTCGTAGGTTAAAACATATGCACTAAGAGGACCAATTATATACACTAACAAGTTTTGTAGGCCACCACCCATCAGAAGACCTACACCACCATTCATGAAAGCATTGCCATCCATAAGGAGACATATACCACCACTCATTTCTTAAAGGTAATTTCTCCATTTTCATTTCTCATTTTCCACATTTTCATTTCCTTTTTTTTTTCTCTAATTTTCTCTTCCATTTTTTTCTATTGTTATCTCAAGCATGCTCATTGATATCTCCAATTTCTCTAATTTTCGCCACCAAATTGAGACACAATTTGGACACAAAGCCAAAATGAAATACCACATTCACAATCTAGACCCACTCGTGAAGATCAAGTACTATCTCAAGAGGTATTGTCCAAGGAGATGCATTAGGAACTAGAAAAAAAGGAATGATAACTCAAGTATTGTATTGCAATTTTTAATATCATTGTACCAACCAAATTGCTAGTAAGTAAACAATTTCAGGGACTGATTTGTGTATATTGATTCTGATTTTTGCAGACTATAACATATAGACTTAGATGTCCAGTTATATACCCTGATGGGTTATTTATAAGGCCACCACACATCATAGAACTTACACCACCATTCATGAATACACCACCACCCATCAGGATATCTACACTACCACTCACAAATGCACCACCACCTACATCCATTAGAGCACCACCACCTGTAACATCTTGCTTTTTGGAGATATTAACTTACAAAATTCAAAACGTAAAGATACAGATTCGTTTTTATTTATTTATAAGATTATCTTAAATACTCATTTACTTTAAAACTAATTAATAACTTTTTCAATTGTATTTTCAAAAATAATGAATCAGAGTTTTCGCAATTACAAAAAGTAAATTTAATACATAAAACAAAGAAACTTCTAAAGGCAAAACTCTTGGCGTTTTACTACCAAAAAATAAATCTTAGTTGGTCATAATTTTTTACGCTTGTGGAAAACTCTCCAAACAAGTATCACACTAGTACAAAAGTATTTCAAAGCCTCTAACTACATGAAATTGTACTTCCTCGCATTTCTCCTACTAGGTTGACCCGCGGCATTATTCCTTCAAGTAACACTATATGTGACGTCCTGTCAAATGTAAGAGTCATATTCAAATAACAAACACAGAGCAAATAAACATGCATATATAGTTGTTATAGCAAAAATATAAATAAATCATATACTTCATTTAATAGTTAAAATCACAAAGCACCAAAGATACATATAAACCAAAATGCACAAATCTTATTTGTTAGGCTATATGTTAATGCATGGTTTCAGAATATCACAACTCTATAGAGCAAAGAGTCCCACAATTGGACAATGTCCCATCTTCAGAGTTTCATGTTCAGTACTCCATCGTTGAATATTTTTCTGCATCACGTTGCGTTTTCAAGGAATTGTCGTCACGTACTCGCGACTAGGTCTAGACCATCAATGCATGCATTAATGTCATCCTCTTAGTTAGTACCAAAATAAATCACTCAACCAGACCAAAATCGTTCAACCTTGTCCTAAACCAACCTAGTTTAGACACAAAGTCATCATGTTGAATAACCACCCGATATAAATCAAAATACGCAAATTGCTTAATCTCATAATATCACTCATAAACATATAATTCATATAACTAACATATTTTGATGATAACACACAAATATAACCAATACATAATACATAACATCACAGTGCATTTATATCACATATAATTCAAGTAAGAAAGCGAATTGAGTGATGTCCTTACCGTTACCAAAATTGTTTCTAGAATTATGCGCCACGTACTCTTGTTCAACTCGATTCACACTTTCAAATAAGTAATAATTAACTCAACAATTAATTGTCTTTCAACTACTAACTCCTACTCAAATAAAGTTTGAGTTTAGTCTAAGATTTAGACAAATTCTCTTAAAACATCCAAATAATAATAATAATAATAATAATAATAATAATAATAATAATAATAATAATAATAATAATTATTATTATTATTATTATTATTATTATTGCTATTGTTATTTTATAAATCAACACAACATCCACACAATTGTCTCATAAAAATCATAACTTTAATTTTTTAAAAGAAATAACTATAACAACAACTTTCAACACATTTATTATTTCTGGAAAAATTATTATTTTTAACATCAATAAGGTTTCTAAAAATTTTAATATAAAATTTTAACCAAATCAAAAATTGAGTTTGTAGCCAATAACGATTTCTATTGATGAAAACATGATCTAACATTCATAACGACTTTTACCGGATGATAATTTAATTTTTGACATAGATAAACATTTTCTCTAATCAAAATAGGTGTCTATATCAATAGCATAAGAAAATCAACAACACTTATAAGAAAATAAATTGCATATCACAGTTTTGTTTTTAAACTAAAAAATAGTTTTTAAACAATAATTATAATAATATCAAACACCATTTTCAAAGTGATCCATCGTCATAAAACCATTTACTAAAATCAGATTTTGAGTAGTAACAACAATAACAACTTTACCATAAAATCCATATTTTAATTTACAAACATAAATTTTGCATTAAAAAGTCATCATTTCAAAATCAAATATTTTATCAAATTGAATTAGAGAGAAAGTAAAAATATTAATAGATTATACTAATAAGTCAAGTCAGCAAGTTCCTTGCACGACCGCCGAAACATATTTTTCTATACTTTTTTCTATCACAGCTGCCTCTGTTTTCTTTCCTTTTCTTCACCTAAGTCTCTCTTTAGAGATTTATATGGTTTTTCTCACTAACTAACATTTGAGCGGTTGATTAATCTAAAATATATTTATTATTTTTGTTTTCTAAAAATAGTTAAATCGTGTCATTATTATAAATATTTTTTTTACAAATACTTAGCAAAATATCCAGTCAAATTAAATAAATCATATCATGCACATATATACTTTTCAAAAACAATGGTTGAATAAAAAGTATAATAAAAACAACCACATTATAAATTATTAAAAAATTCAATAAAAATATATTTCACACATTACTAATAATAAAAAAAAAATACGGGTCACCACCAATGGCAAGACTATCTCTTGAACTACTAGTCATCATAGTGTCATTTCTTAATTATAGTTCAAGTACAAATGAACTAAGCTTGAATGTATTTCATTCTCAATCCAAGGTAATAAACATATATGCCAACATTTGAAAAATGAAACATTTTGAGTCATGTTTATTTTGTCTTGTTGATGTTTTGTTAGATTTTAAAATTACCTTTAGCAAATGAAAAGAATTATCTTCCAAAGTTATTTTTAGTTAAAGCAATTCTAACAACAACTTTTATTTCACAATGAAATATGAGAATCAACGGGTCCAAACTTTTATCCATGGAATAAGAAGAATAAATAATCTTTTATTATTTCGTTTTCTACAATTTAAAAACCATGAAATAAGAAGAAGAATGAATTATATAAATAAAGGTTATCAGAAGAAGAAAATACGAAATCATGGAAGAAGAACAAAAATAGATTATATAGACGAACATGTTATAGTTGTAATGATGACGGAGTTTCAATTTTTTTTAAATGACTTTCAATTTTGTTTTCAAAATCGAAAAAATTAGTCCATCATATTTCCAAAATTAGGCAAATTAGTCTCTCTTTTACATGGCAATGAGTTGACTAGCAATTGGACTTGTCACGTAAGTAGTTAACGTGAACGCCAACCTCATTATGGATGAATTATATTGTCCGACGTCCTTCAATTTCAGGGTGTTATTTGTCTATTTTCAAATTTCAAAGGGATAAATGCCCAATGCCTACAACTTCAAAGGACAATTTGATTATTTACTCAAAAGTTAACATTAATGTGTTTATACACAAATGATAATTAAACCAAGTAATTGGACTCAAATAGTTAATGAATTTCAGTTAAAGATAAATCATTTAGTAGAACCCGAATTCAAATCTTGACTAAAATAATATTTGGCCGGACTTTAGGTCCTCAATTTATTTATATACAATGAATTAAATACCACACATAGAGAGATGATTTTGACCACTAGTCTACAATCCACATAGAGGGAGAGGGATTGGACCATTGGCTCTGAGTCATGAAATGTTATACTAGTATATATGTAATATTATTAAGCAAATGCTACTAATGAATAAAATAAATAAATTTCTTTTTGGAATTTGTGTGTTTAATTCTTTTAAACTTAGAAAATTAGTTTGTAAAATGTTTATTTAACTTAAATTTCTATTTTTATTTCTTAACGTGTCTCTTTAAATATTCATTAGCAAGACTCATACTATAAAAATATAATATTTTGTCTCCACTGTTCAAAATTCCAAGATCTCTGTCATGAAAGGGGTACTTGAACTTTAAACACCGTGTCATCGTATAATTTAAACAAAGAGGAAAATTAGAAAAATTATATAGTGGTCAAAAATACTCTTTTGGGTTAATTCCCATTTACATTAGTGCAAATGTGTAATGAAAATTTACATTAATTTTTCCCAACCACATATGTTACCATACTTTGTTGTTGAGGACGAACAACACTTTGTCTCATCTAATGCATGGTTGGATATTTGCAAACAATCTAATTTTAAGTCAATAAATGATTTAAATGGAGTATAAGTTTTTTTTGTAATAAGAATTGAATACCTAAATAGTATAAAAGTAGTGTATATGTATTTATAGTTGTGGTCCGAGAACACGCGTGGTCAGTAGTAACGACCAAAACCGCAACAAATTTATCGTCAAAGAAGACACTGCTTTCAGGAATTTTTTAAATCAATTTTCTAGCAAACATCCCCATAAAAAGGTGAAAAAATCTCACAAACCATCATTTCTAAAAAAAATTCACATAATAAACGCAAATTGAAAAACATGATGATGACTTTGTATTTTTGACAAGGAATTACTGGCACGACAAAAATCGTAAATCCACAACAGCAGTACTCTGCACCAAAAATAGAAACAAAATAAGAGGTGGATAAAAATTGAATTTTTCTCTGATTCTATCATTCTAATTTGGAGTATGATGAGTATTTTGAAAGGAAGTGAAACAATGCAATAAAAATAAGAATATTAAGAAACATTATCAACCTAATAATTTATTAGCTACTAAGCAAATTTTAAGAAGCAAACACTAAACCGTTTGCGAGAAATGGCAGATGAAAAATAACCCCAATGCTTAAATAGTGACAAACACAAATTACCAAGTGAATTCAAGGGAACAAACTTGTATTTATTCTCACTGTTTAATAGTTTTTCGAAGTTTTAAATAAGAACTAGTGAAACAATATTTTTTATGTAAAAACTTAAAATAGAGTTGAGCAAACTCACAATAGAAAATTTAGGTTGTACAAACAAGATCAAAAGGGCAAAGACAATCACAAGGGTGAAGACAATAAGGGTATTTAGCTTTATGTTCTTCCATATTAATCGATTAACTAAGTTATATAATCAATTAAATCAATAACTTAAATAATTTCATCAATAATAGCTATTACAATCAATTAACCATCTTATCTAATAGATTGACAACTTAACTTCGCCAATTTTAACGGTCACTTCTAATCAATCATCCAAAACTCAATCCATTAATCAATTCATTTGATTTATTAACAGATTTGTTAATTCATTAATCCTAATCAAATGTTGATACATCTCACTTGCTTTGTCTGTCAGTATGTATCATATCACAAACATACAACATCTATCACATGATAGCTTGCATTTTGGAAAAGTAACCGATGGAATATAAATCGTATTGAGGTCGGATTAAAAAGTAAAGTAGGCTGTACAAAAATAATAATAATAATAATGTACGCCACCAGTTCCAGTGATGTACATGGGTGGGGATCCATCTGCAGAACTTCTAAAAACTAAGTTTTAAAAAATAACTTAGGATACATTTGAATATTAAAAAAATTAAACAACCAATAATGTATATCAACTATGAATGAATTTTATTCTATTTTATATTTAATATTTTAAATTTATTTTGAAGTAACGTTTTTTGTTATTATTTTAATTAAAATTTTAATTTTAATTTCAAGTATGAAAATAACTTATTTAACTATTAGTGTCATAATACAACATATAAATATCATAATTCTACATTAAGTCAATTTTGGTGGATAATATAGTAATGTCCACATGAACAAACTAAAATCATACTACCGATACAATTTTGATATCATCGTATAATTTGTCTTTAAATAAAATGCATGCTTCGGTTTTAATCAATATTCAATTTAAGCAACATATAAACTTTGACAAATTAACTTCTAGACATAACAAGTGACCGAAACATATAAACTTTGATAAATTATCATAAACTTTCCATTGATCAATAATCCAACTACCAAAACAAAAATTTAAAAACAAAATACTCGGAAAATCTAACTAACAACCCATCAAAAGCCCATTTCCAAATGATAGAAACATTCTGAAAAAATCTTTTGTCAAACTTTAACCTCTTGGTATCTTCATGAAATGAAGATTTCCGCTCCTCTTGTAATCATCAATGAAAAAACCAACCAAAGCAAGAACGAAAAAATAAATCAAAAACCTACCACAAAACCAACCAAAACGCGGTTAATTTGGGGTTAATGCATCACTTCCAACTTCCAAGTAAAGCGCTCCCAATCCTGTAAAAAGAGTAAACATTAACAGTAACAAGTTTAACAAGTTGTGTTTTAGGTGAATATGAAACACAATCAAAATCCATTCTTAATGGCATGTACTTCCTCAAATCAAGCTTACTAACCACAAAAGCTAATTCATCAACCCCACAAAAATTCAAACGAGGCATGTTCATGAAATTAGCAGCCAAGGGTCCAAGTTCAACAGCAATTCTGCATCCAAACCCATAATACTTTTCTATCTTTGCGAAATTATCTTTGATGCCAACACCCACAAAGGTATAATACGGCAAAGAGAGAAAATTAACTAACGATGAAGAGGATTTCGAATGCCAAAAAAATTCTTTGTTAGAAAGCTGGATAATAAGACACGAAAATCCATCACAAAGATGCAAAACTCCATATTGCGAATCAAAGGTCCCAAAATCTCTGTTTCCGAGTGGAAACAATTGGATATCACACCCAATAACCTTGATTCTTTTCTCATTCGAAGTACGTATGAAAGAAGATATATGGTCATCAATGACTTTCTTATTCTTCATATCTGTAACGGTGGTACTTATTTGAACTTCGTCCAGATCGAAGTATTCTTCATGCAATTCATCCATTTTGTTCAGTAAAAATAAAATAAAAAAAAAACAAGTAAATTGGTAGTATTAGTATGGAGAATGAAAAAAGGACGAAGAGTATTTATAGGAGTATGTGGTGTTGTGAGCTTTGATGAGTAGAATCTCGAAAGCCATCTGGGGGTTTGATGCAGTAAAAGGGATTAATTAACACCGCTCGTAAATTGCATTTATTTAACTTTTGTTTATCATTCTTTTTATTTCATAAAATTGTTTACCAATCTTAATTTCGGGAACATGCGAAATTTCATAGTCCATGCGGCCACAGTACTTTTATTTATGATGAGTAATACTAGCAGATATTTTTGAAAAGGTAACGAGTGAAAATTTATATCTTTTGATATTATCAATTTAAATAATAGTCTAATTACATGTCACATTATTAATTTTGACTATAATTTTAAATTTAATATTACCAGATTTTTAACATTTATACATTTGTTTTATTTTAAAATAATTAATATTTATTTATTGTTGAAACATAAAGTTTGTTAATGTATAAATTTTAAAATTGTTGTAGTCCTACGTTGGAAACTTTCATATTCTAAATAGTTTTCAATTCTATAAATACTAAAGTTCCACATTGGATATAAAACATATGTGAGTTTGCTCAAATCACTATAGAATTTCAAACTCTTGTGAAAAGTACACTAAAGTTGGATGCATTTCTCAACTTTATCTTTTCTCCTTTTTTTATTCTGTTCGACTTATTTCCGAGCCACTTCTCAATCTTTCTTTCTGTCTCTTTGATATTTATGAGCGGTTTTGTACCGTTGTCACTTCGGTTTTTAGAGCTGTTTTTATGTCGTAATCTCTTCGATTTTTTAGAACGATTGTTATGTTGTAGTTCCTTCGATTTTTAGAGCGATTGTTATGTCGTTATCCCTTCGATTTTTGGAGCGGTTGTTATGCCGTAGTTCCTTCCATTTTTAGAGCGGTTGTTATGTCGTAGTTCCGTCAATTTTTTAGTGGTCCTATTACCACTATCCTTTTAGAGCGGTTTTTATGTCGTAGTCCCGTCGATTTTTAGTGGTCCTAATACCACTATGAACGGGTTTTGTGTCGTATTCGTTTATAGCGGTTTGTGTGCTCTAATCTTTTAGAGCGATTTTTTTTTGTGTCGTAGTCCTTTTGATATATGAGTGGTCATAGTACCATATTGCGAGTGACTTTAATTGTCATATTGAAAGTGACTTTAACCGCCATATTGAGGGTGAAATTCTAGAACGATTTTCTACTCTGCAGTGGAACTCTGATAAAGTGAATCTGGGTTGTTTTATCATAGGGACTTTGTGATTGATAGTCTGTCTTGCACAATTTGGGTGGTGCCGCGAAACGTCTTAAAGAGAGCGATCTAGTCCACGACTCAACCGAGTAATATCTACGGTGGCATAAATTGTAATTTTTAAACAGTTTTTGAAACTAAAAAATAACAATTTTAAGACTTTTTTTTTTCTGCCATATCAACCAAAGAGATTACTGGATCTGGTTATGGTGTCTTTAATTTCAATAAACGGTTTTGCTGAGGCAAACAGTAAAAGATAAGAAAGCCAAAGCATTAAACTATGGGAGGATAATGATTACTCTATAAGAATTATTATATTCTTATTGGACTTGCTAATGATCTGTATAACTACTATTCTTATTGGACTTGTTGATGATCTGTATAACTACTACAGTTCCAACGATACTATGAGTCGTTACCTCAAGAATTAGAGTATTAGATGACCAATGACATATCCGTGGAGGCACACTCCCGTAAAATTTTAAAGATAACTCATGAGATCATCTATTAAGGTACATCGCTCATGGCATATTTAAATTAAATGTTGAAATTTAATGTGTCTCCATTTGTTTGAATGTTGAAATCAATAAAATGTCTCATTTTGTTTGAATGTTGAAATCAATAAAATGTCTCTTTGTGCTTACATGTTGTGTGGTTTTAATTTTTGACATACTAGACTTTGTGATGTGAACACATCTGTTTCAAACTTAAGTAACTTAGGTTTAATTCCAAAGTTATCTACGAATGATTTTGAAAAATGTGATATTTGTAGTTAAACTAAAATAAAAAAGAGCTCACATAAATTTATAGTTAGAGAATATGAGTCTTTAGATTTATCAAATTTTCCAACGATAAATAACTTATACCAATGCTTTAGCAAACAACAATCAAACTTTATAAACGGTATATATTTTTTGATTTTTCTACAACTATTTAAACACACATATAACCTCTAAAAACTTAGTTATAAAGGTATATCCATACGATCAATATCATTAACTTCATTCATTTGTAAAGTAACTTGAATAGTCAACTATTATGTTGTTTGGATTATATCTTAATAGTAATTTAAGAAAATAGTCAAATATGGTAGAATTCATGTGTAATTTAATATAACTTAAAAGTTAATAATGGAAAAAAACTTAAATAAAAAAATAAAAAATGAAATATTCTACGCATAAATTGAATAAAACTTAAATAATCTAATTGTTACAAAAAGAACATAAATAATCATACCGTTATTTTCGTCAAACATAAAATATCTCGGGATGTATTTTGCCAAAATTATTAAAGTGATTTAAACAATTTAAAATTAAATTTAAATTTTAAATTACCATGATTTTCTACATAATCATATATACATCACTTAAACTATTGGTACATAATTAAATTGAATCTCAAATTAATACGAAGGACTAAATATCATCAATTTTAAAAATAAAAAATCAAAATTCTCGAAAACAATAAGGTAGCTAAAATGACTGATTTATTAAAATAAAATGACGAAAAACTGCATTTAAAAAAGATAAAGAGAACCAATTGAAGAGAGACGAAGGAACTTGTGCTTGAGACGAGTAGGAGCAAGAGTAGTACAGTGTGGTGGCAACACAAACTGAGGACGAAGCATGGTACTTGTGGAATTTTATCTTATGACACCTATTTTATCAGGTAAAATATATATATATATATATAAATCAATGGTATATATATCTAATGACACCTATGGTATATATATAGCATAGAGCCAACCCAGTAATTTAAAATAATTGGTAACGCATAAACAGAGTAATTCGGGCAAAATCAAAAGAGCGCAAAACAACTTATTGATTCTTGTGTTAAAAAAATTATTTTGTTGATAAAATTATTTGGATATACTTAGCAACAAATAGTTTTGTTTGTTGTTTTGAGGGGGCTAACGTAAACGCATAAAGTGTCAGTCGATAAAAACATCTATAACAGAAAAAGAAAAAAACAAAGATTTTGCAACTTATGTGTGGAAAATACGAATTAACGGAGGTCAACCGGCGCTAACGGGAGATTAATTATTGAATCTGACATGGATTAAGTAGTCCTTTTGTCATTTTATATGTGGACAACCATAAGAACAGTACATAGGCTACTGTTTGTAAGTATTTCTCCTTAAAAAATACTATAAACAAGAAAAAATTATATAAACTCACAAAATTACGTCAATTACCAAACAAAACTATTTTTATTAGACGAGCTCGTAAGTTATAAACTATCTACTATAAATTAGTAGATTGACCTTATCAAACAAACCATTTAAATTTATTTTGGTAGTAGTTTAAAGGGGATCGAGCAATTTGCATTTTGAAAATATTACCGTTTGGCTCAAACTTTTTTGTGTTCATAGATGTACTTTAAAAAGGAAAATGAAAATAAGAGGTTTGAAAATAAAGTTAAAAGTTAGTTTAAAAAGATAAAATATATTAAATAAATAGTAAAATATAAAATACAGTTGTGGTTTTGAAGGTGGTTGAAATAAACAATTGTTTAGAATTTCAAGCTTTTAGGGACATTAAAACTTTTTTTGGTCACTAAATATTGGTTAGAATAAATGGATATAAATATAAAAAATAAATAATTAAAATTATATTTAAATAAAAATTAACAATTACCCTATTTAATAAAAGATTTGAGTTATATAATATACTTTTTGTATAAAATAATTTTAATTTAGTCTAAAATATTGTAGCATTAATTTAAAGTGGGAGGAAGAAAACATTAATTTAATTTATGTGACTATGATAGATAATTTGGTATTTAATAATTTAAAAAATTAGATTTCATTTTGTACACCCCAAATTAGAAGAGAAGAGAAATGAAGGGAGTTGATTGAAGGAAATAGATTAATTATATACCACTCTATTTCATCTGTTTTATTTTTAAATCTTAAGAATGAAACTTCGTTACATTCTAACTCAAACCAATATACTCTATCAATCTAAACAAAGTAAAAAAAAAACTTAAGTAATCAATTCAAAATAACAATACTATTTAAAGAACCATATATATAATTTTAGATTCGTATATATTTTAAATAAACAAATAATTCATCTATCTCATAATAAATCACCAATTTATAGAAAAATATTTGTCTCGCGACATATAACCTATAATCTTCTTAACGAATGCGTTGAGAATTCATGTTAAAGAATAAAAATATATATTTTGCAATAAAAAATTTATTTTAAAACTTCCAAGTGTTTTTTGTTTGGGAATGGATATCGATAAATAATAGATGCAACGTGGAAATAACTGGCGTCGTCTTCACGTGGAACTTGGAAGATTGGAGGACAGATTGAGTTTGTTGATTCTTTTCCAAAACGAAACCACCTTTTCAACTTTCAACCATTGACGTTCCGCTGCTTTAAAAATAATAAATAAACAAATAAATAAATAAGAAATAGAGATAAAAAAACCACTGGCCATTATAAAAACAAAAAAACCTTAAATTGTTGTTATTTTTATTATTACTATATATTTTGTTTTTTAAAATGCATTGTCTATGTATGAGTGCGCCAGCGGGCATAAACAGATTCCTAGTTAAGAATGTTTCAAGGATACCACCGTTTCTAGGGTTCTTCCCTTTGACTTAAGGTACCTCTCTCATTCTCCTTATTTTTCTTCATCTTCTATTCAATTTTTTTTGTTATCTTTTTTTATTTTTTTTATCCTAGTCTTTGAATGCATTTCTTATGAGTAATTTGTTTAAGTTTTTCACCATTGAAAAATGATATCTTTGGTGTGATTGTGAAATGGGTTTTTTACATTGAACCTCTTGTTAATGAAATTGATTTAAATTATTAGATGGGTCGTGCTGTTCAAAGAGAGAAAGACATTGAATTTGACCTTGAAAGTGGTGGAAACACCAGCGAAGAGGAAGCAAGCAATGATGAGGGAGAATCAAAGAATGGTTTTCCTTGGTCATGGAATGGGGTTGTGAATTTTGATGGATCGTCAGAAAAGGGTAAAATTGGAATTGATTCATGTAGCAGTTCTTCAAATTCAGGTGATGTTGTTGGTTTAGATGAATATAATTTAGAATTGTTGGTGGATAAAGGTTTAGAACATGTTAATGGAATTAACAATCATGCAAAATTGAAAAATAAGTTTTTAACTAACCCAAGAAAGCCTCCAAAACCACCTTTGCCTCCTAAAGGCCCTTCATTGGATGCCGGTGATCAGAAGTTTGTGAAGGAATTAGCCGAGCTTGCATTGAGGAAGCGTGCGAGGATTAAGAAAATGAAAGCTGTTAGAAAGATGAGAGCAAGCAAGTCATCGTCGTCGTCATCGACATATACAAATCTTTCTGCCATGGTCATCACTGTTTTTTTCTTCCTTGTCATCATACTCCATGGTAACTTAGCTGTTCTTGTGTTGGTTTGTCTTCCATATGCTTTAATTAATGGACATTTGGTTTTGATTAAATTTTAGGAAATTTACTTTCAAAGATATGTCTGTAAGATAATTAGAATACATAGATGCTGTTTACTAATAATACATATGTTTACAGCTCAAATTGGTGCTGTGCCATATAAGTAAATTGGTACTGTTTACTAGTAATACATATGTTCTTTTCTTACCTATTTGAACAGAACAAATAAATAGTCGCTACAAATATAAAATTGTTGAATTTTTTTCTAAATAAATCATGGACACAAGCTCTTGTTCTTTTTATTTTGTACAAAATTTAAGCATAGAGCTGCATGTATCGGTACATTTTTGGTTCATTTTCATTTCAACTGTGGCTCTCCTAACATTTATAAATCAATTACCAAAACCATGTTTAGTTTAATGCAATTTATGCAAGTATTTGCTACCTATTTCTAGTGTTCTTTGTCGTATTTATTTCTCGTGTTAAGTTACTAGGTGTCCAAGCATTCTATTATCTATTGGGAAAACTCAAGTCCCATGTAGAAAAAAGATGTGGTGTGAAAATAGTTTATAAAGAAAGACACGCTTCACTTTACAAGTAGGTTTTGTAATGATAAGTTAGGCCCAATATTAAAAGCTAATATGGTATCGGTGCTAGAGGCACATCTCGTCTTACAAGCTGGAAGGGTGAGTTTGGCTCATTTGTAATTAGTTGCCTTAGTTCTACTCGTGGTTACTGCCTTTCTAGATAGTTGCTATCAAATTAAACTGATTTTGCTTTCACGATAACATCTTGCTTCCAGCGAGAATTCTCATTTTATAATCAAACTCTAAGCAGTATCTGGCTTCTAATAAGCATCAAATTCTAAAGTTCAAGTTGCATCTCTTTTCGAAATATTTTCTTAATGAAATACTTATGTAGCTAGGACTTTGTTTCAGGAATTAGATCTGCAAGTAGTGCGGCTGTTGGGTTAACGGCTTCCCCTGAGACTGAGGTTACAGCTGAAGAAGGTTTAATTTCAGTTCAGTATCCTGCAAACTTCAACGCCAGTGATGGAGGCGAACCTGGTTCTCACCACCCAAGTGTGTATTCTATTATATTCTTTTCCAAAGTTGTGTAACTGAAGGGCGGTGAAATTATATCAAGATTGCAGTAATCTGATATTTTTCCAATTGTCTAAATTGATGCAGGTCTGCAGGAAGGATGATGTGGAAATTTTGAAGATTTTTTCCTTGTCAATGTGAGTTTAGGCTATTTTTCATTAGTTTGATTTGTATGTGCTTTTTTGTACAGCCATTAGGAGCCTCAGTTAGTTGTGAAATATGCTTGTACAGTGACTTGTTTGGCAATGTTTAAAAAAGGACTTCTTCTTAGATTGTTTTTTCTTTCCCTACTTAACATGTCTAGGTGAGTTTTTTCCATTCACTTTAGTGATGATGATATTGCTCATTTCTTAGGCTCTGTTTGGGAGGGAAGGGGAAGCTTATGATTAATATATTTTTTAGTTTTAGAGTGTTATAACATCGTGAAAAGGATTTGAAGAATTTATCTAAGCACAACAAAATCCTCCTCCAATACATTTTTTGAGTTTCCTTAATTTAAGGGATTTTGTATTATGAAGAGAAATAAACTCTCTAAAGCCCTCTCTTTCCTGCCTTCCATTTCCTCCTTCCTTTTTCTCTCAAAGTCCTCTTCTCCCCTCCTAAACCCCAAACATAGTCTTAGGAATGGAAGGGAGGGGAGGATAGAGATTTAATGGAGGAAAAAGATTTTAAAATGTTGTATTTGGTTCAATGAGGGGAAGAGAGGAGAGGGGAGGGGGGAGGAATTTTAATGGAATGAAAGTGTAAAATTACAATTTTCATTCTTTTTATATATAAGGTCACATTAAATAAAAGAATATTTAAGTCCAAATTTGGGTGTTATGACCCAAATAGAATAGATTTTGGCTGAAGCTTTATCAAGTATTTTTGGCTATGAGTCATCAATCTCTAGAAAGATTTAGATAGAACTATTACGCTGAGTCATTGGTATATTTATTATAATATGTGATTTATGTTTTACTATAAATAGAGAATTGATGAATTGTAATCATTACCTATAATTGAACGAAGAAGGTTAGTTATATTTTAGAATATTTTCTCCTCCACTAATGTACATCTAACAAGAGTACATTACATTTAGAGTGATGCATGATATAATAATTATACTTAATTGCAGCTGTAGTCTATCTATTATTTACAATTCACGGTGTTGGTCCTCATATTTTAAAAATCGACAATTTTATTCTTTTCTTCAAATTTTTTAATTTAAAAATAACGATTTGACATATTTTTAATGGTGTGACATACAATTCTATGATATAAAATTATATAGATCTATTAATTATTCATGTCATTAATTAAATTAAAAATATGAAAAAAATTCTAAAGTTGAAATCTAAGTTTTTACGACGTTTTATTCTAGTTTCATAGATATTAATCATTCTACATCATTTTATCATATGTCACGTTATTTAAAGCATCTCATGTCATCAATTTTTAGTTAAAAAATTAGAGCGATAACTAAAACTGTCGACTTTTAAAATAAGAGAATCAGTTTCGTGAATCAGAAAAAATAGAAAAATTAAAACTGCAATTAAATCTAATAATTATATGGTACATTGAAAAAACAAAATAAAATGTGATTGTCTTTTTTAAGACATTTATAGTAGAATATATTTCTAAGATGGTTCTTCTCTCGACCTCGATATTTTCAAATGCCTAAATTGGTCAATTTACATATATAAAATACACCATCAATTCGATAATTCGAACGAATATTCGAGGAGTGATAATTCGAACGAATATTCGAGGAGTTTTGAGAACATTAGGGTCGTATTCCGTTATCTCGCTTGGGCAATGTGTGGGTGGACACAACAGACTCCTAGCAGAAGTTTTTTAAAAAAGAGTCCAGATCATCGTACTTGGGTGCAAAGCCCACATATTTGGAGCTTTGACACTTAGATCGTTTTCAAGCCCAATCTAATAGATATTGACAATAAAATGACAATAAAAAAGCCCAATCTATTAGACCAAATGCTATGAAGACGTGCGGCACAACAATAAAAAGCACTCAAGGAGCAATAATTTATCGCATGCATATTTAAATTTTTTTGTATGTTCTATATTTATATTTTTTGAAATATATTTTTTAAACCTTCTAAAAAAATGTTTAGTGTTTAAAATATATATATTGTAGACGAAATGGTAATAATTACTATTTAAAATTCATACACAATTGTGAGGCCGCAAATTCAAGTTCAAAATAAAGTTCATATTATAAACATTTTAAACTATAAATATTTGCCCAACGGTCTACCCTTACTCAAACACCTATACAAAATAACCTATATTTTGAGGTTGAGAGACCAAAGTACAACCAGCATGGGTTTCTCACCAATAAATACTTGTAGTTGTTAGATTTGGATGGCATATAATAACCTTTTTTTTTTGTGTGGATAATGTTGTATATAGAAGCACCGAAAATCAACAAGATCCAAACGAGAGGCACTTTTATCTATTACTCTCCCAAACACAATTTATATGTGGGTTTTACATTGCCATTGGGTTTGAGATTAATTGTCATGATTTCGGTAAATATAGGAATATATTTTTTTTTTGTATTTTGTCAAAACAAAAAAAATAGAAATTTGTAATTGTGTAAATTGTTGTTTGTAATGTCTAATCAGATCTTGAGTTATCTAAGCTACTAAAATCTGATTTGGATAAAGGACTTGTGAGTAAGTGAATTGAACTTCTTGATTTAAATATTGATTTATATGTTATAAAGTGATTGAGTATGGATCTTGATCCAAAGGACAAGTAAGGGTGTCGATTGTTAGCGTGTTATAAATTTATTTTTTTTTTTTGAATTTTTATTACCTATAATAATTATAAACAATAAAAATTTAGTATAATACTTATAAACAATAAAATGATGTTTTTTTTTATGAAAATAATATTTATTAAAATACAAAAGTGAACAAATAATTTTTTGGTTCATAAAAGTAATTGTTAGTTTATTAGTTTTGAGAATTAACATACCAAAACATTTCAATTTATGAATGTCCTAAAAAAGTGAATTCAATAATATACTTCTTTTTTAAGATTATTCAATAATATACTTAATTCAATTCAATTATATTATATACTCCATTATTAATAGAAGTTTTATTCATACATGCTAATCTATTCTTAATAGAAGCCTTTAACATACATGTTACAAATGATTAAAAAGAAAATAGTTATTGGCCAAATGTTATCACCTAAGTCCCCCAGGACAATACAATTTAAAAGATTGATCAATTAGGAAAGAGAATTTTAATATTGATTAAGTATTATATTGATTACTTTTATCAATTTAATGTGTAACGCTTAACATTGTCGTCTCTTTTAGGAGTTGACAATGACTTTTATTCTATCTATTTTGGTTCGATGGTAGTCATTTCTTCTTTGGCGACCTAACTCACCTATCAAGATTCGATGGAATACCTTCATTCAACTTATAGGTAACTTTTTTGTGGCTAACTCTCAATGAAAATACAAATTGTTATGACTTAATTTTTGAGGACAACCCTACCCAAAAAATTGGTTCATTCAATGGGAGAGTCTTATGACTTAAGTATTAAATTGAACACTTTAATCTACTCAATGTGGAACTCTTAACAACATATAAGTGAAGACACTTATGAAAAGGAAGCATTGCGCTACTTAAGAATTAACATGTTTGTGAGAATGTATACGACTTTTTATTTTTTTTTGGATAATTCTTGCTTACTTAGATAATAGTTTCGCATTTCGAGAATATGGGTAAAACTAAACTTTAAAGTGAAGTTATATGTAGTGTTTGACATATGTCAGTATTTGACATATATATGATATTGTTACATATGATTACATTCAATTATTTTTTGTTTTTTAAATTATTACAAGCTTTAATATATAAAGGATTATATTCTTCTAAAATAAACAACTCACTTTAGATAATAAAATGAGTAGTATCAATTATTAATAAATACATCAATGGCTGATTTATATGCAGGTTTATAATCAATTATAGTTCAAATGACCCATAATTTTTTTGACTAAAAAAATGGCCCATGATTTCAAGTATTAATGATCAATGCATGAATATTGTAGAAATAGATAGAAAATGATGATAAAAGTTATATGGATGATACTTTACCATAAAAAAAGTTAGTACATAACGATTAATTGATGTGATGGATGCATGAGTGATTTAATTTGGTACATGGCCCTTGGTATTGATTAAAGCAACGCAAACACCCTAAGGCCCAAAGTATTGGGAAAACTAGAGGCAAAATCCACGATCCTTCCATATGGGTTTTGATCTTTCGACGTTATGGTGTGAATTTTCTAGAGTATGGCCATATTCATTCGTCAACAATAAAAGGTCCCATTTTTGTTTTTGGTTATTAAAAAAAATGTCACCGTGAAAGCGAGCCATGGACCTCTATCCACGTTGGACTCTTTCCTTCTCTGACCATTTGCAAACCACGCTTCACGACTCCTCAGCATTTATAATGCAATTAATGCAATACATTATACTAACAATTTAACAAAAAGCAATAAAGATATAACTCAAATTTTAGTTGAAATAATTATTGATCAAATATTACATAAATCTTAATATTTTAAAGGATTAAGCTCAATTTTGCTAGAAAATTGAGGAGGGTTAAGAAAAAATATAAAGATGCTATATCCTCTCCTAGTTCTTTCTATAATTTTTTTCTCAATGAACTAATTATGGGTCATTTATGTGAAAATATTTTTAAAAAAATATATGTTCATTGTAATTAATTTGATAATGAGACGTGAGCTTTTAAAGTGAACTATTCTAATGAAGATAAAATAAAATATTAGTTAAAGATAATTTATTATTGGAAATAATGAAAACAAATTATTTTATATTTTCATTGTTATTGAAAATGTGGATATTTATTCACTTCAAAAAGTCTTTATCTGATTTGTTACTACATCTGTTCATTTTCTTTGATCTTATAAGACTCTTTACACAAATCAATGAAATTATTTAACTCATTTATTTCTCCTACTACAGTAAACGTGGATAATTCTGACAAAACAACATTTAAATCAATTTTGAAATTTAAAAGCAAATTAAAAGGAATAATTTTTTTATAAAAAAAATAATAATTAATAAGGAACAAGGGAGTAGCAACTAAAATGTCATTGCATTAAAAGAAGCATGGGTTAGTGTACACATAAGAAATATTGCGTAGCGCTATCAACCGTCATAAGAACATATCCAATTGCCAGCTCTCACGGCAAGCAGCACCCATAAGCATTGTTTGACATGATATAGTTCAAAACCGTGGTCGGCACAGACGTAATCTCTCTCATTTTATTTTTCTTTTGCGTTGACATATACAAGATCTCATTCACCTTTCCCTTGATGTTAATGAAGTGTTCACCGAGTAGGAGATGTGAATTCACTTTGTGTGTTCATTAATTTAGGATGTAAAGGGTAGGATAAGCACAAATACAGCACAAGATATTGCTTGGATCACAACACATTTTTTTTTTATGTTGTTTGGTTTAGAAAACACAGATACACTATACTTGAAAAAAGACAATTTCTTATGTTTTTTAAATTAGAACTGTGGAGACCAATTTCTTTCACAAGTGTAAGATTTGGATTTTGATTTTAATTAAAATTGGTCTTGTAAAATAAAATTGTACATAATCATGTTTTCCAAAAAAAATCTTTTGAAACTTGATTTAAAAAAATTCTTTTTTACTTAAAAGATGATATTCGTTCATTCAAATCGATAAAAATTAGATTGATCGAGAAAATTACAATTTGAAGTTGCTGAAATTAAAAATGATGAATTTGTAAAAAAAACTCGCCGCACTCAGAATAATAGTATAAAACGATAAAATATCTATAAACGTGATAAAGTTTACAAATATGAAAATATTGAGGTGTTCAAAATACTCATGCTTTTAGAGTTGTAACATTGACAATACTAAAAAAGTATTGATAAAATTTGTACTTGATCGACGTTGATATGTCAATCTAAATCAAAAGATACAATTCCTATATGGGAAATTAAAACGCCACACTTGGACGACGAAAAAATACAGCGACACATTGAGATGACGATTATCTACAGACAAAATCTACATCAAACATTGGACGAGTTGTTTAACATATATCTCTTAAAAAATTAATAAAATTATTGTGTTATATCATATTGTGAAATGACAGAATTTTGTGATACATTCGATTTATATACAAATGTATTAAAAAAGTTACGTGTTAATACTTTTCCGTCTTGACCAAAGAGAATTTTGTTTATTTAATTGCAAAAAATAATACTTTTTATATATAAATAATTATTTATTTAAAAAATAATAGGCGTAAATGAGAATATAACACAAATATTATTCTTACCTGATGAAATAAATAGAGGAAGAATATTTTCCACGGTAATGGATACATAGATGATTTATTATCGAAATTAATAGGTGTGTACTGTTACTATAAAATTATTGTACACTGATAATCATAGTACATTATCTCAAGCAGTTACAAAAATATAATGACATATTAAAATAAATAAATCTAATTAATCGTCAATATAAAATAGTTTTCACTTATTATAGTATACAAATGACGAGTTATGTCGGGTTTGATGTGTCCTTACCCAGTCCCAGTATTTGATCAACCCAATTTTTAAGCTTTAACCCGTCTTTGTCCCTTAACTCGATCAAACCCGATTAGTTGTGGGTTCAATAAAGACGGTATAAAATAAGACAGACCGTGTTGGTCCCAAGACGAGTAATCAACTAGTAATTCTTTAAATTTATTTTAAAAAAGATAAAATAAAATAACTCATTGCAAGCCACGTTACCGTTTGCCGATTCATAACTCATAACATTGTCATACAAATCATCATTTAATCATAACAATTGACATATTACCTACTGAACTCATAGATCTTTCACCACTTAATAGTCTTATTATTTAATCAAGAGTAATAATAATAATAATAATAATAATAATAATAATAATAATAATAATAATAAGTGAATACACGGATGATAAAAGATGCAGCAAAGAGGACATTTATAATAAAGTAAAATAAAAAAAATAAAAAAATTTATTATCCTTAATATATTTTAAGACTAGATGCGTAACCAGGAGAGTGATCCGCAACCCGAACCCGATTCTTTTTTTTACATTGTCCCTATTTTGTCTTTCTTTTTGTTCTTGTTTTTTTTTTTTAACGGGATCAAACCCAACTTGTTATTTATGGATGAGGTCAAATTTGCTGAACGAATCAGGTCTTAGGTCTTGTACACCCCAGCCACTTATGATGGATACTCTTCGCTATCTAATTAAAGTACATAGATGATTCATTCTCTACGAAACCGGGAGTGAGATCTTGATTAAAGTCAACAAGACCTTATATTTTATAGTAATATTTACCAAATAACCTTGAAGAAAAGGCTGCTCGTGCATCATCATATAAATTATATATGAATATGGAACTTTGGAATTTGGTCAACAAATTTAAAAATAAGTAGTGGACCATGTCAGAGCTGGAAGTTGAGGGACAAGTTGCTACTGGTTTTAATATTAATATAAAAATATGGGTCTTCGTGTACCCGTCGTTCTATAAATACAGGGGATTCCACTTCAAAAAAATAGCAACATACAAACAACAAATAACCGTTCCTAAGTTTAACAACTGAATCCCCCATATCACGTTATGGCTAAATTGTTTGAAGCAATTTTCTTCAAATCTCTTTTCTTCTTTTGGTACCGTTTTCTCCTAAGGCAACTCAAAAACCTTATAGTCTTGCATAGAACTATTACCAACTCTTTTACAACTACAACAACATCACAAAATAAATACCAAAATTTCCCATCTCTTGTTAATCGATCAGACCTCAATGACCATACATTGATCTTTGATGTTGAAAATACTTTGCTTAAATCCTCTTCTCTGTTTCCATATTTTATGCTTGTAGCATTTGAAGCAGGAGGGCTTATTAGAGCCATTGTTCTAATTTTTCTGTACCCTTTTATTTATTTAGTGGGAGAAAAAATGGGGTTGAATATAATGGTTATGACATGCTTTTTTGGTATCAAAGCAGAGAACTTTAGAATTGGAAGATCAGTTCTGCCAAAATTCTTCTTGGAAAATGTTGGTTCAGAAATTTTTGAGGTACTTAATAAAGGTGGGAAGAAAATGGGTGTGAGTAATTTACCTAGAGTAATGGTGGAGAGTTTCTTGAAAGAGTATTTGGAAATTGATTTTGTTGTTGGCAGAGAGATGAAAATGTTTTGTGGGTACTATGTTGGGTTGATGAATGAGACAAAAAATATGTATGCTTTGAAACAAGTTCAAGAAGGGAAAGGTTGTTCAGATATGATTGGAATTACAACATTCGATTTGATTCCTCACCACCAAATTTTCTCTTCTTGCAAGGTTTGTTTTCTTAGTTAATTGTTACACTCTTTGTCCAAATTTAATTTGATTAACAAGTACTAAATATAATTTTATAAAAAAAAATAAATTTAGTTTGTTGTCGAATTTTGATATTACTTTTTCTTATGAAAGAATTTTAATACTACATGAATAGTTTGATCTTAACTGAAATACATTAATGGTTTGCATCCAAATATTTAGTTAGTTTTTATTTTAAATATTAATTTTTTTAACAAATTTTAAATATTTATTAAATTTTTTGTTGTTTAAATATTTCTTTTATATGTTGGACCTTCAATTAAGTAACATTTTATTTTGTGTTTACACAGGAATTGTATGCTGTATCACAAGATGACAAGAGAAGTTGGAAAAAGCTAGAAAAGGAAAAATACCCAAAAGCACTTATTTTTCATGATGGAAGATTGGCTCTAACACCAACACCAACGAAATCAATAGCAATGTTAATGTGGCTACCATACGGGTTAATCCTTTCCGTTATTAGAATCGCACTAGCCGTTTCACTTCCGTTTAAAATCTCAACTCCATTACTAACATTTACCGGACTCCGTCTCACTTCTACAATTCCCGAAAACTCACACCGTAACAAACAAAACGGCGACGATAAATCCAACGGTCACGGTCATCTTTACGTGTGTAACCACAGAACGTTACTAGATCCACTCTACATTTCATTCTCTTTACAAAAGAAATTAATCGCTGTAACGTATAGTTTAAGTAGAATGTCTGAGATATTGGCGCCAATTAAAACGGTGCGTTTGACGAGAAAAAGAGATATTGATGCGAAAATGATGCGGCGGTTATTAGAGCAAGGTGACCTTGTTGTGTGTCCAGAAGGGACTACTTGTAGGGAACCCTATTTATTAAGGTTCAGTCCTTTATTTTCTGAAATTTGTGATGAAATAACACCCGTTGCTGTTGATACCCACGTCAGCATGTTTCATGGTACAACTGCTAGTGGACTTAAGTGTTTGGACCCGGTTTTTTTTCTCGCTAATCCTTTCCCGGTTTACACGGTTCGGTTGCTGAACCAAGTGGTTCCTTCACAAGGTAGTAATAATGTTGGTGATGTGAATGTGAATGAGAGTGAAAATTGTAGATTTGAAGTGGCGAATCATGTTCAAGAAGAGATTGGGAATGCTTTGGGATTTGAGTGTACTAAACTTACAAGGAAAGATAAGTACCTGATTTTGGCCGGTAATGAAGGGGTAGTTTCCAATAGAAAAAGGAGTTACTAATTAACTACCCACCAATCAACTATAACAAACTTATTAAATGTGGTCAAAATGAAGATGAAAATGAAAGAGTGAATTTCGTCGACCTAGCGAAAACAATGGTCTTCTTTGGTTTAATTGATAGCCATTGTTTTCTTTTTCTTTTTTTTTTTAATATATTTTCCAAGTTGTACTGTATATTTTGTACTACTACATAATGCAAAGCAATATTGATTCTAATATAGTCCTTAATTTTGACTTGTCAAGAGTGTAAATATTTTGGTACATCGTGAGTTTTGTTACGTAAGATAAAATATTTGATATTCAATCATTTAATGACATATTTTTTATATTTAATTACCTTGAATTAAATATTGTCTTTAAAACAATGATACATAAAACAAATTTATCCAAAACAGTACACTCGTCTCTAAATATAAAATTCTACTAAGAAATATTTTTTGTTTTTTTTTTATAAAATCTTTACACTTGTATTAATTATATATTTACTAGTATATTTTTAATTAAATTATATTTTTTTATAAACAAACAATAAACATTATATTCAAAATATTAATTAATTCTTTCACAAAAATTAATTTAATTATTAATTTTTTTAATTTTCGTAATTTATTGAATAGAATTTAATATCTAATGATAAAGGTACTAATTATAATCTAGATAATTCTTTTGCAGTTAATGTGGCTGGCCACCTAAACACGTACGATAAAGTAGAAGTTTGTGTTTGTTGAAATTAGGTCTATAATTAATCATATCATTTATTACTATTATTATTTTTGGGTCTTATCATATATTTATTCTTTAACAATGATAATTGTGGAAATATATAATATATAGTATTACGTGAATGTTACCCCTTGTACTCATTTCGATTATATTCTGCCATTAAAAGAAAAGCAATAAATGGGGTGATCAAATGCTATTTTTGTGAAAGTTTCACCCCATCACGCGTCATACAAAAAGAAGATTCTAGTATTCATCTATTTTCTTTGAAACAGAAATGATTATATATAAAAAAAAAAAACAAAAAGAAATGGGTATAAGTACAATAAAAAGAAGTATGTGAACATTAAGTTAGTGTAAAGAAGTGTGAATTATTTTGGCGTTTATCTGAAATTTAAAACAATTTTTAATCAGCCACGATCGATTAAATAAAATGTAAAACAACTTTTAAAACTATTATAGAGAAATTTACATATTTAAGTTAAATAGTAGAACAAATTATATTCACTTATCTTAAAAGTTTTTTTAACTAAATATAAACCTCTTTTACTTTTTATTCAAAATAACAAACATCTCTCTTCCATTTAACTCTGTTAGTTTATTTTAATCAACTCATCTACTTACCTTCACACTATGAGCTCCTTTTCCATATTGTTGCACTCTTCTCGATTGTAAAAGTGTATTTGTTGATTCTTTTATTTAGATTAAGTGTTTTATTTTGATAATTGCTTAATTTGTCGATTGTAATGTCAGTCATTTCAAACCTAACAAACCCTCTCCCACTTCTAGACTAAGATTGAAATTTAACTCCTCCTTTTGACATTATTCATAGTTAAAAACTAGAGAGTAAGTGTCATACAAATATAATTAACTATTTTTTACAAAAATACTGATTGATTAATATAATCAACTGTTCTATCCGCACAAATATCATATATAATTTTTATAAAAAATTTACTGTACAAATGCAAAATACATCTATGCCAACATTTTAAATAGAAAATGATTTTTTTTACAGGTGAATATAAAATGACAGAAATTAATTAAAAATTGTTCAACTTAACTAAGAAGAAATGTAAATATGGCATAATCCAACATATAATTCTTTTTATTTAAAAACAAATATATAATGAATAAATTGTCGATTTAGTCCTTATAAACTAACATTATTTCACTGATTGAGTCCCTAATCTATTAAAACCTACTAAAAGGTTCCTAAATTATTTTTCTATCCATTAAATGATCATTTGAAGTTTTTAAACGATAAAAATACTTTAAAATTGTTCCTAAACTATCATAAGAAAATAATTATTTAGTCCTCCAAATTTCAATTTTTTTCATTTTGTCAAACACCTCATCTCATCTTTTTACTATTTCTTAACAGATTTTAGAGACAAAACAATATTTATAAGAACATTTTACGATTATTTTAAATTGTCATACTGGATACACAATAGTTACTTAATGACTTTAATGTTTATATTATCATTAAGTTTGTAATTTTTGGTTCATTGGTGTTTATAATCTTTAATTTAAAATGATTAAACATTGAAAATAAATTTTACATTTTGGTCCCAGTTAAAGTAACAATAACCAGAAAAACACCAAATGAATTTGTCTTTTGAGTTGAACTCTCTTTTGAGTCTTAATATCAACACGTCAAATAAAAAATTAAAAAGAGAAGTTATGTATATAATTGATTCTCCATCAATGTAAAATAATTTTATGCATGTGCTTTAATTAGGATGCATTTGTTGTAGTAATTTTTGTAAATGAATTATTTTTAAAAAAATAATATTCTTAAAAATTTGTACACAACAAACTCTCTTTAAATTTCTGTTGTGTCCTACATTTTTATGTTAATAATAATGATAATGATAAAAATGAGTGGAAAGAAACTTGATTTTTTTCACACATAAAGTCTTTCGAACTGTGAACCGAAAAATATAACTTGAAAGCGTGTATAAGTTTTTTTTAGGCAGAAAACATGTCACTACCTTTTAAATTTAACTTTTTTCTTTTACAAATTTTTACTTTATGCATGGCAATTTACAAATGATTGTTTGTTCCGGCAAGTGCGCCGTATATCATTTATGTCATATTGTATGATTTAAATCTTGGGTAAAACTCTTATAGTTTTGCTCTAGGTTAATTAAAAGGCACGCATTCAGATCACCAACATTAACTTTTATTAATTTACTTTTGTGTATAAATAAAGTGGATTATATCGGAACAGTAATTCTAACTCCCACTCAAAATTAATGGATTAGAAGATATGTCAACCCTCTGCATGTGGCATAAGCCTCCCTTCTAACCAAAGTTCCGAACACAAGTCCGATTGGCTCTTATTGAACATGGAAGAAATCAAATCCATTTAATTGTTTTGAATTAATATTTAGGTTTATTGAACTACAACAATCACATAATTTAGCAACAATTAAATTTACTTTTTCTGTCGGTTCGCACCTACTTAAAATAGACTTTTGACGTAAAAAAAAACGATGTGTTGATATAAAAAATTACGTTAGAAATATTATACATGAAGTAAAAATATTAATCTATGATTTTAACTTTATAATTATGATAAACAATAAATTGAAAACAATATATTTGTATCAAAATTAACCATATATCATCATCTAATTTAATCTCATAGATTCCCTAGTAAAAATGCATTTAATCTCCATTCATTAGCCCTAGTCCCAAGACTTGTATATTCAAAAGAAGCAACTTATTTTTTACATATAGAGAAGAAACAATTTTTGTTAGCATGCTTTTGGGTAGAAAAAATGTTCGAAGATTTCTCATTTTGATGAATAATTTGCTTTTTTTGTTCTAACACAAGAAAAATATAAATAGACAACAAGTGGAAAATCTTTAAAAACTATGCGAATATATGAAAATCTACTCGCAAATGAACATTTTAATTTAATATAGTTTTCACTCTTCATGTTGTGTTGTGTTTATGGGAGGAGGAATTAGTGGCGGGTTGCTTGTTGTTTTTCACGTGCAGGTAGAGGCTAAAGACATATATGGCATTAGAGTAACTCACATTTTAGGAGTTTGCTTTGAACAACTTAGTGCCATTAAAGATTTCCATCTTTGCATGGTGGTGGTTAAGTAATCGACTTCATACAAAAGATAATTTGTTATCGCCAGGCATCATTGACCGATCTTCTCGTTTTTGGTTGTTTAAAAATTTTAGAGGTGAAGTTAGCACTGTGGAGCATGAGAAAGGAAGATGATTGTGAAATTTGAGGTATATATATATGGTCCATCAAATTATTATTATTATTCTGTCTCAAAATATAAGTAAAATTTGGTTAAAGAAAGTTGATATATTTAGTTCAAATTTTGAACCAACAATAATTTTCTGACATGTTTTTATTTTATATTTTGATATTGAGGGATTATTAATTATAATATATTTAAGACTCAAATATCTTAATGGTCTATGCAAAAGTACGCGCGTTTTTTGTTTTAGTTCCTATGAGTTTTTTGGTTTGATTTTTGTATTTGAAAATATTTTTGTTTTATTTTTTGTCTTTGTTATTTCGTTTGAGACCTTGCAAAATTGATTATTTTTTTTAAATTGGTCCCCGCAATTCTTTTTATCTCTAATAATTGATGGACTAAAATCAAATATTATATATATTGTAAGAACTCGCTCCAATAAAAATCAAATTTACAAAAACTAAAACAAATTAAATAGCAAAGATAAAAAACAAACAAAATTATACTTAATAGGGCGAAAAATAAAACATATATTTATAGACTAAGACAAAAAACACATATAATTACATGCACTAATCATATGTTCAAAAAAAAAATTGCCTGATATATGCAAATTCTAAATTAAATGATTGGCTTAAAAAAGAATACAAAAATTACACTTTCTTTATGATTTGAAATAGTGATATTAATTTATTATTCCATTTAAAATTGAATCGGATGTATTACTGAATTTGGTCAATGACAGTTGTGGTGCAAGCTAGATAGGAGCATTAAGGAATTGCAAAATAATTTAAAAATTAGATAAACAAAAATGTTTATAGTGTAAATTAAGGGGCCGTTTTATTTGAATTTAAATCAAAGGTGAATCTTATTATTTTTAATACATTTCAATAAAATGCTATATTTATTGTTATTTTTTATTATATATTTTATATTTTATTTAAAATAATATTTTTTCAATTTCCGATCTTTAGTCTTATTTTATTTTTGTTCCAAAAATTTGATTCCTTAAAAAAAAATCAAGATAGTGTTAATGATATTTTACTTTTTATAACTTTAAAAACTCAAAAACATGCATTAAATGAATTTTGTTTTTACTTAATAAATGAAGATACAAAAGACTAAAAACATCTAAATTTATTATCTCTTTATATGTATGTTCAAATCTAAAAGAACCAAAGTTTAAGAACGGCGGGAGTAAGATGGATCTTTAAATTAGAGGTGTTCGCAATGCGATTTGAATAGATTTTGATAAATTAGAGGTGTTCGCAATGCGATTTGAATAGATTTTGAGTTGAAAATCTATTCTATTTAAAGATAAAATTACATACAATTCGTTTTGATTTGAATGATAATTTTTTTTTTAAATCTAATCCTATCTCATTTCAAGGAATTTAATTTGAATAGGATTTTGAATATCTAAATTACAACTTAAAAAAAAATGTAATATTACTATTATAAAAACACAATGTTTGATGTAAAATATAATACACATTTTAAGATTATAGAATAACAATGATCAATCATATTTTAAATGCATAAAATAACAACTAAATAAATTAAATTAATAAATATTATTAAGAAAAAATTTAAAAACTAACAAATAATATATAAATCTAATATATTATATTAATAAAAATATAATTAAAATTTATAAATGTGGTTTAGTTTAGTTTTACAAAACAAATTCGAAATCCGATCTATGCGAATTAAAAAGAAAACAAAAATGTTAATGTTATCCGATTATAAATTTGTTTAATCGATTTGACTTTTTTTTGGATGGATTCAAATGTAAACACTCTTAGTCTAGACTATTTTTGAGATGTCATATTAGAATCACCGGTCAAGTGATACTGCTACCAGAACAGATTGGGAATATCTGTTATCCGCATTTCTCTTCAAATGGTGACATAAATGTTGCATCCTTAAACTGCGCGCCTGCGCACAGCTAAATTAATTACTAGATAGAGCATACGGTGACGGGGGGAATAATCAAATAGTATGGCGGTACTTGATATTTATTCAATAAATTATGAGAATTAAAAAAAATATGTACTATTAAATTTATTAATAATTTGAATTGTTTTCCTATTTTACTCGCGAATACAGATTATTAACTTATAATTTTAATATTAATTATAAAAAATATAATATAATTAAAGATAAATTGATAAATAAATAATTAATATAATTGAAAAAAAATGAAATAATCATTTAAAAAGGACAAGAAAAAATTATAAAATAGTCTTATATTTAAGAATAGGGTAGTACCAGAATATCAGGTGCTCTCATTGAAAAGAGATATTAGATATTTTGGAAAATGGTACTGCTGGTTGATTTTAAATGTTTCATTTGAGTTCTAGTTTAAAAAAAAACAATTAGTTGTGTTGAATTAAATTATAAAATAAATTTTATTTACTTAAATACGTTTATTAATAACAATTAGTAGATAGGTCTAGTGAGTTATAAAATGACAAATAATTTGATACATAAATAAAACGACAAATAAGACATTTATTTTTAAAGAATAGAGTAACAAATGACTTTAAGGTAGTTGTTAAGAATAAAAAATAAAAATATTTTTTTGAAATTAAATTGTACATTCAACTTTTTAAGAGTTTAATTTTTATTTTTTTAATTTAGAACTTTTACTTTTTTGATTCTTTAAGACACTTGTTGACAAGAAAAGACCCATAAAATTTATATATATTCACTTTGTTCTTAAATATAAACACGCTCTAGACAAGTAATTTCTTACCCAATACAAGCGCTTTTTTGAATTATTAAATATATATTTTTTTCTTTGTTTTTAAATGAACTGTTAATTAAAAATATGAAAAGTCAAAATTAATATATACAAATACAAAATATATTTTAGATACATGTACATTTATATAATATTTTTTTAAGTGAAATATAAAATAAGAACTTTTAATTATAAAATATTTCAACTTGACAGGTATATAACATTAATTATAATATTCTATCCACACCTACCTTATGGCAAAAAGTAACCATATATAACATGGAAGTTAATTAGGATCCCACGGTTTTCTACTAACCTTTATAACGTTGTTTATATTATTATTTGGATCAAGTGCACGACTACAAGCAACGAATGCATGCATGTTCTTAATTGATATAAAGCAATAGCATGTTTTAAAGGACATAGGCGCACAAGAATATTGATGTGAAGCGTGATATACTGTTGCCGCATATGAGGGAGGAATGGGTGGATCATTTGAGACCAAGTTGCACTGTGTATATATATATAACTCTAATCATGCAAACACCATTAAATCAATGATGATGATCTAGTAAGCGAGTCTGTGCCACTCATATATGTTAGTATTAATAACATGCAGTGGTGACGGTATTGAATGTGACTGCAAATCTGCAATCGTAATAATCAAATGATACAAAGATCCATAACTTTAGGCCCCGACCTCGACACAGAAATACTCTTTCTTTTATTTGTTCCGTTTAAAATATTGGTTTCTTATAGACCAACCAAAAATATTGGTTTCTTAATTTACACTTGCGTGCTGAGCATACTTTGATTTACAGAGGTAAAAAAATTTTAAGAATTGAATCATGGTATCATCTTCAACAAAATTCAGATTTTCATCAAATTTATAATTAAAATATTTAAATAAACTCATGTTTTCATCTTCAACAAAAACAACAATATCAAATAAAGAATTTACATGTGATGTTGGTGAAAGATAGAAAGAAGAATATGATATTATCTTGGTGATTTGGAAATCAAATCTTAAAGTGTGAGTTATTTATTTGATGATTTTGATATTATTGTTGATGTTAGAGATAAAGATATGAGTTATTTGAAAATTTGAGTTATGAATTTTACAAATATATGAACTTTCTTGAAATTTATAATGAACTTTTTGGGTTTTTGTTGAAAGAGGATGATGAATTTTTTGGGTTTCTTTCAAAATGATATAATTATTGACATTTTAAGACATAATTGATCTAATTATTACTTAAAATTAATTAAAGGATCAAACCGGAAATAAAAAAAAAAGACAAATGACTGAATTGTTACTTGAAATCAAGTTAAGAGACTCCGGGATGTATTTTGCCTATTGTCGATTTAAAGTACAATAATATTTTGTAAGTTGTGAACATAATAATTATTGAATGATAGTATAGAAAAAATAATTAAACTTGCATTGAAATTTTTGAATGACATTCATTTTAAGACAACTTTTTATTTATTAAAATGACACTCATTGTGAGATGGATGAAGTATTTTTTTTAAAAATAAATATGTCATCAACAAAAAAACATTTGTGATTATATTATTTTATTTGTTATTCATAAAAGAATAAAAAAATTATTTTATCTCTCAATAATTTGAAATTAGATTTATGCAACGTAATCGGCTCTCTAACATTTAAATAATTTATTTATAGTTATTAGAAGAAGATAAATGTTAATTCCAATAAGTTCAATGAGTTTTAATAAGATCTTTCTTAGCTTAGAATGAAGCAAAGTGTGATCAATAATTGTTTCAGACATGATTCAACTTAATTCTCTTGAATTATTTGTCATTAAAATTCGTTAACTACTTGAGTCTAATTATTTAATTAAGAAAAATAAATATATAAGAGTATCCAAATATATATCATTGCTCATATAAAATATTGTCTTTGGAATATATGAAGCAAAATAAAAGGGCTATTAAAATATGATGCAAGACAAAAAATACAATAAAAATTGATGCAAGTGATGTTACGGTCATAACGGTACATATAAAATGCAACGTCAAGAAAAAATGCACTTGATACAAGCCACGTGCTTTGGAGGCTAAATCCGTTATGGTTGGAAATTGGGTAGTGGAACTTTCAACAATGACGATTGGAGAATCGATGGTAACTTACAAAATAACGATTTTTGTATACTACTAGCTGGGAATCAGTTTTGGAAATAGCAATGGGTCTGCATCTACCCTCAATCATTTAGCTCAACTCAATCATTTAGCACAATAGAGACAATAAGATACTTTTGTTGTTTAAAACAAGAAGATGGAGTTGGAATCAATATTGGTTATAGTTGACAGATGATAATCACGACAAAAGTGTTGATCCGACGGTTCTAGTCTTGATCAACATCTGAACCACCACAACCATGTTATGTTTTTCTTGACTTTTTAGTGAAATACATTTTCTTAGTGTTTTTAGTAAATTAAGTTTTATTTTCTTTCTTAATTATGATCATCTATTACTTGTGTTTTTCAAAGTCAGTTCAAAAACATCGTTTTTTTGAGTCATCCTAAATTTACTCATAATTATTTTATTGCAAAAGTATATATTTTTTTAGTTGTAGTGGAACAGGAGACTCTATTTTAATGTGGATTAAATGGTCTAAATTAAAAGACTCGTTCATTTTTAGTTTTTTTTTTTTTAAGTCTAATCCTATTTTAATAGAGATGTAGATAAATTGTGCTAAATTGTTAAAAAAAATAGAGATGCTTGTGGATAACAAAATGGATGAAGTCAAATTTTTGTCATGGTATTAACTGAAATTTCATTCAAGAATCATAATTATAACTAGGTGTGCATATATTATTTTTGAGAAGTTATCGGTGGTACACTTGTTTCTTCGATGTTGACATACAAATGTGGTGTTGGTAACAAACTTGGCATGTTTCTAAGTTTATTATGCTCTTATATAAATATTTTATATTTTATATGGAGCTTTATAAGTTAAACTATTATTACCTCTGTTTTTATTTTTATATTTAAGATTCCGTTGATTAAATTAAGAAAATTAAAAAAGGTTTTTAATAATATTAAAATGATTGATAATTTGATTTGTTTTATTAATTTACTTTTGAAAAAAAAATTAGTGATTATTTTATTATAGTATTTATTATAAGTTATAAAAAAAATATATCACATAATTAAAAAGTAAGTTAATAGAGAAATAATTATGTACTTGAAAAATTAAAAGAGTCTTGTTAAAAATGATAAGTAAACTTTCAAAAAAACCTGACATTTAAGGATGAAAATAGTATATATTATCAGACATTATTTGTCTAATCACAAAGCTAGAATAGATTATGTATCGTAGAAGTATTATGTCTTTGATTTGGTGAAATAAGATTACTCTCAACAGTGCTATTGGTATGTTGTAATGATTCACATTTGGGGTTTTCCAATAAATTATCAATTGCTCTTTTTTTTTTTGGTAATAAAAAACAATTGGTCTGCTAACATCAGAGACATTTGGTATGATATGTTGTACCATGTTATAACCGAATGGGTGTGTTATGTCTTTTGTCCTAGTTTCAAAAACATGATTTAGTTAGAGTTTTGTAATCGTTCATAAAAGACGATTATATTTTTTTTCTGTAATAATACTGGGTCTGAATTGCTCTGATTGTTGTAAAAATAATAGTATTCCGTATACTTCTTTTAATAAAAGCTTTGTTTATAAAAAAATTGGTTTTGGATGCATCTTACAATGTGTTAGAAATTTCGAAACACCAAAAAAATGTGTTTTTTGATATGTTTTTCTAAATAAAAGTTGTTTTGAATTTGTTTCTTATAGTAAAAATTATTTTATTTAAAAAATATAAAAATTGTTTTTAGGAGCTACTATCTACATCTTCCTATTTAAAACAATT
>JBBPBP010000001.1:6874002-6885513 GCA_037974735.1 Cicer chorassanicum | reverse complement strand
AATTTTTTTTTACATAAAAAAATATAACAAACAAATCTATCATGAATTATTAAAAATAATTTTTATGAAAAGTTACTTAAAACAACTTCTCATTTGAAATAGTTTTTAGATTATTTCAAAACTATGATTTTTTTTTTCAAAAATCGTAACAAACAGATAAAAATTTCTAAAAATAATTATTTTTAAAATTAACTATAACAAAGAGCCTCTAAATCATTTTAATTAAAATCACTTTTATTTTAGTCTATAACAAAATAAATCACCCTAAACAAAATATGGGGCAATGGTTTGTAATTTTATGATAGAATTCAAGGTGGCAAAACAGACGAGTTAGATACATATAGATCTGGATTACAATGCACGGATTAAAATAATTCGTTAATCTATTTACAATTCATTAATTTTTATTATATTTTAATGAATGATATCCATCCAATCTACTTAATACTTTTTTCATATTATAATAAATTATATAATAATAATAATAATAATAATAATAATAATAAAAATAATAATATTTATTTATCGTAGCAAAATAATAAATAATGGTATTTATTGTTCCGAAAATTAATTATTTAATTTATTATTTAAAAAATATTTTTTTATATTATTTTTAAACACACAACTGTTTTTAAAATATAAAAAAAATACAAAAATCACTGTTTTTAAAAAGTTATTTAAAAAAATGTTTTTTATATTATTTAAAAAAAATAGTTTATTATTTTTTTTAAATAAGTAAATAATTTATCAATTAATAATTTTATAATAGGGGCCATGGCTAGTGATCCAGTGTCCGTCACGTGACCGGCCACCACCCTATTTAAAATAATAATTAATAAATTATTTTTTAAATATTATTGTTTTTAAAAAGAATGATAAAAAAATTATATTCTATATTCTATATGTATCTGTTTTTTTTCTAATAAAATATCATTTTTTTAATAAAATTCTGTTTTATAATAAAAATAAATCATTATTTCAATTCTGTTTTTAAAGTATGATAAAAGATATTAGTAATAAAAATAATAATTAAAATTTTTGGTTTTTCTAAAAATAGTTTTAAAAATAATAAAATTTAAATAATATTTGAAAAAACAATAAATAAAACTATTTTTAAAATTAATTAGTTTTAAAATGATTAAAAAACTATTTTTAAAACAGTTTAACAATAAAAATTATATATTTTTTAAATAAAAAGATAATTTTTTCTTAAAACATACATATTGGATTTTAAAATAAACTAATTTAAAAAAAAAGTTGGATGAATTATATCCTTCTATATTTTTAAATGGATGGAATGGTTCCAATCCATTAAAATATAAAACTTCTTTTATTTTTATTTTTATTGAAACCATTAAAATATATATTAAATAATAGACTGATTGAATGAATTAGATTGATAAATAATTGGATCAACCTCCCCAAGATATAAAGGAGATATTCTTAGAAAGTAATTATAAAAAGTAGAAGGGAAGGTGTACTAGGAACTAATAGCAATCCTTATGATAGAAGCTTATCCCATAATTTTTATGGGCCGAAATCATGAGTCTAGATTGACAACACATTAGTCGATATGTCAAATATGGGTCTTGCAATGAGAGTAATATGTGTTTCGGTGCAACATTATATTTTATTAAGTCGTGAACATGCTTTTTTTCTTCTTTATCTAAGCATCCAATAAATGCACGTCCCTCCAAAGTATTGGGTAATTCATGGTTGTGAACTCCACAAATTACTTTAATTGTCTATCATGAACCATCTTTTAATAGTTTTGATATAAGTTTGAAAGGACAATCGCACTTTTTTGTTGAACTTCGAGTTGAACTAGTAGCATACTTGTATTTTTCTCCTTTGTCACAATCTAATATTAATTTATTTCTCCTTCCTTTCTCTCCTATCTCTATATTTGATCTTCTGATAATAATGGTAACTTTATTTTTTATACCGATTTCTTTAGCCCAATTCACAACAACGTCCCTTGTATCAAATATCTGAAATAAAATAAATTATAATTAATAACAATAATATATTTTTATAATATTAATTGTAATTATTCATACATGATCCGTGTCAAAAATAATTGTAGTATCGACGTATGTTTGATCCAATAATTGTAGCAGTTTATCCATATATATTAACATTTAAAAAAAATTAATAAAATTCAAAAAACTTATTTTTTTTTTAATAAAAAAATAGGTGTGTACCGGAAAACTTGTAAATAAAGTTTTCCGGAACCTAACTCTGTACCGGAAAACTTGTGAATTCAGTTTTTAGGTACACATTTTTTTCCTTATGTATCGGAAATCTTTGTTTAAAGTTATCCGGTATATTAACCTTTTGTATCGGAAAACTTGAAAAAAAATTTCCGGAAAAAGTTACCAAAAAACTTGGACCTACTGAGAATCTTTTTTACGGCACTAAAAATGATGAAATGGTGAAAACAAAAATTTACTTTGAATTTTGTGAAATAGTAAAAAAAAAAAAAATTAAGGGTAATTTTGACATTTTGAAAAAATTATGGGGGTATAGGTCAAATAATGGGGGTACAGGATAAGTTTTTCTAGGAACTAATAGAAATCTATATGATTGAAGCTTAACCCATAATTTTTATGGGCCGAAATCGTAAGCCCAGATTGACAACACATTAGTCGATATGTAAAATCTGGGTCGAACTACGAGGCCCAAATAAGAAACACAAAAACATAAAAAAAAATTATCGGGTCGGTTAGGTATTGTAATTCATGTTCCTCCTCCTCTTAAAGAGTTCGACCCATATATATATTTTTGTAGTCACAATTGCATGATCGATATTTAGCCCTAACTAACGTTGGCCAGGCCTGTGTATTTTCTAGGGGTTTCGTTTCACTCACAGTTCTCAATATATTATTATTGTGGAATTTGTGAAAAGGTATATTCGTATATCGCTGAAACGGTGCCTAAGAATTGAAGATAATTAGGGTTTTGATGGGTACGGAGAGAAAGAGGAAGCTGAGTTTATTCGACGTCGTGGACGACTCTGCAGCTAAGATGTTGAAAACAAATGGCGCTTCAATCGGTAACAGCCTTATAAACCGATGGAACGGTAAAGCTTACTCTCAAAGATACTATGAAATTTTGGAGAAGAGGAAAACCCTACCTGTTTGGCACCAGAAAGACGACTTCTTGCAGGTTTTGAGGGATAACCAGACTTTGATTCTCGTTGGTGAGACTGGTAGTGGAAAAACCACACAGGTTTGTTTCTTTATAAAAATGTGTTTTTGCTTGATTCTTTACTTACCTGACTTAGGGGATGTTACTTCATTTCAATGTTATGACTCATATTTTAATTGATTGTTAGCTATGTATCACTGACACTTCAGATAGTCTGACACTTATAGATTGAAGGCGTGTCCCTCACTTACACATGTAGTTACATTCAATTAGTCTGATACTTACATATGTAGTTACATTCAATTGCTTTTCACCTTTTCAAATTACTAACGGTGTTGGGATCGGGATCATGTCTGGTGTATGTGGCAGTGCTTGATAGTTTATTAGGTTTTCATCAAAAGGAGTTGGGATCGTGCCTGGTGTATGTGTCGGTGCTTGATAGTTAATTAGGTTTTGATCAAAGTGTCTGGTGTCCGTGTCCCGGCTTGATAGTTTATTAGGTTTTGATCACGGTGGAAATAATTGATTTATATAAACACTAATGAGCGCTAATTTATCTGAGTGATTATTATGTGTTACGGTGTAAGATTGGTTATCTGAGTGTATGGCACTAATTTTATCGTTTTGTTGTGTAATTTTGGGCGACAGATCCCTCAGTTTGTTTTGGAAGCTGTTGAGTTAGAGACAGCTGATAAACGCAAGAAAATGATGATTGCATGCACTCAGCCTCGCAGAGTGGCTGCAATGTCTGTTTCTCGCCGTGTGGCTGAAGAGATGGATGTGAGTATTGGTGAAGAGGTTGGTTATAGCATCAGATTTGAAGATTGTAGTAGTGCAAGGACTGTTTTGAAGTATGTTTTATCTTTCCCTGATATTACTTTATATAATTGTTTTGAAGCGAGTTATACTATTTTATAGAACATTGTTTTTCCATCTCTTATAACCTCAAATGGAATGTTTCTTGCCTTTCTATTGCAGGTATCTAACAGATGGTATGCTTTTGAGAGAAGCAATGACGGATCCACTTTTGGAACGATACAAAGTAATTATTCTTGATGAGGCACATGAAAGGACTTTGGCTACTGATGTGCTATTTGGCCTTCTAAAGGAAGTTCTTAAAAACAGACCTGACTTGAAGTTGGTTGTTATGAGTGCAACACTTGAAGCTGAAAAGTTTCAGGGCTATTTTTTTGGAGCCCCACTTATGAAAGTTCCTGGAAGGCTACATCCTGTGGAAATTTTTTATACTCAGGAACCAGAAAGGGATTACTTGGAGGCTGCTATTAGGACAGTGGTGCAGATTCACATGTGTGAACCTCCTGGAGACATACTTGTTTTTCTGACTGGAGAGGAAGAGATAGAAGATGCGTGCCGCAAAATATCTAAAGAAGTTGCAAATTTGGGGGATCAGGTGGGGCCTGTGAAAGCGGTACCATTGTATTCTACTCTTCCCCCAGCTATGCAGCAGAAGATTTTTGAGCCAGCTCCACCTCCAGTAAAAGAGGGAGGCCCCGCTGGAAGGAAGATTGTCGTATCAACGAACATAGCAGAAACTTCCTTGACAATTGATGGTATAGTCTATGTTATTGATCCTGGATTTGCTAAGCAGAAGGTTTATAATCCTCGAGTTCGTGTTGAGTCTTTGTTGGTGTCTCCAATATCAAAGGCTAGCGCACACCAGAGATCTGGACGTGCTGGAAGAACTCAACCAGGGAAATGCTTTAGACTTTATACCGAAAGAAGTTTCAATAATGATCTTCAGCCTCAGACGTATCCTGAAATTTTGAGATCTAATCTTGCCAACACAGTTCTTACATTGAAGAAACTAGGTATAGATGATTTAGTGCATTTTGACTTCATGGACCCTCCTGCCCCCGAAACCTTAATGCGGGCTTTGGAGGTGTTGAATTACTTGGGTGCACTGGATGATGATGGTAACTTAACAAAGCTGGGTGAGATTATGAGCGAGTTTCCATTGGACCCTCAGATGTCGAAGATGCTTGTTGTTAGTCCTGAGTTCAACTGTTCAAATGAGATTCTTTCAATTTCTGCCATGCTATCAGGTATGATTCTCTTTTATTTTTATTACTATTACTTTGTGTCTGTCCAGAGTCTCACCATAGTGTTAAGGGAATGTAGTTGAGTTGGGCTTTCATTGAAATGGATGCCCTGTATTTGTACATGTGCACAGGCAATGCTGTGTATATGTCGGGGATGTTTGACTGCTTACATGTGTGCTCAGTCTTACATGAAGCGGTTAATGTAGTGTGTCCAGTTAGGTAGTCATCAGCAACTGTCTTCTCTGGGTTCCATGCCCCCGGTTGGCATGTACCATAGGATTCTAAGTAAGTGCTGATGCAGATAGTTGCAGTTTCTCAGTATTCTCTCATGAAGAAAATGGTGTGCTCTCGCCTCTATGCATCTGCTGACCTTCCGTGGGCCTCCTCTGTGATAATCAATTTCTTTCTTTAGTACCCAACTGCTTTATCCGGCCTAGGGAGGCACAAAAAGCTGCGGATGAAGCAAAAGCTAGGTTTGGGCACATTGATGGAGATCATCTCACGCTCTTGAACGTATACCATGCCTACAAGCAAAACAGTAAGTGCATACTTCTGGTTACTTATTTCATTTTATTCTCAAAATATTTGCTGTATAATTTTTTCTGATGTCAAGTTTATTAAATGTATCTAAATGGCTTTTCAGATGAGGATGCTTCTTGGTGCTACGACAACTTCGTTAATAATAGGGCGCTGAAATCTGCTGATAATGTTCGACAACAGCTAGTTCGTATCATGGCTCGGTTTAACTTGAAGTTGTGCAGCACCGACTTCAATAGTCGTGACTACTATATCAACATAAGAAAGGCGATGCTAGCAGGATATTTTATGCAGGTGGCTCATCTTGAACGGACAGGACACTACTTGACAGTGAAAGACAACCAGGTTTGCAAAACTGATTTTGTATTCCTCTGTTTTTCATTTTTTTAACAAAATAGCTATCTTCTTGGCCAAGAATTGCATTAATATTTATGATTCTGCTCTGGCGTAGGTGGTGCACTTGCATCCATCAAATTGCCTGGACCACAAGCCCGAGTGGGTTATCTATAATGAATATGTTCTTACCAGTCGGAATTTTATACGTACTGTGACGGACATACGCGGTGAATGGTAAGATTTTATTGTTATTAAGTGTTTAATCCCTATGGTTATCCTAGCAAAAAAAGTTGGTTTGAGAACCTTGAACTGGCAAAATGTGTATGCTTTAATCTTTATGAAATTTACCGGGATAGTTGTGTTCAGTAAAAGTGCTGAAGCTAATCAGTGAAGTTTTAGACCTAGTTTAGATAAATTTTTTACAAGCCTTTACTGGGAAATAAAACTCGAATCATTTTGAAATAATTACAAGTCTTTTAAAATTAGTCCATGAGTTGTCAACTTAGGAGGAAGAGTTTGACTATGTAACCTCAAGTGACAAAGTTAAAATCCCACTCGAATCATTTGTTAAATGACCATTTAATGACTATTTACTTCTACAATTTTATGAATAGTTTGAAAATTAAATACATATTTCAATTAAAAGGCTAAGCTACATAATATATGGATGTGCAAGTGAAAGAATATTCCTTTCACCAATGAGTAACTTGAATATATGAAGTAAAAGGAGGTAGACACAATTTTTATTTTAAATTCCACTAATTTATTTTAGCTAGGAGGTTAGTGTTGCAAGACGAGTGCTAGTTATATTGCTGTGGTCCTTGATCTAATTTTTGTTGATGCTATGGAGATGTACTTAACTCTATGATCATTTGTGATACAGGTTAGTTGATATAGCACCCCATTACTATGATTTGTCTAACTTTCCACAATGTGAAGCAAAACGTGTTCTTGAAAAGCTATACAAGAAACGTGAGAAAGACAAAGACGATGCCCGGAATCGTAAATGAAGCACATCTTTTCTGCCTTTGGATTGGAATTTGATGTTTCATCTCCTGCAAGTTGACATCATAATATCGTCATGGGAATGTTCACTAATACGACATCGTTATTACCTTTGAAGGACACGCTGATTGTCTGTAATTTTAACGGAAGAATTGGCCGAGTTCCTTGTACTATTAGAGTAGTAACATTTTATATTCCTAGACCTTGTTCTGTTGTACTTTACGGATTATTTATCGACTTCAAATTTGTTTTGGGGATGGCAGTGTTATCAAAGGTTAAATGCTCTCAGCATTGCATTTACTTGCTGGGTATATTTAGCAACTTTGAAAACGAAGCATCCCAAATTATAAGATTTTGCTTTAAAGTAATATCAACTGGTAATGCATTATTAGAAAAATTCTGGCCTGTGTTCTTTTGCGCATGTTCTTACTAACAGAACCAAATTCATTAATAGAGCAAGCATAATTCCCATACAAATTTTTTATGTATGTGTATATTTGTATATATATTATATATAAGCCTAATAAAATTTAATTTTTAAATTCTTAAGTCTCATTTCATTGAATGTTTTGTTATAAGTTTAAATTCAGGATCTTGCAAAATGCAGCTAAGAGTCTCCTCTATTTGGAGTATAGTTGGTTTTACGTGTAGGCATCATACATTTCATAATTTTTTAATAATGATGGTGTTTAATAAGCATCCAACATTTCCAAATTAGTGACTCAATTTTTACTAAATGTATTTCATGTTTATTTGAGATGATGCTTATTAATTATTAATGGACACGACTCCTTCGTAAGTTTGAAGTAAGTTTATCGATGTGATTCATAAGTGTTATGCAATAAGAAAGTTTACCCATGTGTAGAGGTACAAGAGAGAAAGATCGAAGGTTTTTATTAGCAACTGCGGATAAAAACCAGAGGAAAAAAAGGTATTTCTTTGAGGTTTTGGTGTTAAAAAAATGTAATATTTACAATCATAGACGAACGATGTATATGTGTTGTTTTCTTGTTTTCTAATTTTGTTTTGTTTCTTGTTACCGATTAGCTTTCCAAGCCAAACAATATCATCATATCCACTTGCAAAACATTGATTTAATAAAAAGTTGCCAAAATGATGGGCACCCGAAAAAATTAAAATTTAATCAAGCTTAATAAATTTACAAACTTTATTAAGCTTTGCTTCTTGATTATCCTTTTAAAAAAAAAAGATCCACGGTTTGTTCAGGTTTTTCAAGATCCAAAGCAATAGTAATTTCGGATGACCTCATGAAATAAAAATTCAATTTTTGACTGCTTAATTCTATATTTAGATCTCGTTGTTGAAGGATTAAATTGGGGTTGTCATTTTTATTGTAGCTGAGAATGAAAATGAAGTCAAAGTCACTGGATCAATGAAAATGAGAGAAGAGGTGGTGGTTGCTTACAGAGGGGAAAATATTTATATAAAAGAAAAAGAGGATAGAAGATAAAGAAAAATGGAGAAAGACTAAAAGGAAAGTGGGTTAGAATATGAAAAATAGATTGAGTGTGTATAACTCTGTAATTTTGTGAAGTAAACAAATGCATCTAGACGGTTCAAATTATCTAATAATGTATTTATAGTTAAATTGAGATTGGTCCAAGTCGAACGATTCTTTTTGTTGGTCCAAATTATACAATCATATCTCATTTCCACTCCCCTTCAAAACTCATCAAATCAATCAATGTCCAAGAATTTACCTCTTATGGATTAAAAACACCATTAACCCTTGATTTCATACCTCACTTCCAAATTTCTATTCAATTATTGACTAAAAACCAGTTCTATATATCGATTATAGTATAACAGCCACGATGTCAATAGTATGCTTAAAAGTAAAACACATCTCATACATGTGAATATTTTCAACAAATTCAGACACTTCCTTTCTCCAAGCGAAATGTGTTATATTCTTCTCGTGTGTGCACACTTTCACAATTAGGTACAATACCTTAGCAACTTGATTGTTGAGTATATAATACTAGACACATCACACCACAAATTATAGCATTGGCTATACTATGAGTATGTGAGTGAGAGTTTAGGAACTGTAATTGCTGATACAAAGGATTATTAAATATGCATATCGTGTCTAGAAACCTCAACGTTTAAGCTTATCTCCAGTCAAATTTTGGTATAGTTCATCTATCTCCACCTGTTACAATGTCAACAAATTTGTAAGCACATAACATATATACTTGGTACATTTTTTTTGACTATGAGTTTGACAAAATCAAAGTAACGTAGTAATTTTGACTGAAACTTGAAATTGTAGTTTTACTCAAATCACAATGAGACAGTGTGATTCAAATATTCACTTAAACAAACAACATTAAGAATAAGGGAAAAGAAAGAGAATATCCAAATAGTACCTTATAGTACTTGAGCATATTGTTCCTTTTCTTTTTTAATGTTGCAGTCACCAAGTCTCTTTCCATGTCAAATGGAAGCGGGTCTAATATGACCCCTTTGATATGTTCAAATCCCTTCAGCTAGTTTCATCAAATCAAAAAATGAAAAGGAAACAAGACAGTTAGAGATTCATATACTAGTTAGTAAGAAATTGCAAGATCAAAGTTCATACTTTTCAGACTTAATTCATATATACTTTCAATGAAAATAGTTTTTTTTGTTGTTATACTTTTAGTCAAATTATCAAAACTAAACTTATACTTTTGGAACTACCAATATTATAATGATGCATAGTTTATAAATCTTTAAGAAAATATTATAAAAAGCAATTTGGTATATTATTTCACTATCTTTGTATGTTACCTTGTTTCTCTCAGCTGTAGCCTTGAGCTCAGATAGAACAAGTTTCTTCAATTGGTCAAGAGTACATAGTTTGGAGAAAGAATCAACGTGACCATTTGCATAAGCCCACTTATTAGTAACTTCTTCATTTGGAACAACTACTGCTACCAGCAATGACTTGAAGCTATTCCCATATACCCAAATCTAAGTAAAAAACAGACAAGAAATGAATAAAAAACTCACAAAGACACAAGTGTTTAAGGATCAGAAAAGAATAAACCTTTAATTTATTATATTTTTATAGTTGAGAGACCAAACAAAATGAAAATGATACTTTTGGAACTAAAACGAAGGTTTACTCGACCGAAAAATGTTGAGTACTGAAAATAAATAATTACATCTTCAACTATTGGAGTGATTCCATAAACATTTTCCAAATACTCAAGTGCTATATACTCTCCTTGAGAAAGTTTAATAAGATTCTTCTTCCTATCAATAATCTTAACAATACCATTAGGAAGCATCTCTCCTATGTCCCCTGAAGATATACATAACAGAACACAAAATAACATCACATCATGAAAAAAAATTGGTAAAATAAAAGAAACAGTTAGAGGTAAGAAAATAGAGAATTGATGAACCTGTGTGAAACCATCCATCTCTAATTGTTTCTTTAGTCAACTCAGGATTTTTATAGTAACCAGTAAAAACAGTTTTCCCTCTGATACAAATCTCACCACAAGGAGGAGTTCCAAGAGGATTGTAACCCATTTCTGAAACCTCTTCTAACTGCAATTCATTATATACAGATACAGCACCAACAGTGCCTAGCATGCACATTTCATCAGGATATGTGAGAGTAGTAGGTCCACATGTTTCTGTCAAACCTGTATTAATTAACCTTAATTAATGTTATATATTCTACAACATTTTAACAATATTAATCAAGTATTATGAATAAGATAGTTTATTAGTGCTTACCATAGCCTTGGCATACAAAGGCACAAGTAGTGACACGCAAGAATTCTTCAATCTCAGAGCTTAAGGCTGCACCTCCAGATATTATTAGTCTAACACGTCCACCTAGCCTTGCTTTTACCTAATAAGAATTAAGAAGGAGGAGCTTCACAAATTGGTTCTTTCTTTAACAACCAATTCAAGGTTGTCATAGTATATAATTATGGTGTTTGACACAAATTTCACAACAATATGGTTAACGCCACTTATATAAATATAAATATAAATATAAATATAAATATAAATATAAATATAAATATAAATATAAATATAAATATAAATATGTAATTAGTTACGTTGAATAGACAGTTAATTAGATAATAGTATATTGAATTTATTTTATTGAACTTTTATATTATAATTGAGTTGCGGATAGTTTTATCAATTTATGTCTTACTATATATTTTTAGAGTAACATTTGTTTTCTGAATATTGTTATGAAATGGAATCTTAACCTCCTTTTGATATTCCTCTCTTTCTCCCATTCTCAGTTGATTTTAACCTCCGTTAATTTTTATTGCTAACAAATTGATATTACAAAATATTTTAATTTATTAATTATCTATTAAATTTTATTAATCATAATTTTTAAGTGTTTAAATATATATATAATAGTATCTTTGTTCTTAAA
>JBBPBP010000001.1:6846947-6860687 GCA_037974735.1 Cicer chorassanicum | reverse complement strand
TAAATTTAAAAGTCTATAAATTTTTCAAGAACCTTAAATATTAATATTTTTAACTTGCTAGTTTAAAGTTTAGCTTCTTATTAGAATTTAGGGTTTTGATTTTCTATTTTTTTAATTAAAATTCAGTTTTCAAACTGTATTATTGTTTGAGACTTGGATAGATTGAATGAAGCAAGGAAGAAGGTTTTGGAATGGAGAGGAGCTTAAAACAAAATATTAATTATTGATACTTATTGTATGATAATGTAATTCTGCTAGACAATTCTCATTCACATTTATTTATTAGTATTTACTTCATTTCATAATGAAGATAATTTTAATTGAAAAAGTTATTTTAAAATAAATATCATTTCAAATTTAAATATAATTTGAAATATTTTTTCAACTATAATTTGAATATTACTCTGTGTAATAATTTCAGATTTTCAATTTCACTTTATCTGTATAATATTAAAAAATCAACTAATAATTAATAAAAAGTAATTTACAATCGTATTTTTTTACGTCTTCTTAAACAATCTTACTTTTAAAGAGATGTGGACTAATATATATGTCTGTTGGTAAGAACAGTCACAGTCAGATTAATAATCATTAAATTTGTTGGATCAACGTCAATCGGGTGTAATTAGTTGTACTGCAGTTATTAGGTGGATAATGGTATTTACAACGCTGCCACCCAGCCTTCTTGTGAGCAACTTAAGCAGTAGGTGAATCTTAATGGCATAGCATTTATAATCTCCATTTTGTATTGGACACGTGTGTAACTTGGATGTTATCCACATCTAAATAGTAGTAGGATGTTTTATCCACATATATTTAAGGTCGTAAAATTTTTGATATAGAAGTAGTGTCAAAGTTTTTTATGATTTAAAATATTTAGTTCGTCATTGTTTGCATATACCCTGCACTCTCCAATAAATGGTACGAGAACTTTGATTCGACTTGATTGGAAAATATGAGTAGATCCTAGTTGATGATAATTTAAAATAAGTTTATAAAAGTTTCATTTTGAAATGAATTAGAATTTAAATATCTTATAAAAGTTTCATTTTGGAGAAGTTTGAAATGAATTAAAATTTATCTCACGAGAATGGTATGTGAGATATATCTCCTCTTTGAATTTTTGGATCAGAACTTGTTTGAAACTTATTAATGATTTTTTTTACTATTGTGGCGATTCTTTATTGACTTATCAAGCAACCTTGGCAGTGGCGTCTTTTCTATCTTCTTCATCTAAGTTTGTTTCTTCTTTTTCCTTTTTACTTTACCACTTTGTTTCAAGAAATCACTTGATAGATTATTTATTTCTTGAGGAATCAAATCAAATCTACATCAGTAGTATATTGAATTTGTTGTTACTCTTACACTCTTCGGACTCCTCAACAACGAACTTATTGTAAGCTTTGATTGAAACTATATAATTTTAATTTAAAAAAAATCTTACATTATTTAAAATTGTGAGAGAAGAGAGAGAATATAAAATGTTTATATATAGAGTTTTCTCATTAAAGAGTACTAGCTCTATCCCTATTTGTTACAAGCATTTTTATTTTTGAATTCCAATTTCAACCATTAATATATTGTTAAGTCAAAAGTAATAAGGTAGTTTGAGGAACTAACATAGAGTTAAAGTTCATAAGTTCAATTTTTCCCACCGATAATATAACAACTAATATTTTTTATGACTTAATTTAACCACAATTTTGTCTTTTTCCCTTTTTTTGCTACTCAAATACTAAAAAAAATTAATAAAAATAATTTATTGGTGTGAAGTTATAAATATTATTTTATTTTTTGTTTATTATTATTTTAAATTTCATATTAAAATTAAGAGTAAAAAGATATTTTGGTCACTCACCAAAACATGTGGGACAAATTAATCCCTGACAAAAAAATGATTCATTTTAGTTATTGACAAAAATTAAGCAGAATACTATATTATGTGACAATCTTTTTGTCAATTCTTTTTCTTAATTGATTTTTTTATTCGTTTTTAAATCATAACTAAATTATGTGACAATCTACATATTATATAATGGTTCACGAAAAGAAAATAAAATCACCATGGAAATGAAAAAAATCGTAATTTGTAAACGAAAACACACAAATAAAACAAAAATGGCAGTAGAATATTTCAAATGGAAATAGTCGAAAAATCATTGTTGTGTATGACAATAGTCACTCTTTGTCATAGCCATAAATCACCCGAAACAACTATGTTAGTAAAGTTTAGGGTTTTAATTTTTACTTTTTTTTTAATTATTTGTTTCAAAGATTTTCGTTTCCACCTTTTTAGTTTTCACTCGTAACCAATGCAAAGCATCGTTTCCTTGCTTTCTTTTTTATTTTTTAAATTATATTTTATTAGGTTTTCAAACGAGTGACTAAAAAACCCTCTTATATTTTTGTTAAAGATCAAGTAGGATAACAAACATTGTTAATGACTTAATAATACACATCATTAGTTTTCATACGGTTCAATGACATACTGTAGTTCCGAAACTAAATTATCTCAATGTTTTTTTAGGACTAAAAATGATCATCTTTTTGCCAAGAACTAATTGTCTTCCGAATTTTTTGTGAGAGATCAAAATACTTCTTTACTCTAAAATTAAGAGATTTAACTATTATCGACCCGATTCTAATTAAACCTTGAAACTTTGAACCAATTACTACACATGCACAAATTGATTATCTTGTTCGGATTTGATTACCTTACTATAAAAAGAAGTAGAAAAAACAACTATACTTAAATCCTTTGTTTGAATTTATCGCATAATTAATTCTAAGAAGCTAAAGAATAAAAAATACAACAAATAGGCACTAAATCAATACTTATATATTTTATTTTCTAAAGTGCAGGTCATAGAAAAACCAAATGCGTGTGCACCAGGATCATATACAACATTTAATTTTACAATAGTATCATACTATACTCTTATCCTGTTTTAGGATAATGTAGCCTTGAATCTGTGATCTGGTTACATAATGTTTTAAGAAGCATAGTCATCTGTTTGAGCAGCATAAACAGTTCTGAACCACCGCGACAAATTGATTAAGAATGGCGTGTACACAAAGTAGCAAGTGAGGGTCCATGTAACTAGCCCCTACATGTACAATTTAATTTATTACCAATGTGTCAAATTAATTAAATGTTTATTGTTAAAAGTGGTTGTAACATGCACTACCTCGCCAAAGATTTCAATATTTGCTTGAGGATAGTACCAAAGGTGGAGGAACCTGATAGAAGAAAAAGAGATGAGAAGGTACTATTAGCCATTAATTGCCAAACAAATTTCACATGGAGTGGAAAGGGGTAAAGAGACATTTTACTCATCAAAATAGTAAGCGTGGCTCAATTTAATCCTTTAAATTTACGAAATTGTAATTTCATTTTTAAAATTAAAGAACATTAATCAATTTAATGCTAGTATTTCATAATTTGAGAGATTAAATCAAATTATTCTTAGAATTTTATATTTAGTCATGAAAAGAGTATGGCTTTACTTTATTAAGAGTATCTCAGCCAGTGGGCAAGCAAATCCAACAATGCATGAGAGGGTGAAACCTGGCCATGTTCTATCCAACAAAAACCACATGAACTCTGCTGCCCCAAATAATATGTAGGCTTCAATGTTGTCTGCTATTCCGGCTTTGTATAGTTCAGCACTCAATTCTATGAACAGTGCCAGTAATCTAAAATGGGAGAATCATATTTTAAATAGGCAAGGTATATTTTTTTTAAATGCACAATAAGAGAAACAAAAAATCATGTTCAATTTCATACAATGTGTTTGGATAAAGTACTTAAGTAAGAATTTATTAAATATAATGAAGTAAGTAGTTACACGAGGGAGGAAATAGTTTTTGCTAAACTTCCGTGTTGAAGCTTGTTTAATACCCTCTCATCTAGGTAGAGTTGAAGCAAACCAACAGAGCAGTAAAACAAGCCCAGCAAGGGAGGAACCTATGAAATATAAAAAGAGAGGTAAAAGTGTAGGAACAAGTGGTGCATTGAAAGTGTAAAAGAAATTGAAGTTGGAGGGGACCAATGTGAATAAGTATTCTAAACGCACCCAGATATTTGTATGGAGGGGACCAATGTGAATGGAGCCAGACTTGTAGACGACGAGATTCACTCTTGAATGGAGTCCATCGAGTAGTGGACCGACAAAGAAGCCTGTGCCGAAAAGTGAAAGTGAAACACTAGACCATGAACTTCTAACGCTTCTTTGGTTGTTCTGTTTCACAGCGCGGGGAGGCTTAAGCAGACTCCGTCTATGGAGTGTATGTGTCTGAAGAGATGAAACAAGGTATTGCATATTTCTCCTTTTCTGTGCGCATTCAGTTAAACACACAACAAAATCAATGGTTTTTACATCAAAATAGTTTCATTCCATTTTATCAAAACCTGTTTAATTCTGACCACATAGTGAACGACCATGACTAGTGCTTCAACACAATGGAAAACTCGAGTTGAGATAACATATATTAAATAAGTTTTTATCCTTATAAATAAATTATTTTTAATTTTTAGTCTCTTTAAATTTTTTTTTCTTCAAATAATGATCACTCAAATATTTTTTGTCAACAATTTTGATTCTTGCTTTTAAATCAATATCATCTGAATTTTTAAATTATTTTTTGCATGCATATTTAGAATATTATAAAATTATCTTCCACAAAAAAATTTAAATTTTTTTAACAAGAGATTAATTAAATATAATTTTTTTAACATTTAACACTTAAAAATTTATATTTAATTCATCTTTTGTTAAAAAAATTTAAACTTTTATAAGGGACATTCTTATTATATTTTAAACATGTCTACAAAAAATAATTTAAAAGATACACATAAATTAACCTAAAAGTAGGGACTAAAATTATTGATAAAAAATATTTAATGATTATTTTTTAAAAGAAAAATTGTAGAAAAAATAAAAATGAAATATGATATATTTATAAAAACAAAAAATTTATTTAACCATTTACTAATAGACTATCTCTTTAAACCTATTTTTAAAATTTTAAAATATTTTTAAATTAAGGAAATTTAAAATTTCATAGAAATCTTTTTTTTTTAAGTTGAAAATAATAATGGAAAAACACTATTAAATTAATTTTGAAGTTAACAGGAATATATATCCTGATTCAACCTGATCAAGTTATTCGTTGTATTTTGAGTAGGTCCATTGTATAGGCCAAATCAAATTGTTTTTAACCATGCAATATGCCTGCAAGACACCCACTTACATGGAAGTACCCAATTACTGAGGCAGTCATCCTGTAAGTGTAAATAAGGCTAATATGCTGGCTCATCTACTATTCAATATATTATTAAATAAGGTCATCCACATCCTGTTCAGCTCATCCTGTTTTCTCTATTTTCACAACTTTTATCAAATAAGGTCTTTACAATAAACAAATGACGGGATAGGTAAACAAATGAGCTCTCTATCAAATAGGCTCATCGATTAGTTATTCCAAACTTCACTTGTTTTGAGATCCCATTAACTCATCTAAAAAACTTCCATGATATTTTTAATTAAATACCTTCATTAAGAGAGAGAGGAAAAAGAAGCCATCCTTTCAGTAACTAGGTTTTTGCTGATCATGATATGGTACAGAAAATAAATGTTTTTATTTTTCTTTGCAAGTTTAGATTCTATTTTAATATGTTATAATAATCCCCTAGAATCGTTGTTTGTTCCATCAGTTTCCCTAAAGAAATCAATTTTTACATCCTTATATAATCGTTTCGGCCTACAGGTATTTTCAGAAGCATCCACAGATTCTCATACATCTGGAATATTCACCACTCCTAAACCTAATTAATTACATACACATCCGAATAAGCTTGGTTTGTCACTAACACATGATGGCTGGTACCAGTACAAAACCGGCAATAATTTCCTAAACCTACCACAATCAGAAACTGCCAGGAGTTTAGAGTTCACTGCTGCTCACCATAAGATTCATTTTTCCTATCACAAGAACACTACAAATCGTAACATCCATTCCGGTTGCCACCTAACAGATAGCATGCAAAACTCATTTAGTGACCACAATGGACTATCAAAGCAGCAAAAGAATGTTGAAGCACAAAAGGTTTTACAGAATCAAACGAAAGATTATGGTGAATTTAAGCTCTTACTAGGGAAGCTAAAGATCTGAGGCCTTTAGTTTTCTCTGTCTTTTTGATTGGGCTGGTGATGATGGAGCTTCAGAATGTCGTCCAGGCGCCTTTACAGATAACATTTCCAAGATAAAAAATAATGGGCATTGACAATGGTTTAAAAGCATGTAGAAATAAAAGAGAGAATAATTAGAAATAAAATAAAAAACAGATACATACCTTGCGCTTTTTATCCCTTTTACCAATTTTTTCCCCTGAAACCAGTTACATTACATGCGGGTATTTAATGAACATGTAGATGAAATCTCCAACAATTAGAGAAAATCAGATAGCAGTTGTAAACAAAATTAATCCATTACCCCCGGAACTTGTGGTATCTGGAACAAATGTCTGATCCTGATCGCCACCACGATGCAAATGCTGTCAGTAGTTTAAGAATAACATGAGGTTTGAGAAAAATAATAGCATATGCTTAGACAATGGCAAGTCTAAACCATTGAAATTTGAAAACACTGAATGAGAATGTGATAGAAACAGATAAATCACAACAGTTCAATAGCAAAAGAAATAAGCAAATGGTGAAATATTTTAATGGTATATTGAGAATAAGAACAGTGAGCTCCCATACAAAAGGAATAATTCCAGAGCCTAGCTCCTCACCAGAGAATATCAATTCTCTTAAACCATTAACAAGCTAATGATTACTCAATGATGATTATCCCCTCACGTCCTCCCCTGCACAAATACCCCTCCTAACAGAATCATATGGGACCTACTGCCACCTCACTAACCAACTTCTCTTTTTCCCCTTCATGGCCCACTTTCTTTCTCCTAGAGTAAACCTTCCACACAACAGACCTCTTGGCAACTAGGCCTACATCAGGCCCAATATCAAGGTTCCTATCAGAATGTATCAAAATAAAAACCAATTCCTAACCTTTGGTGTTCCTGTTGTTTCACAGTGTGACCCATCACGAAAAGATGAACCTTCAGCCTCCTTATTTTGCAGCTGAAACAAATTAAACACACAATATAGAAGATTTAGTGAACAAACAATTTTGGTGTTGGTAATTTTATAAAAACAAAATGACATAAGACATATTTCAATCTGTGCACATACTAGTAGTAAGTAGTAACTAGTAAAATAATTAAACTTTCCTCATAATTCAAAAACAAGTTAATTTTTCTATCACATATACCATGTACCTGTTTCTGAAGATTCAGCAGAGTTAGTATTTCTTTTCTTAGTTCAAGATGCTCTGCACAAACAGCTTTTGTTGGAACCCTTGGTTTCAAATTAACCTGTAATCATAATACAAATAAATTAAAATAATCATGGGGAATCGTAGGTATTTTGCAAGAGTGATTTGACTACACTCATTAATGGAAAATGGAAAAAGCAGCTCAAACTCAACTTGCATAATAAAAATATCAGCAACATTAATATACTTTTTTTATTTGTATTAGACGCCTAAGGAGGCATTTGGCAGAGTTAATTGAGCTTATTTATGACACAAGCACATATAAACCAGGTTCAAGCTTAAATGAACTTGAGCTTATTTTATGTGTGTATATATAAGTACACTTTGTTACATACTATATATATGTAGAATACAAAGAAATTTTTTATTTTTGTCAAATTCCACTATACTTAAATCTTTAACTGTTGACTTAAACTACATAACATTCTTACTAAATCTCTAACATAACATGCCCTCTTTCACACGAGCTATTTAAGTTTGAAATTCGAATGGTGCAAAAGTCCCTACCATGAGCTTAATATTCTTTATGTTATTTGTTCAAAGGCATAATAATTTGATTGTAAATCTAAAAAAATATTATTCTTAACCGAACTATTAAGGACACTGGTTGAGCTAAGACAAGCCAAGTCGGACTCTACGAGAGCTGAACCTGAAAAGCTTAGCTTCATCGTCGCCCTACTCTCAAAAACAAACACCAAGTTAACAGTTGAACAAAAACATTAAAAACTCTTCAGCCATCCTAAAATGAAGAATGCAAGGGTTGCATATACAGTTATAAATATTGATCAGTGACTACAACATGAAAGAAGAAAGGAAATATCTGAAATGCATTGAAGAGGAGAATAAACAAACCCCAAGTTCCTGCAAAGTTTGATCAATGCGTTTGATAGTCCGAAGTCCAGCTGATGAGCTTGCAGATTGCACCATTTGTTCAAGTGCGTAGGTTCTTAAATACACATGAAGCTGAAATATATCTCACTATCAGATTATGTTCTGAAGTATAGACAATTAGACATCAGCAACTCCTTGAAGATTGTATTTCACAATCGAAAAGAAAATTTTATTTCAGAGATTTTGTACAATGTAAGCCTCAAGTAAATTTTTATAGACTTGATCATGAAAATCCTTTTTATTCTATATTTCTTATTTTTGTTCTTTCTTTTTGGTGCTAGGGGAACAGGTGGAGGTGCGGGAAGGTGTTAATAACAAGTGTCAACAGAAAAGAGACATGAAAGAATAACTGGTAATCTTATCTAAAACTTACCATGCGGAGAGAAGCTATAGTAGATGCATTATCTGTTGTTATTGGGGAAGGCACAACTGTTGGTGGAAGATGCGTATTTGACGGAGATACAGTTTCACCTGGGTTGGCCCTCTCGGTAATGTCTGCACCAGCATTTGAAGCAACGACCAACTCCGACTCTCTGGCAACCTAACAGAAACATAATCAAAAACCAGATATCACTAATCAAAGACACAGATTCATGCAAAAGTTTAGGTGTAAGGATTTTATATATTCCACAAATTTTGTTGCCCCAATTGATCCAATGAACTATCATATATTTATATAACTTACTCTCAGTGAAAATACAGGTATTAAGTTACATGAGTAAACAGTTCTAATTTCATTCTCAGGCCCATAACAAATAGAAAAATGTTCATATAAAAAATCAAATTGGTATTATGCACAAAAACATGTAATATGAAACATCCCCCAGTATTTGAGGTTCACAAGTAGGAATATAAGAGCAAAACTAAGCAAGAAAAGAGAATCAGATAATTGTGAAACATTATCATTATCTCCATAAGAACCCCTCCTTTTCCTCTCCAACCATAATTATAAGTGTCATAGAAATACAACCATTAAAAATTACCTTGGTCATTAAGCGTGATTCAGCAATTCTTTTTGCTTCAGCAAGCACCTGCATATAATACAATAGTGGAATACCTATATTATTTACTTCATTTTCTCTTTATGTATAATTTAATTATAGCTGACATGTGAATATTACTAATTAAAAGGGGAAAGAGTCAAAACCTCTTCATCTCTTCGCTCTTGTTGCTTTGTTTGAGAGAGAATCAGGGACAGAGCTCGTTTCCGCTCCATCTCTTGTGAAATGTTATATGGTTCCTACATTAAAGAGGAAGAATAAGTAACTAAGACCACATTGCAGCATCCTAATGCTGAAAACAGTTTATTTTTACTAGATGTGCTCAAAAGAACGAAAGAGTTTCTAGAGAATAAAGCACAGCTTGTTCAAAAAGTTTACCACACCTTAACAAGTGGATGCACTGCAACATCTCCAGAAGATGGATTCCTAGCAATTAATATATCCCGGGATACTACATGGCAAGGACAATATTACAAAAGGTAAGTTTAAATATGTCATTTTATTATTCAAACTAAGAACAAAAGAAAGTGAAAAACTGAATGCGATATGGTTCAGTGAACATAAAACACATACCACTATAATATCGATCCTTTAATTCTTCAACGGTTCTAGATGAAGAAAATCTATCAGCTATAACAATGAATCGGAGATTAAATCTCTCACACAAGTCAAACAGTTGATCTGTTTCCTCCTTGGTCCATTTCTACATAAATATAATTTCACGGAATAGAGAAACACGTTAAACACGCCATAACAGAGACAGATGTAAAAATACCGGTTGAATGTCAATGGGTACTATGATTTAAACTTTTAAAAATCACACAGAATTACACAGTGGTGCTTAATAGTGTGAAAATTCATTAAATGGAACATACAAATAAGTGTACAAAAAATGCAGATACAAAGTAACAGCTAGGTTTGGATATACAGATCCTTCCAAATAGATCATAAAACCTTCAATTATTTATAGCTAACATGATCATTAGTGAAATATAAAAGATTTACCAACTAGCAAATAAACAATATTCAATTTGTATAGTATTATACACAAAAAGGCCTTTCAATGTACATTCTAACAGTAGAGGTTATTAAAGACACTACAACATTGACATGATACAGCACATAAAACTGTTGTTTAAGCAAACTCAAAGGCGAAGTTCCAAGCAATTTTACACATGCAGTCTAGACACGATACCTACAGGATTTGCCAAATATTTCTCATACTCTTCATCTGTGTATCTTGTTGTGTCAACAGACTGCATCAAAACATGTAAACAAACATTAAATCTCATGTAAGTAGAAGATACTCCCTTCGGAATGAAATATAAGCAAAAATGGTAGCTGAAAAGTTGACGTATTTGGTTAAAAATTTAAACCAGATACATCAACTTTTCAGTTACCTTTTTTGCTTATCTTTCATTCCAGAGTAGTATTTACTAGAGTCAATTGAGAAAGATCAGAAAATTGCAAAGCAGGCATGAAGGTAAAGACTGAACCACCATTTACCTTGTTATATTTGGCAAAAGAATAGTCCCCTGTTGGTGGAGCACCATTTACAACTTGGACCTGCTGCAGTAAAAGTTGTCATGATTATCAAATTGTGAATCAAATCATGCATAGGAAAACCTATTTTCCAATTAATGAATCAAAGCATATTGTTGAAAAATATATTATTTTTTCAACATAAAGAAACATAACCATTTCTTCGTTTCCTTTTTAACACAATTCAACACAATTTTCTCTTTCTCAATATTAATCACTAGAAACTACAAATAATACCCTGTATTTTCAGCCACCCCTCTGCCCTCGACAGTTGTTCATACCAGATCTAAATATCTGAGGTGTGTTTCATCTCCCATTAACCACGTCACCCTTGCCGCTGGGACCTGATTTTCCTACCAATGGAGGCTTGTCATTTCAGGAGCATTGGCATGCCCCCAACACTATTATCACTCTTCTGCTGTGTGAGTCCATCCTCTAGGAGGCACGTGATGACACTCTAATATTCTTTGTTCATAACTTGTTTTCAAAGACCTCACTGCAAACGATATTCTGGCCAAACCCATTCATCACTACATTCATTCCCCACCCCCGCATTGATTGTTTAGCTCTCTCCCATTCCCCGATATCTGCATTGTTGGAAATGCAACAGAATTGAGATTCTTGTGAATCGGGCTCATAATTCGGGCAGCTAAAAGATCACTTCATGCAATTTGTTTGGGTGGAGTAAGGATATGCATCAGAATGTGGTTTTTGACTATCATGGAAGAAACACATAACAATATTTCCATGCTGCTAGATAACATAAATTTCGCATAAACTAACAGATGAACTTACCCAATGGTAAAGCTGAAGATTATCTTTACGAGCAGAGTTTGTGAAAGGAAGCCATTGCCAAATGACCTGAATGGGAAAAAATTCAAATGTGTGATAATAATGTCATGAGCCGATTATCATAAAAGCTTAAACTGTTATGTAAAAGCACTTTATTGTTTTATATCTAAACACACCTCACACAAGAGCCATTTGGGCTTGAAGCATAGACAATGTTCAGGCCCACCCAACATATTGTTGAAATTCAGCTTTTTTTTAATTAGAATTGCAGGATCAATAAGGACCGTACTCTCGAAAACTTAGTTGGAGAAAATCTGATACCATATTATTAATTAACCATCTTAAGAGCTTAGAGATTATTAGGTAAGAGCAAATGAATGGTTTTATATATAACAAATAACATCCCAGCATCGGTCAATAATTCATTAAGGTAACACTTTTGACAGCAAGTAGTATCCAATGCTTTTCTTCTTCAAGAGATTCTTAGGCATTGGTTTATAGTTTCAGTAACACATGAATGGACCCTAAACTCCTCAACCTACACGGAAACAAGTACCAAACAGGCAAAACTAACAGGGAATTTTCAACCGAGTGATTGAGTATTTTGCAAAGAAATGTCACTCTAGTATATATATTTCTCTATTGTTTTTTTTTTCTTTTGCTGTTTGAGAATTCTTCCTTGTTTTGTGTATCAATGTATCTTCTTAATTCCTATAGAGATCAAAAGTAAAGACAGAGTCACCACCTAGAACTATGATTTTGCTCACATGCAGGGCAAGAAAATTGTACATTTTCCAACCCAAATTTTGTTCAAACTTGGTAACAATATTATGCTGCAATCACTGATCACAGCTCCAATAAACAACTAAAATTTAGCTATGTTTAAAGGCACTTACAGTGTAAATCAACTTTACACTGCCATCCTATCAGAACCATTCAATCAACCAGATTATATGGTACAGCTTTTAAATCAAAGACACTTATCTAATTATTTGTTATTGTGGCGAATTATAATTGGTCGTCAGGGTAAACCACTGATAGTGCGTTTCTTTATTCTCGTCGAAGAAAAAATGTAAAAAAAAAATAAATAACCTTTCCGTCCGAGGGAGGCCTTTGTTTTAACAGAGACAAATCAACTGCAGGCATAAGAGGTGCCAAACCACCCGTAAGTGCATAAACCTATAAATTCAGCAACACCAGGAGAAAAAAAAAAGTTAAATAGGTTAAACCCTATGGTGGAGAAAAAAAAAATTGAATGTGTTTTCGTGGAAGAAGGAAATGAAATAGTACCTCCCGAGAAATGCCATCAGGTTTTCTCTGAGAATCTTTCTGAGGTCGAGAGTTCTTCTCATGAACTGGGATGGAAATATTGGGCAATCCTAAAATATCTTTCACATCCATAGAAACATCTAGGGTTTATTATTCAACTAAATTTCAGAATTCAAAACCACTCTCTCTAATCAAGAATTCGGTGTTGTAATCTATTGAGTTACGGGTTTTGACTTTAGGGTCTTCTTCAGTCCTAGCGCCAAAATTTTGAGCCGGGAGAAAATAACGCACAATAGTTTCACAGTCCTTGCATGCTTATTATTATGTGTTTATGTGACTGGTTAAACTACCTGTTCTGTGGGTCTTCAATTGCATTTTTTTTGTTTCATCTTCCATTGCATTTTTAATCTTGATTGGGCTAAGCTTTTAAACTCTACCTAACAAGAGACTTGTGTATTTGCATATGTTCAATTTCTAAGTTTGAGATGGCTGTACAGTTTTTTAAATTTAAGTGTATTATAATTATTTTGATTTTTATGTGTAGGATATTAAAAACATATTAATTTTATGTAAATTTTTAATAATATACATTTATTTATTTTGTCTATGATTGTAATAATAAATTCTAATTAATATAATATAATTATTCTCAATTTTATTTAGAAGATATATAAATAAAAAATTAAATATGTATTATTTGTTACATGTTTTTGTTATACTTATTCATAATAAATATTTTTTATGTATTAATGATAAATATTAGTCACGTAACTTTGTATGTATTAATGATAAAAAAAAATTTAGTAATTATTTTATATTTATTGGTGACAAATATTTGTCACGTATT
>JBBPBP010000001.1:6796409-6815067 GCA_037974735.1 Cicer chorassanicum | reverse complement strand
AAATCATTTCATATGTATCATCTGAATCTATGAATGATATTTTGTATAGATGTTTGAAATATTATTAGAAACTTTTCCACCAAAATTTAAATTTATTTAGTAAGAGATGAGTTAAATATGATTTTGTAAGCTTTTAGCGTATATAAATTCATATTTAATTCATCTTTTGATAAAAAAAATTAAATTACTTATTGAATGAATTCTTATAATGTTTCAAACATACACTTGTTTTAAAAGTATAGATTAAAATTGTTGTTTTTAATAGAAAACAATTGAAGCATAATTATTTAAAATATAATATATTTATGAAAAGCAAAAACTTATCTAAACCAAGAAAAAAAAACATTTGGGTGATAGGATTCTTTTATTTGAAAAAGTGTGTTTTTAACTTCTTTTTTTTTCCAGATTTTGAGGCGTGTAGTACTGTGGTATTTGTGTAAGATGCGCCGATAAAGTTATCTTTTATTTATTATTATAATATATGGATTAGACAATCAAATATATAAGCAAAAAATTTATTAGCAAAATAAATGTAAAATTGAATTTTCATTACATCATCGATGTACAAAACTTTATATTTTTAACAAACCACAACCAAGGTACTGTACATAATGATTTATTTAAGAACTACGAAGTCAACATGTCAGGAAAAAAAAGTCAAATTTATTTATTTACCAAAATGATTTATATGAAGCAAAAGAAAAAACAGATTGTAAATGTAATTCTGACACACAATATACTATTGAAAACAACTAAATTTATATTAATTGAGAAACTAAATGATTCTAGTACGAAGATCAAAAGAAATCTACATAGCGATTTCTTAAAAACTTCTATATAATATTGTGTATTGACAAAAAATTCTTACCTCTTTCTTTCTTCCTCTATGATATATATACTATTATTTATCAACATTTTTTTTTGTCTATGATAATAACAATATTTCATAACAAGAAAGTTTTATTCTTGTTTTTTTCTTAACACACAATCCAATGTCTAATAAAGGAGTACAATACATTAAACAAAAAAAAGCACTTCATCTCAAACAACAGATGTATTTGATATAAAATTTATATCAAATATATTAATTTTTGGATATCAATTCTTACGTATACATAAGAACGAATGGAGGAACAATTTGAAAATATTTCGACATCTTACATTTTAGAGCAGATGATAAAGAACTTAACATTTTCCTGCATATTACAAGTTCAATGTTTTAATAAACTTTAATTGTGGTTGGCTTCTTTCTTGGGTATCTACTGTGTGCTTTTTTTTACCCACAATATATACATACATGTATTTTGTTTTATGTCCTATAAAAAAATAACTTGATCCTAGAAAAAATATATATACTTTCCTTGAAAAATTGAAACATCGACGTCTAAAACGGAGTTAAAGTGAGGTTTTTTACAACCTATAATAGTATAATAAATTTTACACTTTAAAATATAGACTTCTAAATTAGGACGGTTCAACGCATATGGACTTTTAAATTTTTTTCCACTTTAAAATATATAATTATTTATAAAATTCATATAATCGATCTTGTATAATATTTTTTTAATTGATAGTATAGTCAATTAATTTAATATTTATTGAAATAATGTTCATTTTAGATGATAAAATTTTAGTTTTAATTCTGAAAATATTAAAATTAGACTTTTTTAAACAAACAAAAGAAATTTAAGATCTTTTTATTAAATAAAAAAATTATTAAAAAAAAATTAAAATAATTATTTTGGTAATCTTAACCTTACAGCTGAACGTGAGTCACTTAACTTGCACATTGAGTTGTTAGTGGTTGAATCAGTTAGTGGTGTGAACGCTTTTCCATTTCCTTAGCCCCCAATTCTGGTGGCCTTTAGGCCCACCAAATGAGACGAAACCTCCCTCAAGTCAAGTGAAGCCTAGTACTAAACAAAGAAGAAATACTATGGTTCTGCTTCTGCCTTTCTGTGGGGAAATAAAAGATCGGTTTAGTTTTCTTTTTAAGCAATAGAAAAACTTTTTATTTTATGAAATTTTGAAATCAATAATTAAAGATAGACTAAAATAACATTAATTACTTTTGTTAATAAGACCTAATTCAACATTATTTTATTAAACATGATATTTTTTGTGTTTGAATGTATGATTTTCACTGAGTGTGTAAACTATCGATCTTATTAGACATTAGCATTATCTTTTATGTCACTTGAAATTACTTTGAACATTGTAACATACAATTTATATATTTAATATCTTAAATGTTATGGCTAAATTAATTTTTACTAACCGTAAAATCTCCCTATGTTATTTTTAGTCTTTATAAAAAATTTCATAAGTTTTTAATTTCTTAAATTTTTATTTTTTGTCTTTTATTTTAAATTAATTATTGTGTAACTTTGAATTTTTTTAATGTTTTTTACAGTAATGTTTAGGACATATTTAATTCATGTACAAAAATATAGAATTTTTTAACAAACGATAAATTAAATAATGATTTTTATACTTAAAAATTCATATTTAATTGATCGCTCGTTAAAAAATTACAAATTTTTTTGGGGAAACTTTTTGTAATGTTCCAAATATTACTACAAAAAATTATTAAAAAATTCAAATACACAATAGTTGGTATAAAATTAGGGACCAAAACTGGAAACAAAAATTTTTAAAGTACTAAAAGTTGATGAATATTTTTATAATGAGTAAAAACTAAATAGTGATGTTTTATAAGGAGTAAAAATTTAATAATCCCTAAAAAACTTTTGTTTCCTCCAAAAGAAAAAATAGGTGTTGTGTTTGAACCGGGATATATGAGGTCAGCTGTGACCATACAAGCGACATTGAAAGGCATACTAGTAAAGAAATCAAATTATACACGTTGACTGCCCAAATTCTCAATCACGTGTGAACGACTCAAGACTAGAATAATATATGAAGATTCATATTTCAAGGCGTTGGTTTCAAATGTTGCGGCACTTAGTGCTTCTAATGAGAAACCCATTGAATTTAAACCAAGTAATACTGTTAGTATTAGAATAATTTATTGTTTTAACACTGGTTCAGTGATCCCAGTCTTCATACTCAATTTAGAAATGTCAAACTTCCTACCACGTTTTTTAATCCATATGCTTCTAGAGTATTTGTTATAACGTAAAACACAAGACCAACGTTGAAGAATTAAGCCATAAAACAAAAAGAGGACAAGTCAAAACTCACACCTACATAACAAGTAGAGTTTAGATTGAAGATGTCTTACATGTCCAACATCGATATAATGCTAACGAATTTGACCCTTCTAAAATAACAATTTAGTAAAGTGAGTGAATCAAAATTTCACGCTAACACGTAGACTAAATACAATTAATTTTATTTTCTTAAATTATGTCAGCATCTACCGTTTGATTGTTTGTATATGTGCAAATATTTCATAGACTCATATATACGAGTCCTTCCACCATAGTGTAGCTTGTGAGTCTCTGATATATTTCAAACTAATTTGATTTTCTGTTTGTCTATAGAAGCAAATCAATTTTTTTTATTAATTGATAATTAGAGAAATGAACTACAATTATAAGTCTATTATAATGTATCAGGTAAGAGTTACAAACAATCAGTCACTTAATAATACTACTAAATTAAATAAAATTTAACGATGTCACTTAAACTCTAACGTAAAAAACTGGATCATAAATCAGCAAGTTGCTGCTGCAAGAAATATAAATTTTCATCGGTCCACAATTCTGAACCACTAAAGCCATTACTCTGTTCAAATGCTTGAATATCATAACAGTTCCACTCCTGCCACGTTGATCTCAATTCCGCACTATCCATTAAATCATAACATACGTTTGATTCAGAGAGACTGTGAGTTAACAGAACATCAACCTCTGACGAGTACGACGAAACCTCCGACAACATGAGAGGATTTGTTGTCCCACAAGTTTCACTATGAGCTTTAATGGCGGTTTGTCTTTGTCCATAGGAATTATTATTAGGAATTGCAGCTCCACTACTTGATTGGATTCTCTCTATGAGACGTGGAATCCAAACAAAACGTAAGGTGTCTCTAAATTGTTTGCTGTTTACATCACATTTGAGTTGCTTAGCTTGTTTCACCACTCTTGTCCTCCAGTAATTCTTTATTTCATTGTCTGTCCTTCCTGGTAATTGTTCCGCTATCTTAGACCACCTTCATTAAACAACACCAATGTCATGTTAATTAGTTTCATCAACTTAATTATTTCATAACAAAACTAATTAAACAATTTTTTTGTTTGAAAAAAAATGTCAGCAGCAACATCAAGATTTTTTATGTCTGGTCTAGCACGATCATATTGCGACCTTAATTGAAATTACATCAATTTTATTTCACTGCGACCGCAATTTAAACACAAATAAATCAAACAATGACATGGTTTAATTGTATACATACCGATTTCCCCAACGGGAATGGAGATCAAGAATCAAGAGCTGTTCTTGGAGAGTGATGTTCCCGTGTCGAACATTCGGACGCAAATAGTTCAACCATCTTAGTCTGCAGCTTTTTCCGTTTCGTTTTAGACCTGAGCATCGAGCAACGGAGTTCCAGTGACCTTCGCCGTGGACGGACACATAGTTCATAAGAAGAGTGTCCTCATCCTCTGTCCATGGACCTTTCTTCATTACCATATCTTGTTCACTTACATTTATTGCTGATAAGCTACAATCTGATAAACTTCTCGTTACGTGAATACTGGTTTTGTACATGCTATCCATGTTATGTTAAATTTAATCAATGTATTGGCTTTGGAGTAATGAAGAGGTGGTTCTTAAAAAAATCTTAGGTTGTTCTGTTAAGGATATTAACTAGTAAGAAAATGTAATTATATAGAGAGAATTATTTAGCTGAAGTTGACGTTGGATTTAGGAGGGTCTGCACTTTAAGAACTGAGAATTTGTCAAAACTATTAAAAGAATATAAAGTGAGGGGCTGCGAGGATAGCTGAATACTTTCGGACACAGAATAATTAATTAATGGATTAAAGGACAATATATTAGTTATTGTTGGTTATGTTTTGGCGTATTTTATTTTGAACTTCGTGTTTGGAGTTGACCCTTTGACTAATTACACGCATATTCAACCGAGTTTACAAAAATAATAATATTTTATTTTATTTTCAAATAGTCAGAACTCAGAAGGCTTTAACAATACTCGGTCGTTTCCGGAACCAAAATGGTTCCTGTGTCTGACTGTGTTTCAGGTCAAACTTCCTCCCAAGTTGCCATTAATTAATAAAGCTACTTGTTACAGATACTTTCTTTTAGGCATAATCGTTTGAGATACTGAAAACCTATGAACTTGTGTGTAAAGAATATTTCTTATTCCTTCAACTCGTGCATTTGTGATTTCCAAGAGTCGGTGGAATTTGGTTCATGTGCTCTATTGGCATTATATAAATAAATTATGAATTCATATTTTAATTACTTAATTAAGTTTTTTTAAGTTAACAATTTATTATAAAAAAGAAAAGAAATTGAAGGACATAAACTTAATTTTAAAAAGACAAAAAAATATCAATTTTTTATTTATTAAATCATGTAGATTTTCTCACTCGTAGAAATTATATATTATAATATTTTTTGTATATTTATTTTCCTTGTCGTAGCAATCATTTCCATAGAAGACTTTTCATTAGTATTAGAACAATTTTTTTTTTACTTTTGTGACATCCCAACGATTTATTTTGCTAATATCTTTATTTAAAATAAAAAATTTTCAATATCTTCAAGTCTTGAGCAATCCTGATATTTGATATGTAAATTATTATCAGTAACAATAACATTTGAATATGTCATATTTGACACTATAATATTTGAGTTGACTTCCAAATCAACAGAGATTTGATGATTTTGAACATTGTTCTCCTCTAAAATTGCATCACTATAAGAACCAACAATATAGATATCTGGATATTGATAATCTTTTTGTAGATAATTTGTGTTAGCAGAAGTAGATAACTTATAAACAAAGATCTCATGAATTATATTTTTAGGACCCTGCGTAGATCGTACCTCATAATTCTCAAGTGTCTCTGAAATTGTTTTCGATTCCCCAAAATCAACCGAGTTCGAGTCAGAAATTTCTCTACGATTTTTATCAACATTTTCTTGATTAGAGGGACAATTTTTTTGAATAATAGTGGTTCCTTCTAGATCAACATTGGGGATACAATCAATAAAAAGAGAGCTACCAATACGACAAACATTATTACCTCTGCATTCAGTTTCGACCATGCCTAGAGCAACAATGCTTTTAGGGGCATACATCTTTGCCAACTTTATTACAACTGCAACACCTTCGATAGATTGAGGTATTCTATGAACACTAGAATTTTTGTGACATTTGTATATGGATTGCCTAACAACCTTACAAGATTCACAAAACAATGATAATTTTTCATAATCAATGTATACAAAAAATACATACCATTCATGTTCAATAAGAATGTGATTTCTCAACTCTTGTGACTGGTCTAAATCGACCAAAACTCGAGTGAAATATCTCAACGTTTTTTAGTTGGTTGTTTCATCAAGAGATAATGGGGTTCCTTGCCTAAGCAATTATGAAAATAATATTTGACCTCCAATATTCTTGAGACAGACTGTAGGTTTTTAATGTTTTCAAGAGACTAAGTTATAATTTTGTCGACAAACATTAATATATTTGATCTATTGTAGGGACCAAATCAACCCTTAACCCTATGCATATAGGGCCCTCAACATAATTAGTGGGGATCATAATTTTTTTATAGTATAATTGAACTTTTAAAAATTACATTAATATCCTTAATTTTTTACATCCTAACCACTCTAAAATTAAATATTTGTACTTTATGTCTAGAATACTCCAATTATGAATTACTCTAGTAATGCCACTAGACATTTCTCTTTATCTTATCTCTACTTCTCTCATTTCCTCTTTGCTCTCTGAAAAGATATTTGTGTGAATGAGTATAAATATTTGTCTCAAAAGTAAAATTATGATCTGACATGATTTTGAGAAAAATTTTGCTTATAAATTTGATTGAATGTATGGAAGTGGATAAATTTTATAAGAAAAAAATATTTATATTAAAAAAAATTGAAAAAAGAAAAATTATTAACTATAACAAGGTTGTGAAAACCAAATTATATAAGTCTATAGATAATTGTGGTTGGTGCAGTTTGATATATGCTAATCGGTTGTAATAATTTTGACTATACCTGATATGACATATGTTAATAGATATGCTAATTAAAATAGATATTGTGGTGTATGTTGTTGTAGTTTTGGGTTCTATACAATATTATATTTTTCATTTATCTATTAAAATTTTAAAAATTTGGTGACCCCAATGTTTCAGTTCAAGTTCCGCCACTGTGTAGGCCTTTTATGTTTCTTACCAAATCCGGATTGAAATTCCATGTTCCAATTGTTGGAACACTTTTCCAATCGCTGAGAGAAGCAAAGGAGAATTCAATAAATTCTTTTCTAAGGGGAACAACTTACCATGAACCAATTGGTTTTTCGATTGTTAAAAGTTTTCACGCAAAACTGACATTGTAATTCGTGTATCACCCTTAGACATTGTGACTCTACTATGAAAGTTATTCTTGCAACTCGACACAGTGGCGTTTGTTGAAAGAATTATCATATGTTACCTAATTGATCAAAAACAATTTTTTATGCATATATTATTTTATTTTTTTTGGGTAATATTTGATACATATATTATTATTAGTAGGCATAATTGTTCCTGCGGTCCCTTAACTTAATTTTAGGTAACAGTTTAGTCCTTTATTTAATTTTAAGTAACAATTTGATCCTTTATATCTTAAAATGTCGACAATGTTATCATTTCTTTACAGAAATTTAGAAAATTCATCAAAATCTTCAAATAAAATCCATAAAATTAAATACCAATTTCAAGAAAATTCATATATTCATCAAATGTATAACTCATATATAAAAATAAAGAATGACAATATGAGTTTATTTGAACATTTGAGTTATGAATTTGATGAAATTTGCATTATATTGAAGATGATAGTTAATTTTATGGGTTTTGTTTGAAAATTTTGATGAATTTTTGTAAAAAAAAGGATAACATTGTTGATATTTTAAGACATAAAAGATTAAATTGTTACTTAAAATTAAATAAAAGACCAAATTAGGGAAAAAAAAATAAAGGACTAAAGTGTTACTTGAAATTATGTTAAAGGACCGTAGATTAGAAAGGACTGAAGTGTTACTTGAAATTAAGTTAAGGGACCGCATATTAGAAAAGACTGAAGTGTTATCTTTTAAAACAAAACGAGTTCCATTTAGATTAAAAATAAAATTATCTTTGTTAGATATTTTACACTCATGGTACTTGTATTAAGGCAGACATGTTTGTCAACTAAACTATTCCAAAACCCAAGATTTCTTCAATGCTTTGATATCAATATTGTTTCAATATCAACAACTTTCGCCAAATATAAAAAAGATGAAGTCAAATCTATTTGTTGAAGATTTTTCAAGAACACCAACATTTAGTGGCAATTTTTTCTTTTTAGTCAAATTAACATTCAAAAAAAATGCAAGCAAGATTTTGCATGAAAGTGTAAATTATATTTTCGGCACTTGCTAACAACCAAAAAGCAAGGTTGTTCTTGTTTTGAAACAATAATAATTCATAATTGAATTCTCAACTAGAAGTCTTAATAACCAAGGAGTTGTGAATGAGATTTCAATCAAAAAAAACGCAAGAGAAAATCTCGCTTGGAGGTGTAAACTCAATTCAACACTTATTACAACAAAAAGATAAGAAACAAGATTGCATTACAATTTTTCTTGTTCTTATTTCAAACAAATAATAAATCTTTCAAAAATATTTTAGCTATTTTTTTTTTGGCATTTCAAAATTCTTTAGTCGAGGCATTTCAATGTTTCTCATTGTATTTCTTTGTTTTTTCACAACATTGTGTTATTCATCCAAAACTTGAAGTGTGGTGAACACCTTCTAACTCAATATTAGAAATGTAAATTTAGTCCAGTTAATCACCTTCTAACTTCCATGAGATATAAGAGATGTAAATTTAGTCCAGTTAATTACTTTATTTAGCTGTTTATTACTAGTTAGTTATCTTAGTTAGAAATTAATTGTTCTAATTTGAATATTTAAATTTATTATACCTAATATTGTAATCATCTTTTTCATATGATCAATAAAAAAGTTATCTCTATTTTTCCATTAGTTAACAACATTACTTGCTAGTATTTAATTTGATTTGGTGCCCTGTTTTAAATTAAAAAAAATCATAGGTTTAAAAAAATATTTGAAGCTTTGCCAAAATATGTTTTAAACTTGCATCTTTTCTGAATTGATTTGGTGTTACTCTATTTTAGGTTTAAAATTGTTTGAGTCTAACAAATAATTGCAACAATATGAAAATGGATTTGAATCCTTTCCTTTTCCTTTCTCCTTTTCTCCCTCCCTCATGTCAAAATTGTATTTAATGCTAAAATTATTTGTTTCTTTATCTCTCGGAGAAAAGGAAGGAGAGAAAGAAGAGGATCCAAATCCAGTTCTCTAAGAGATTGGCGCACTTCTATGACGAACATGGATTGGAAAAGTTGTCGCCATAGCACCCACAATATCCTCTTTGCTCATCATACAATGTTTAATGTTTTATTTAGTATCTTAGTTTAAATGGTTGTAATTTAAGGCATATAACATATTGTGAGATTTCTATAGACAAGAATTCAAGTAAAATTTCTATATACAAGAGTTTGATATATGAATTATCTACCCAAAAGTTTGATATATGCTTGGATTCAAAGGGTTGTTAAGCTTAAACTTGTTTTAAAACACACATGTGACGAATGGATCAATTACGGAACCCCATTGTTTGGACTAAGAACATTTAGGCATAAGAGAACAACATTGTTAATCAAGTGAAAAATGACAAATTCTAACATCTATGAAGTTATTTTTACGAACCATCTATGAACAAATGAAAAATTCTAACATCTATGAACAAATTATAACATCTATGAAGTTATTTTTCATTAATGGGCTGTACACACTCTAACTAAAAATCTAACCTCAATGGATTCATGATTGTTTATACTCTATTTTCGAGACGGGTATATAAATTCTAACAATTAGAATGACAAGAAGATACTTTAGAGACAAAAACACTTGTGAAAGTATCACTACTTATGATATCGACTATGCATAGCCCTTCAAACAGTGATTATGCATATACTAGATCCATAAATTTATCCATATGATATAAACTAGTAAACACAACGTAATAACGCATAACAGAAAAAAAAATGAAGAAAAATACATTTTTAAAGAAGAAAAATTATCCGTCAAATGATTGATTTTCCGATCCGGCGGCGAATAGATCAAATGAGGTATAAACAAAAGAGTAAAGATTAAATTAAATGGGAAAAAGATCACTCAGTGATGGCAATAAGATTTAAGGTTCGATTCAGCCAGCAAATTTCCTCAACTTTAATTTTCAGAAGAGGGAGCTTTTATATCTTCATCGCAAATACTCTTTCCCCAAACATAAACAATTAACAACAACGATTTTGAAAAGAAAAGTAATAATACGCGGCGCATATTATTTCAGTTACAAAATAATAAAATTAATCACCAAAGAAAAGAGAGAAATAATTAATTAAAAAATGGAAAAGATCACTCAGTTATGCGGGGTTATCGACACGCAAAGTAGCCTCTCAAAAGAGAGAGAAACCGTGCATTCCGGTCTGTTGAGCTTGAATTTTATGTGGTCATCACCGTGATCTCTTCCAAAAATTGTAAACAATTCATTTTGAAAATAAAACTAAGAAAAATGATAACTTAAAAGGCAAAATTTAACCTACAGAGACGTAGACGATCAAGTACTCAACAACGGTGCTTCGACACTGTGCACATGCTATGAATTTATAGCAAGTAATTTTAGGGTTTGTGGGCAACAAGTAAGGCAATACTTTGGACCTCAAAACTGCTTTGGGCCTCAAACTTTTTTTACCTCAAACATTTTCGGCCTCAAAATCATTTTTGTTTAATTAATTGTATTAATTTTTATTAATATTTTTAAATTTGAATTTACATTTCACTACTAATTTTGTTACTAATTAATATAGTAAAAAATAATCAATTATGAGAATTCTTTTAATAATTATTTTTGTATTGTTTACCATTGTAAAAACTAATTATATTTTTGGTAAAAAAACTAATTACTATACTTAAACGACCTCAATAATTTTATTATTTTTTTACGTCAATGATAATTTATAAAAGAAAGTTCGAAAGAAATCAAAAGTCAGCACATCAGAAATATAAGTGGAGTCTATTTAAATCACATACAATTGAATTATGAAAGAAAAAAAAAAATTATCTAAATAATGGACAATTTGGTTGTCTCATGCTTAGCATATAAAAAATTTAAACTATAAAAATAAATATTAAAATTAGTACAATCACTAATAATAGAACCGATATAGATGGGAGATTGTTGATGAACATTCAAGGCCACAAACCACATTTGAAGCATCTGATTTCTCTATAATATTCAAGAAATAAATATCTTTAGCAAGTTTCAAACTCTTTTGCATCACTAAAGCTTCGACCGTCTCTTAAACTCACAATAAAATAATTTGTCAGCAACTAGCAACAACTACTACTAATCATCATATTTCATTACAACACCAATATCTCATTTATCCTCATCCATAGGATCTGCTGCATCAACATTAAGTTTATAACAATAATTAAATGGGATCTCCAACGAACATAAAATATAGACAAACTGCGACCTCCACCTAGCGCTATAGGTGTCAATTTCACAAATCAACTAACTCTAGGTCATAGTCCACATGTTGGAGGGGTCAAAAAATTTCATAATTCGAAAAAGTCTCCCTAAATAAAGCTCTCAAAGCTAAAAAGAACCCCTACAATTTTCTAGGCTTCGAAGGACCAATTGTTTCAGTTTTTCTAAATTTATCTTTTGATTTTTTAAGAAAAAACTTCAGAATTTTTATTTTTTATTTTTTTTAAGAATATTTTAGAACAATAGTTTCGTTTGTTTTTTCAATAATTTTTATTTTATTTTTTCTTGAATATCTTTTAAAAAAATTGAATTTTTTTAATGACTTAAATTTATTTATTTTAATAAAAAGTTGATATTTCAAAAAGTAAGTTTTTGATTTTATTGAGAATTCCTTTTTCAATATTTTTTACAAAAATATAAATTTTCAAAGGAAATATATCAATAGACAAAATAGTATCAATAAATATATCAGTTATGCTCACAAAAAATATTGAAATAATGGATCAGAGTGTTAAAAAGTTATCTCGATAGGGGATTTCATATTAAGGGGTTTAGTAAAAGAATTTTTAAGAGAAAGATTATACTTTGGAGCTTAATAGACAACTCTATTTAGCGTCTACAACAACATCAAATTAGCACTAGTAAAATGAACAATAGATCTATGTGTCTTTTGAATAATGGTAGCCACATCAACATTAGTCTCCTTAAAACATTTTTTTTATTACTAGCACACCATATTTCGTAACACATAGCCAACACATTTACAATCACATTCTCATTTGCATCAACATTATTTCTTTCCAACCACTCATGAAATGGTACGTACCTGAAATCATGCAAGTTAAATATCAGACCTTAAGGGGAAGCAAATTAGACCTACTTTGACAAGTGACACTCCATAAAGAGATATGAAATTGTCTCGTTATGTTGCCCACAAAAAACACACAATGGATCACAATTGATTTCTTTTTTAAAAAGATCATTTTTACTGGTATTTTTACATATAGAATCCTCCAAGCAAAATAAGCGTATATTAGAATATTTTTTATTTTCCACACTTCCTGATCAATGTTATGCGCTGAATTATGAGAGATACATACTTCACACCTTGTCTTTAAGAAATGATACGAACTCTTCACTGAAAAATAGAATATTGGAAGCACCCTACACAAACTCATCTTGTAGTTGATAGAAAGAAATGGGCATTGTAGAGCTTCAAAAGGAATAAAATCTTCATTAAGTAAGGGCATTCCGATATTGAATATCATGATGTGTAAGTCCTAAGACAAACATAATAATATCACAATTAAAAGGCTTAGGAGACCAAATCTTGTGACTATTTTGATAAGGAAGCCAATTATCCTCCCATACAAGAATTTGATGATCATCATTTAGTCTCCAAATAACAACTTTCTCAATAACATCTAAATGAACTTGTAAAATATCTCTCCATGTATAACTTGGGCTAACCAATTGAAGCTCTCAAGAAATTTCTCTTAGGAAAATATCTTGTTTTCAAACATCGTGAGATCAATCAATCATCAATATGCATGTCATGTTATCCTTGTTTAGACAACATTGAAAAGTTGAAATCATGGAATGTTCTAAAACTCATCTCACTGTTTTTTTTTTCTTACACGATGTCTCCCAATTAATCCAATGAATGATATATTCACCTTGTTTGCTACCCCACAAAAAACTTACTAACCATGTTTTCAATGTGGTCACATTAACCCTTCAGAAGTAGAATGCAACTCATGGCATACATAGGATTTGTGTGAATCACTGTGTTTATCAAAACTACTCTCCGTGCAGTTGATAAATAAATTCTTTTTAACCATTCATCTACGTCTGCACTCTATCTTGGACAAAATTAAATACTTGTCGGTTAGACCTACCAACAGAACAAGGCAGTTCTATATACTTCAAATGACATTCAACAACTTTAAATTGAATACAACCTTGGAACAAGATTTTACGATCATCAGGTACATTTCGGCGTAAAGAGATTTTTGATTTATCCAAATTGACAAGTTGACTAGAAGCATATTGATAATTATTAAGCTCTCCTCGAATGGTCCGAGCATCTTAAAGAGAGTCTCTACAAAATATGAGGTTATCATTTAAAAAAAATAAATGAAATTATTTTGAAGTCCCTCTTGCAATTTGAATTCCATGAAAGATTTTTTTTTTTGCCATACTTAAAATACTAGAAAATATCTATACAAATAAGATAAAAAAGATAAGGAGACACAGAATCACCAACAATTTTGTTATTAGTTTGTTGAAGGATTTTATTTTGAATTATACTTTTGGCTTCTAGATTTTATGGATCAGTCTTGATTTGACTTCTAGATTTTGAATTCTACTTTTAGTTTCTACTTCTAACAAATTTACTATAATTCCAAAACCATTCGTAATACAGAGTTTGATGCCCTCTTCGCTAAAAGGCATCATATGGATTTGGTATGTGAGCAACACTCACAAAGTAAAGTCTACATACAAGAAAAACATGTTGGGCAATCCAATTCTCTTATAGCAAATGATAGACTCGACTTCCAAGAAAAAACCCAGCATTTGAAAGTAAGACGTGAATAAAATTCAATTAAATGAATTGCTTATAAAGAGTATATGATTTAAATAAAAAAAATGGTACTACTGTCATAATAATTATAAAAAAATATTCAAAATCACTATTATAAATAAATATTCAACTACTTTTAAATTATTTAATGCTGTTATTTTTATTTTAGAGTAGACTTCGACCCAACAACGTCTCTTATTAGATTTTGACCCAATTTGCTAAAGATCTAAGAACCATCTCGCTGCATAGCCCTCAAGAACCGCCGAACCAACAGGCGCGACATTGTAGAACATGACCTCAAGAACCGCTGATCACCGTTTGATCAACATCACTCGATGATTCATAAATTCTACCTAATACGACATAACTGCCTCAATGACTATACTTCCTATGAGATGACACTATAAACGTGTCGCCCTCGTCAGAAGCAAGGTACACATTTATTTTATACCTCTCATTCTCTTCAACTCCAACTAGGGGTGTTCATATCAAAACCTATAAAAAAATACGAACCGTATAAAGTCGAAATCGAATGTTATTAGATGTGTTTAAATCTTCTTTAGTGAAAATCACTTATATTGGATTGAGTTTCGTATTATTTTTTAAAATCGAACCAAACGACAAATATATAAATTTTAAAGTGTTTTGTTTTTTTTTATAAGTATTAGATATTGCATGAACCTATTATTTGCTAGTTTAAATTTTTATTAATAATACTTATTTGTTTAATTTAATATAATATTTTACAATTTTGTATATTTCAATCATAATCTATTAGTATGATTCTGTAATGCTAATTTTGAGTTTATTACATGGTATATTTTGTTTCAATCTTGTTATTTTAATGTAAATTTATAGTAATAATATTCCAATAAGATTTTATAGTTGTAATTTGGATCAATTGAAAATCAATCCAATTTAAATCGCGTAAATTTGAATCGGAATTTTTTTTAATGTCATCCAAACAACGAGTACTATAATTTTTGGATACAATGAGTTTTTTTTTTTTTTTTTTATAATTGATCCAAATCTCAGGAGAGTGACCCCTAACTTCAATTGAATTGGATGTCAGAGTGGTGGCAGGTATATCCACTAGAGTTGCTCTACCAATTTCATAATATATTCTTTATTTAATTCAAAAATATTTAAGAATAAATTTCATAATTAAAAATTTGACATTTTAATAATAAATTTCACTTATATTATGCATAAAATCTAAAATATTAATTACATTTAATTAAATTTCTTAATAACGGAAGATGATCTAAACTCTACTAAATAAAATTTAAGAAAATGAGTAAAACTAACGGTCAAACTTATAGAGATAAACGGATTAAAGTTAATCAAAGTCCCACCCTGCTTTAGTATATTTAGGGCCACATGGTTCAATGAGATCTTCACAAATCTATCGTGTTGTACATTGAAATAGGAATCAACGGAAGGACACCGTGTTACATGTCAATTTATAAGCCGGTTGATAAAGTTTCACGTACTAGCTCCTCTACACTTGGAAATTCTCAAGTACTTGCGAGCACGAAACCAACGCAGGAAAAGAGCTTCTCAATCTCAGACATGTAGCACTAAACTTCCAGTGTTTTGGGGGTTAATTAAAAGCAACTATGTAAATTTCTTTATGGAACGAATGCTCGCTTGATCTCCACAAACTATTTTTCCCAGTTAAAAAGCAGAGCAATTACACGCTTTAACAAGCGTAGAAGAAAGCACAAGCCAATACCACGTAAAAGAGCACTACATTAACTTAAGTCAAAAGTAAAGAAAAAACTAACAATGAAACTAATCACAAATCAACTTACCATAATTGCTCAAGGAATAAAGACTTTAGCGCGTGCAATTTTCATGTATTTTTGTAGCAACAAGCCTAGGAAAATTAATTCATCGATCCCCTAATGCGACAATATACCTATGACCTACTTAGTGCCGTATACCAATTTCACAATTTGCATATCAAAGTCACCGAAACATTTTTGGACGTTTGTTCAACGTTTTCACACTACTATGAATTAAATTAAATTAAATTGAATTCTACAAAGCGTCACGCAGGGAAATTGTATTTTATTTCGAGATCATCATAAAGTTGTTGCGAAAACCACGAGCTTTCGTCGTTCCACAAACTCTCCAATGAGTCGCCGCCACCACCATTATTCCCCACTTGGTTATTCAAACTGGAACATAATTCGGAGCCTTTTTGGGCCGGGTCATCACGGCCCAACATCTCCGAAGAATCATTTTGCCCCAATTTGGAAGGAACTTGGAATTCCACTGAAGAGGAGTCTGAGAAAGTACCACTGAGTACACTTGAGGAGTTGTTCTGTTTTGGCCCTTCTGTTTCCAAAACTGAATTGCGCATCGCGTTTCGGTGAAGAATGTCATCGGGTCCGTTTGGATTCGGGTCGGGTTGAACCCGTTCGAGCAAACGGGGCATCCACACGTAACGTAATATGTCTCTGAACTGTTTACTGTTGACATCACATTTGAGTTGCTTTGCTTGTTTCATCACTCTTGTCCTCCAATAATTCTTTATTTCATTGTCTGTTCTTCCTGGTAGATGCTGTGCAATTTTCGACCACCTTAAAAATATAAACACGTTTACTGTATCCATTATTATGGTTGTATTAATTTGACATCATAATAATATATGTTTTTATGTTCTACAACTTCATTACATACACCGCATATACAGCTTAGTGTATGTGTATATGTAGCAGTAGCACACTCGTACTTGAGATTGAAATTGCATGGTGTTCTCACACGCGTTGAACACCAAAAGAGATGAGTGAAACATTTTATACCTATTGCCCCAACGAGAGTGGAGGTCAAGAATCAATATCTGTTCTTGGAGTGTGATATTTCCACGCCGCACATCAGGACGCAGATAGTTTAGCCACCTTAATCTGCAACTTTTCCCACTTCTCCTCAGACCTATTTAGTTAATTAGTTTAATTTAATTAGATTATGCAGCTACGTAGTATGTCCTAATTAAGGATAAGAAGAAATTTATATATATATTTGCATATGTACCTGCACAGCATGCGACAGTATTCCAGTGACCTTCACCGTGGGTTGTAATGTAATTAACAAGAATGGTGTCCTCTTCTAATGTCCATGGACCTTTTCTTAGGTCTGTCTCGTTTAATTGGTTGAGTTTTGTAGAGCCACCTTTCATAACTCTCATGAGTGAGGCTGTGAAGAAACGTGTTAGAGTTGGCTATGTTTGTTGATTGACGGTTTCACTTATTGGGGTCATGCGTGGAGTTAATATATATATATATATATATAAGAGTTGGATAAGAACAAGCATACTCCATCCAAGGTTTACACTCCACAAATTTAAAAAAGAAAAAGGTACGTAACAGTGATCACTAGTTTCATCTAGTGGTGTTTTGGTAAATTTAATAGCACTACTACTTTTTAGGATTAAGATGGAAGTAAGGTTGCTGGTTGAAGTTTGACTGGTTGACTCTTTGTTCATCCCTTTCATCTGACTGAGTCACGCGTATACAAAGATTAGTGCGTGCAGCTTGTGGAATCTGGTACTCATTTCACATCTACACGTAACACTGTAAAACCAAATCTTTACTAAAAACAAATTTTTTTTTCTTCCTGTTAGTCACCATACTAAAATGTAGTTTTGCTGTCTTATTTTAGTAAATTAGTCCCTATATTTTTTTTCTTTTCTTTTTTAGTCTTTCATTTTTAATGTTGATATTGACAATAATTTAAATGATACATAGAAAAAAGTTTAATGTGAAATTGTAATTTTACTTAATTATATTTTAATAATTTTTACAAAAAGATTATTCTTTTTAAAGATCTTCTTTTTGCTTTTTAAGTTTTTGTTTAAGTTATGTAAAGGTTTAATTGCAATTTTAGTCTTCTATTTTTATTAATTTGTAAAATTCATCTTCCTATTTTAAACACAACAATTTTGATCTCTTTCTCAAATTTTTAACAAAAAAAAAATGAAGATGTGACATATTTTAAACGACGTGATATATGATACAATTATATTGAATGATTTGTATCCATGGAATTGCAATAAACTCCTCTAAAAAATTTAATTTTAACTTAAAAAATTATTTATTTTGAATTAATAACATATAAATAGTTGATACATCTATATGGATCTATATCATGAGATCGTATTTTCCGTCATTTAAAATATGTAAACTCTACTTTTTTTAGTTAAAAAATAAAAGTGAACTCAAACCGTTAGAT
>JBBPBP010000001.1:6777671-6796353 GCA_037974735.1 Cicer chorassanicum | reverse complement strand
AAGTAAAGAAAAAAATTTAAAACAATATTTTCATAAATTTTTAAAAAATTAATTTTATTTTCAATTTTTTAAGGCAAATAAAATAAATTAAAATTTTTATTTATAAATTATTTAAATGGTGTTAAGTAATTTAAAATTAATTAAAATTTCACATTACCATGATTTTGTACGTCATCGTGTGAATTTTTTTCTTCACATCACTTAAATTATTGTCACATCGTCAACAATAAAACTTAAATTAAGAGAAAAACAAATATAGTATTTTTTAAAATCAAAAATCAAAATTGAGAAGAAAAAAACAAAAGGATGAAAAATGCAGATTTATTCAAACGAAATGACCAACATTATATTTTAATCCTCTTTTTTTTTTAAAAAAAAAAGTGGGTTCGGTTTCATGGATTATAAGATACATAAAGTGAGGAAGAGAATATTTTAAATTAAAGTTTTTTTTTTCTTCTAAATTTTTAATTTAAATCTAATATTCATGTTTTTGTAATGAAGTTGGCAGCCAAATTCTGGCGACTTTCAATACCTATGTAACATGAAAAATATAGAAGCTAACAAATGTAGTGGTGGAATGGTTGCACGTTTACTTTGTTTTTATTGTGAAAATAGACGGGTGCTAATTAAATTATTAGTTTAATTATTGTTTTAGTTGATATATTTTTATTAATTCATGAATTTATTTTTTTTATTTTAAAGTTAATAGTATTGATCTTTTATTTTATTTTTTAATTAAAAGATAACAATATAATATCTTTTAAATAATGTGACATATAATAAAATAATATAAAATACTTAACATTCATAAAATCACAATAAAATTCTCTAAAAATTTAACTTTTAATTTTAGAAATTATTTATTTTTGTAATTTATTTAATGATACGAATAATTATGCATTTAGATGGTTATATATCATAATATTGTATGTCATATCATTTAAAATATATCAAATTATTTTTTTTAATTCAAAAATTTGAAATAAAGATCAAAACTGTTGACTTTTAAAATAAGAGATAAATTTAATAAATTAGTGAAAATAAAAGGACAAAAAATGCAATTAAGACAAAATAATTCTATGTGATTAGTAACTTTTTTTTGTTTATTTTTAGTATGTGAATAATAAATTACATCATTAAAAACAAATAAAATTAAATTAAATTAAGAATATCTGAAAAATATTATCTTTAAATATGGGAGATGTAATTAAATTTTGTGCATATTTCATTGAAAACTATTAATTCGTTTTACTTATATTTTATTTTTGCGAATATTTTTAACTCATTAAATTGAGTGATCAACGCAAGACTAAAAGGAAGAAAAATTGGTTGCCGTGTTTCTTGCACATTGACCGAAACACCAAGAAGCAGCCAAAGAATTAGAAAGTTTAAAATTGAGAAAAGTTTAAAGTTTAAAATTGAGAGTATTTGGGTTAGGGTGGGAATAAACTAGGTATGTCAGTGTCGTCGTATGGTCCGACTTATTTATGGTATGATCTTATTTGTTTAATAAAAATGTAAGATTCATATTTTTTTTTTAAAGTTTATTAATTTATATAGATTAAATTCAGACTCATAAAAAGTCTATTAGGTATGATAGACCAATCTATATATATTTTATTATTATATATGAATTCATTTTATTTCTTTATTTTTTTGGAAGATTGTTGCATACTTGGTAGTTATAATTGTTTTAGATTTAGTTATATGTAAAGACTTAGTTTAGTCTATTTAAAAAAATATAAAATATATTATTTAAATGTTTTAATGTAAAATATGTTTTTAAATAGACTTTTAAGCTAGATTTTTTAAAAAGGTCACTACAAAAACGCGTAAGCTAAATTCAAATTAAAAAAATTAATCGTAAATTAGACTCAAGTTTTTCAAAACCTAATTTGATCTATTTCTACCCATAATTACGGTATTTGTATGGATGTCAATTTTTGTAATATAAATAAGGATCCCGCTTTATACCAAAAAAAAAAAAATTAACTACACCGCATAGACTACCCTATTTATTTAGCGTTTTGTGAGCGGTGAATTTTTCCCTGAGAGATGGAGACGGGAAAGAAAGTCCCACCGAAGGCAGTTTGGGGATGAGATCATACCAAGTCCACCTCACAATTTCACCAATATATATATATAGGCTACATATACAAATATTTTGTGTCATATATTTTTTTTTTTACACAAAATACATGTATTAATTTATTTTATATATAATATTTATTGTTGTTACAACTCATAATAATATTTTAATATTGTATTTGTTTTATAGCTGAATTTTAATTTTTTTACTCTTCATTTGATTGAAAATAATAAAAATTTAATTAGTATTTCATGTCAATGGATATCCGTAGACAGTTGGGATCTACGAACGAAAATATAGTTAAAATATTTTTGAGATTGAGAATGAGAGTGAGGAATATTTTGAGTGAAGAAAAAGAGAGAGGAGAATATCTCTCGTTTCCGTCCCGCTTCATTAATATACTTATATATTTAGAAGAAATGAATCATTTGAATATATTTCAATTGCATTTTTCACAAAAGTAAAAATAACTCTACTATAGTTTGAGCTACTACATCAATTTTCTTTTTTTAAAACTTCACTCTAAAAATAAAAAGGTAAAACACTCTTAAGATTTAAATAAATTGAGCCAAATTCACATTTGGCCTCTTGATTATACTCTTGGTCATCCTCTATATTATTTGAATCCAACTTGAATATCCTCTTAAGTTGTTTGATATTGGATTTATTGCTACTCGTGATATGAAGAAGATGGCTCGTGTAAAAAACTCTCATAAACAACCACACATGCATTTTATGAATGTGTTCATTTGTGACACTTAATAATCGTTCATAGCCTCATTTTATTATACACCAAAATTAATTTTTAATTTATATATATTTGAATAACAAAGGTTTAAAAACAAAAGTATTTGTTTCATCTTATTGCTTTACAAATATTCATCAAAGTTTATTTGTTTGATTTGTATATCATAATTTTCTAGTTTTTTCTTTACTTGATTTATTTTTCAAGAAGAAAAAATCTATTCAATAATAAAGTCCAAACTTGTCACCAAACATATCATGCAAGGAATCAGAAATTACAACGTTAAAACATAGGTTTAACTAATAAACCTAAACCCCAACACCAAAGTACATCAAAAACCCCCTCTCACCCACATATACAACTACAAATATGCTAAACATTCTAAAGATTGTGTCCACCAATGATGAAAGACAAAGTGAAATCACAAACTTGAACTTTCAACCACCACAAATATACATTTGTTCCAAAAATAAGTGTAAGTCACAATCTTGTAACTTAAAACACATGAAGATTTCAAGCTCTCTATATCAATCACGTACAGGCCAACCATATGATATCATATTGAGTGCCTTGCAATCCCCGCTGCACCACCAAAGAAGAAGGGAAACTCGCTAGCTGTGTTTGGCATAATAGAGAGAACCCCCAACCAATCTAACACCATCATCCAAATATTTCTTTGCTTGTTGGTTGATTGTTTGAATGTGTTGCCTAGTTGGTTAGTTGCTTGAACATGTTGCATAGAAAACAACTTTATGGTGATCTAAAAGAGAAAAGAAAGAAAGAAATAAATTGTAATTGATTGTTTAAATCTCAAAATATGTATGTCACGGTCTTTTTTCAAAAGTCTGTTAAATTTGTTAAAAAAGTGTTAGATATTAAAGTAGGGTCCAAAATAAGTAGGGTTCATTTTCAACTTCAAACATATCGACTTTCGCCTCTTAATTTCTCTATCATCTAATTCATTGCCACTCAAAAATCTAAATAACAATTTTTATATACAGTATTTTTTTATTCAACAAGTTAAAATCGATCTCTTAATTTTTATATATCATATTTTAAATTTCACTTTCTGAACTCAGAAGCCAAGGGAGGGTATAACTATAACAACTCGTACAGTGAGATATTAAAATCAATATTTTTTTTTTTTAACTTCTTTTTCTAGTATAATTTCTCCGAAATCAGATTTGCTACTGTAATTGCATTGCAGTTATAACTCTCTTAGTGTCCAACTTAGATCGACAACTAATTTTACCAAGAAGACAGTGACAAACAATTCTCTCCTCCTACTAGTTGCCTCCAATTAGGATGGATTAAACTAATTCTTTCTCTATATATACATGAAATGAAATAGCTTCGTCGATCCTAATCAGCTGCTAATTGATTTCTAATCTTCCTCAACTAACAATTATCACTAACCATCCTAAAAAATTTCAAATGTTCCTGAGGCATTACACATCTGAATCACCATTCAGGTCCATTCTCCCTTCAAATCTCATTATCCGCCGCCTCTTCAGTTTCAATCCAAACGACGACGTAAACAAAGTTTTCAACATTCTCAGCAACTCCTCTTCACCCGAACACCTACAGCAAACCCTAAAATCAAGCGGAATTTTCCTCTCAAACGAATTAATCGACCAAGTTCTCAAAAGGGTTCGATTTGGCCATGCAAACCCTTCTCAAACCCTAGAGTTTTTCAATTACACAGGAAGAAGAAAAGGGTTTTACCACACCGCGTTTTCACTCGACACTATGCTCTACATTCTTGGTAGAAGCCGCATGTTCAACCATGTTTGGGATCTCTTAACCGAAGCGCGACGAAAAGACCGAACCGTTATAACCCCTAGAACCGTTATGGTTGTGTTGGCTAGAGTCGCTAAAGTTTGCTCCGTTAGACAAACGGTTGAATCGTTTAGAAAGTTCAAGAAAATTGTACCCGATTTCGGTACCGATTGTTTCAATTCCTTGCTGAGAACTCTTTGCCAAGAGAAAAGCATGACGGATGCTAGAAATGTTTATCATAGTTTGAAGCATAGTTTTCATCCAAATTTGCAAACCTTTAACATTCTTTTATCTGGGTGGAAAACCCATGAAGATGCTGAATTGTTCTTCAAGGAGATGAAGGAAATGGGGGTTGAACCTGATGTTGTAACTTATAATAGTTTGGTGGATGTTTATTGCAAAGGTAGGGAAATTGAAAAGGCTTATAAGCTGTTTGATGAAATGCGTGAACGAGATTTATCGCCTGATGTGATAACTTATACTTCTATCATTGGTGGGTTGGGTTTGATTGGTCAGCCTGATAAAGCTAGAGATGTTTTGAAGGAAATGAAGGAGTTTGGTATTTACCCTGATGTTCCGGCTTACAATGCTGCCATTAGGAACTTTTGCATTGCGAAGAGGCTTGGTGATGCTTATGATTTGGTGGATGAGATGATGAACAAAGGTTTAAGTCCAAATGCAACTACTTACAATTTGTTCTTTAGGATTTATTACTGGTCCAATGATTTACAGAGTTCATGGAGCTTATATAAGAGAATGATGGTTGAAGGATGTCTTCCAAATACGCAGAGTTGTATGTTTTTAATAAGGTTGTTTAAGAAACATGAAAAGGTGGAGATGGCATTGCAGTTATGGGGTGACATGGTGGAGAAGGGTTTTGGGTCTTATACTTTGGTTTCTGATGTGCTGTTTGACTTGCTTTGTGATATGGGGAAATTGTTGGAAGCAGAGAAATGTTTCTTGGAGATGGTTGAGAAGGGGCAGAAGCCAAGCAATGTTTCATTTAGGAGAATCAAGGTTCTTATGGAACTAGCAAATAGACATGAGGCTATTCAGAACTTGACACAGAAAATGGGCGTGTTTGGGCGACCACTCCAAGTTCGTGAAAATGTTATGACACCAGTAGTAGAAATGAGGGAATTGGATAGCCAAGAAAATATTTAAATGGGTCAAGTTTTGTCAGCCAAAAAAGGGAACCTATGAAAGAGTGAGTAGTGACAAAAGGAAGATTTGAGGAGAGATACAAGGAATAGGCTCCTCAACAGAATGATGATAGATTTTGTACACTAATTGTAATACATTTTGCACAATAGAACTGAATTCAGGAAACTCATGCTTCAACTTAAAGCATGTTTGTTATGCTTTGAAGGCCAGGAAATAAAGAGCCGTTTCTACTTCAATTTTGATATTTTCTATTGACTTTATGGCATCGAGTTTCCATTCAAAGGGTTTGATTCGATTACTTTAAGCCTTTAAGGGTCAACTTCTCATCTGAAATTTTGATCGCAATTCTGTAAGATTTACACGAAACGGAGAAAGGTAAAGTGGGCTTGTTGTAGGATTTAGATTATCTCCTTTTCTCTCACTTTGTGATGTTCATATATACAAAAATAATTTTTATGGATTTATATAGAAAAAATAAAATTGAATAAATCAATGTTTTTGTATCTATGATTCACAACATGAGAGAAAATGAAAGAATTAAAAGAAGAGGATCTTAATCCCTTGTTGTGACATAAGGTTATGCCTGTATTGAAACTATCAATTTTAATTAGCAAAATTCATATTGTTTTATGCTTTCATGCAGCAACCGTGTCACTAGATAGCATTTTTCTTTCAAGTGCTGCTTCGGTCGTGCATTTGAATAGTGGTGTTGGGAAGCCAACCCATCTTGCTAATAGCCTAATAGTTCTTAAATTGGTTAAATTTTATATCCAAACGACACCAATATTAGTTTGTCAAAATCTGATTTTACAGGGTTGATTTCAATCTTGCTAATGCCCACATATGAATAATCAACGACAACAATACAACTGTACATGAGTAGTTAGAATTGCTTTTAACCAAATATTTGTAATTATTAAAATTAACAATACATTAATAGGCCAATATTTTATGTCAATTTAGTTTGTCAAAATCTGATTTTACAGGGTTGATTTCACTTGTTAGGAATGTTTATCATCTTATACTATTATCATCAGGAAGAACGAGCTGGATTTCAGAATAAAGTCAACCTTCCTCCCCTTTGCCGAGGCTCTGCCTAATGGTTGCTGCTAAGAATCTAACAGACATACACATAAACATGTGGCTTTAATAATTCAATTGACTTCACAATCAAAGGGTACACATTAAACAATGCTATTTGGTTATACATGGGAAAAAAAAAATCAAATTATTCTTCAGTAGTAGACGTAGTTCTTTCTTTAAAACAAATAATACATGCTCGAGCAATGAAAATCTAAGTAGGGCAAGAAAACCAGACGTTGGATATCGTAATCGCTAAAGTAAACTCAACTTCTTGCACCCTTAACTAATAAATCTCTATGCCTGCAAATCACCCCCAAAAAAAGAGAGACATCAGTAGGATTGTCATGTAAATTGAATTGTCTGGTTAGTCAAAACAGTTATTCAGTATTAACCTTGTTTGCAATGTTGTTTGAGAGCCAGTCAAGTCCCTCATAGAGTCCTTCACCAGATGTGGCACATGTGCTCTGGATGTACCTGCATGTATAGAACAATGAAGATGAGAATGAGTAACGGAAGCAGAAAGTTAATGAAAGGAAAAAAAAAAAAGACTGTTGAGAGCAATATTTTTAAATTACCAGTGACGCTGACGGAGAGAATGAAGTCCAAGCTTATCAGTTATCTCAGCAGCATTCATAGCATTTGGAAGATCTTGCTTGTTTGCAAAAACTAGAAGCACAGCATCTCTCAATTCATCCTGCCAAAAAGTATTATAAGCATCCAAAAAGATCACCCACATATTTAAGCTGGGAAATCAAATATCTATGAATAATCAACCTTTCATTTTCACTCATTCAGGATATATTTAGTTACCTCATTCAACATCCTATGCAGCTCATCTCTAGCTTCAACAACACGATCCCTGTCATTGCTATCAACCACAAAAATAAGTCCTTGTGTATTTTGGAAGTAATGTCTCCATAGAGGACGGATCTGCAGGGAGGGAAAAACATGTCAATCGTCACTGCCATCTTTAGAGAAAGAGATTCAATATGCCTCAGATCATACATTATTACAAGAGGTCAAAGGTAAGACAACTTGAACCAAAGGGCTCCAACTTAAGATACACCAACTCCAAAAAGTTAGATTAAATGATGAAGTATTTTATCATAGGCTGATTTCGTCAAAAGTCTTGAAAGACAAAGAGAGAAGATCCTATTGACAAGTAGTTTATGATATTGATAACCAGCTAGGCATCACCTTACAATTTGCATAGACATCATTGCACAATTAACTACATGCACATCCGAACAATATATGTATTTCGAATAACATCTGTAACTCTACGTAATTGCATTAAATTGACAATCAGTGATTCATCACCAAAATTTACTGATTAAAACTGAAATTTGAAAAGGACAGTTTCGGCTAATTACCATGTCACAATATCAACAAAAGCGTTCTGTACAATGTGCTAAACCAACAATAAGTATTCTACTGTGTCTAGTACGACATAGTAGATGTAGTGAAAAAATTACCTTGTCCTGACCCCCGACATCCCAGACAGTGAAGCTGATGTTCTTATATTCCACTGTTTCCACATTGAACCCTACACCAAATGACACATTAGTACATATTGCACAAGGCACATAGCATCATAAATATAAAATAAGCCATTATCATGCCCACAATGATACTGACGGCACTATAGCCTGTTTGGATAAACAACTCAATTAACAGCTTATCATATAAATGCTTAAGTATAAACTATTTTTATAATGAAAGATAAAATATCGTCAAATTAGTCTGATATAAGTTATAAGTTGGTTTGATAAACTATCTTAGAGAACTTATTGATATAAGTTGAAAACATAAGTTGTTTTCGTAAGTTTTCTTATATAGTCTCACAAGTGTTTATGTCAGTAAATAAATAACTTCAAATAAGTCAATCTAAAGAGACATATCTGGATCAAAACCATTGACAGCATATCAATCTCAGTGAACATCAGAAATAAATATACTCTTCATTTGCCATTACATATACAACAATTAAAATCTTTACTGAATGGAGAAAGACTATATAATAATAAGAATGAACAGCAATGCGTGAAAAGGCCAATACCTGAAATTGATCCAACGGTTATATGAATTTGAATTATAGAAAGTTAGTAACATACCGATTGTAGGAATGGTGGTGACGATCTCTCCAAGCTTGAGCTTGTAAAGAATGGTGGTCTTACCGGCCGCATCGAGACCTACCATAAGAATACGCATCTCTTTCTTGGCAAATAGCCGACTAAATAGTTTCGTGAATGACAGCCCCATTATCAAGTATTCTGAATCCACACAAACACCATCACAGCTCAATTTAATTCGATCCATATATCAATCGCAACAAATCAAATTCAAACAATAAAAGAAATGAAAATAATACATATAACAATGGAATATCTAAATGGAAGAACATCGTAACATGATCTACTGCAATTACGTAAAATGGATTGGAATCGAATAGAATTAAATGATTGAGAAGAAAACAATTGCGATCCAACAGAGAGATAGATGAAAAGAAGAAAACAAGCTCGTGATTCAAAATTGTGTGATCTCATGACATGTGATATGGATCCAGCAGTTACATAAATAAAACGTAAACAGAATAAAGATAATTTAAATAGCTACGAAGAAATATAACGCAAAAGAAGAATTTAGATCAAGAAGAGAGGCATTTAATAATTAGATGAAAATTGAAAAGGTGGAGAAATCAAAACGCATGGAAGAGATCTGGAAATGATAAAAACAGAGAAGAGAGCGAGAGAAGGGAGTTGCCTTGAGGAAGAGAGCAATATTGGATGAAAGCGGATCTCTTCTCCTTGTAACAAAGAGAAAATAAATGGAGTTTCTCTCACCGTCAGACCTCCACGGATTTATAGAACGCGGATACAGATCCAAATTTCGTAATAACGTGTTTTTGATTCGGTGTCTTTGATTTATTATTCATTTTTTTTATACAAAATAAATATAAGGAAATTTTGGAATTTTAATTTGTTACTTTAGTCCCATAATAACCATTTGATATGTTTTTCATATTAATGTGCTATTTTTTTAATATGCTAGTGTAAACAAAAATAATTTTGTAAAAAGAATATATAAAGACTATAGAGGTCCAAATAAAAATAGTAAACTGGTAAAAAAAAAATTAAAATCACACAAAATTTTAATGTTTTTAGATTTTCTATTGTTAATATATAATAATTCAAATCGAACAAAACCAAATAAATATTATTGGATGTTTTTAAAATTTATTTTTTGAAATCAGATTAAACAAAAAAAACGAACAACATAAATAGTTTTTAACATGTTTTTATTATTTGTTGAATTATAATATTTTAATAATACTTATTAGATTATAATTTGAGTGCAAAGGTAATTACACTAACCATGTAAAATAGTATCATACTCTCATCTAATCTTAATTATTTAATTTCTCATATCATATCATAGACTTTTTTTTAATTAATGTCAACTGTTTAACTATTTGATGTGGTAGCGAGTTATAATTAGGATAATATAAAAAAATGTATAATGTGAATACATTCCTTTTATTCTCTTATAACTTTCTGTTCTTACTTATTAGATTATTTAATCTATTTATTTTATTATTTCATGTTTTAAGTATAATTGTTTAATCTATAATTATATATCACTAAAAGTTGAAAAATATTTATATAAATAAATCGATGCAACTCAAATTGGATTTAGTTAGATTGAATCAAGTCAGATTTGTTTGAGAAAATCATTTTAATAGAGAGGAAATACATGATATTTTAATCTTTTAAATGGGAAGGAGGTTATGTTGGATTGTATTTTTGGTTTAGTTGGTTTGGTTGATTTATCGTTGTAGATTCATAAGTTAGACAACTGGTTGTAAAACAATTAGACGACGAAAGATATTTTTAAAAGATGCTTATAACGTGTCGTTTGAGATTAATCAAAATGTTCGATGCAACATGATGCCGTGTGGAACAAAACAGTATCTTGAAGGTGTCTATTTTTCCTTGGAGACTTTTGATTAACCAACAAAGGATAATTTGCTTAAGTGTGGTATCACAAATTTGGGGTTTACGTTATGTGTAGGTCTAAGTGAGGTGGATGAATCAATTAATCATTTGTTTTGTAACATTGAGACTTTCCATACGATCTTAATCAATGATACACTTATCTAGGCGGGTGCTTAGGATTAATTAGCTAACATTTTTACTACTCACACCCCTCTTTTTGCTAACCACACCCTTCATACTTTTTTTAAAAGCAAAATATCCAAAATACCCTTGTTTATTTATTACATTCTTTAAACCATAACCTCCTTTTCTATCTTCATCTTCTTCCTTCATTTTCAACATCTTCAATCATCTTCATTAACTCTCATTTACATCAGGTTTGCACCATCTTGTTCTTGTTCTTCTTGATTTTTACAATATTTAGTTAGGGTTATGTGATTGAAACTGATTTTCGTGAAAATAAAACTCATTTTGTCAATTGATTTTGATTACGCAAACTGAGTTTGCCCAGAAACATACGTGAACTCACGTATATTTCTGGGCAGGCTGAGTTCACGTAGGTCCTAGGAAAACTCAGTTCACGTACGCAAACTCAATTGACATATGTTTCTGGGCAGAGTGAGTTTACGCACACAAACTCAATTCACATATGTTTTATAGGAAGACTCAATTTACGTAACTAAAATCAGTTGACAAAATGAGTTTCATTTTCACTAAAATCAGTTTCAATCACATAACCCTAACTAAATATTATAAAAGAAGACGAAGAAGAAAAAAATAATGATGATGATGATGATGATGATGCAAACATGATGTAAATGGGAGCGAGTGATGATGATGATGATGATGCAAACATGATGTGAATGAGAGCGAATGAAGATGTTGAAGTTGTTGAAAATAGAGGAAGAATGATAAGGGGTGTGAGAGAAAATGATGAATATGAGTGTGAGGTAGAGAAGAAGATTGAAAAAGAAGTTGGAGTTGAAGATGAAGATAGTAAGAAAGATTATAATTTAAATAATGTAATAACCAAGTAAGAGTATTTTGAGTATTTCGTTTTTAAAAAATTTGAAGGAGTGTAGATAGTAAAATTGATTGAATAAATATTATTAATGTTGGTAAGGAGGAGCTTTGTTGTAGTAATGTCTTGCCTGAGGCCCATCTTGTGCTTTGATCTTTTTATAAAATTATTTTGTTTTCTACTAAAAAACCACTAGACAATAATTGTCTCAAAACGAGTCCAAACTATGACCAAACATATATATTAAAGATTAAGAAGGCACGGAAGCTGTCATGTAAAAACATAACAAATACATCCGGTCCTCCACCGTTAAAATTTTATCCTATACTCCAAATACGTACTCCTACATTTTAATAAAAATATAATTCTACTCAACTTTAGTTTTTTATATTTTTATAATTTGTGTTCCGAAAAATTTATAGATTTTTTTTTAATGTAATTTGAATTTTTTAAAAATATTCGTGTTTCGAAAAATTTAATAAAAAAATTATAAAATATAATATGAATTTTTGTTTAAATTTTTGACGCATAAATATATTTGTAAAAATTTTAAAAAAGATTTTTCAGTAAAACAAGTTTGATTTTTTAAAATATATTTGTGTAGTGGAAAATTTAGAAAAAACTTTTAGATACACAAAATTTAATTTTTTAAAATATATTTGTGTTAGTACACAATGTTTAAATTTTCTGAAACAAATATATTACAGAATTTTTCTTTTTAAATCCAAATTGAACTTAGTAGAATCGAAAAAGATTATTATTCTTTTTAAAAAATAAAATAATTCATTCAATACAGAGATATGGGTAAAATTTTCTAACGATTCACGACCCTTTGGAGATTTGGCCTGTACTACAAAGAGGGCTATACGAATGTAGGATTGAAGAAAAAGTATCGTTTGGGGGTTTTTTTGTAATATTTCGTGTGAGGCCTTTGACAGAGACAAAAGTGTAACTAATAATTCTGCAATATTTAAAAATAAAAAATCACGTGTTGAATGATTTTTTTTTAAATCATGTGATTTGTAATTTTTTAAAAGGTTGAGTGATTGATAAAATTAAATTATAGATTGCAAAGAAACTAATTACCTCTTTTGAAAATAAAAAGTATTTTAAAAGAGTTGAATTGTTAAAGGATTTAATTTATATATTATTAGTGAAAATCTTTTAATATTGTCAATAAATCAAATACATCAATTTTATTTGATCAATTTTTATTTATAAATAAGACCAAAATAAATATCAACTCATAAATGATGCGAGTAATATAAAAATATATATAATTCATTATGGGACAATAGTTTTACAAATTGATGGTTCATTGTCGTTAAATCAAATTGAGTTGAACCAGAAAAACTAAAATGTGTTCATAAACCAAACTAAACTAATTGATTTAATTTGATTGATAAACTAAACTAGTTCATAAATTATCTGTCACAATTCAATTTCAAAAAAACACTTCAGTTTTTGGATTTTAAATCCTCCTAATATTCATCTTGTTTTCATTTTTGTTCTTTTTATTTTATTTTTTTATTTTACCAATCTCAATATTAGTTAGTATTAGCAACTAGCAATTTAATACAATTCACAAATTTGGTTTGAAAATGTAGAATTAATTTTTTTTTAAGTGGTTTTGTTTTGGTTCAAAAACAAAAGGTTGGTGTACCAAACTATTATACCAATTTGATTAGAAACCAACCATTATCAATTCAGTTTTGTTTCACTAAAATGTTAGTAGAATATTTCATTTGGTTGGGTTCAGTTTTCATTTGAAGAAAACCATGAACCAGTTCAGCAATGGTATGTAGTGGGAGATAGTAATATTGAAAATAGATAGAATTTTGGAATAGGTTATAAAGAGGTACCTATCATCTTATAATTTTGATTTTGTGATAATAAATTATGACAGATATAAAAACTCAAGGTAATAATAAAGTCTACTTATCGAACCACTAATTATTTATATATACATCAAATTGATTCAATAGTATTAAACATTAAACGTAATATAGTGTATTTAGAAAAATTCAAATGTCACGTTTAAAATTAAACTCCTCATCTGAAAAAAGACTTTACAATCACATGATATTTCCCAAGCAAACAGCTTGAAAACTTGTTTGACCATTGTTTATTTCTGAATCCTTCTCCTCTGCCCTTCGTGCTTCAATTTCAGGGATTTCTTAATCTCTCGGTCTTGAAGATAAAAATGCTTAAAAAGAAACTAGTTAGTAGATATATAGATAGATGGAGATAATGAAGCAAATTGCTTCACTACAATATTGCATATACAATGACAGCGTAGGTCGGATTAGCATAGAAAAAATCAATAGCACAATGTTACCGAAAGACGCTTTTGTAATACTAATATATATTTGAAGTGTAACCAAGGACCAAAAATAAAGATAGACGCTAACTAGAGTGCCAATTTGAGATCAAGAGCATTTTCCTTAAGTTGTTCCTTTCTCTCACCTTTGCTGCTGTTGTCTTTGATTGTGTCGTTTGGAGTTGGATCGGGAAAAATCAAAGGGGGTTTTCTGAAGTGAATTTCGGTAGTAAAGTCCTGCCATTCAAAACAAACTTCTATTTTGGGATTCGATGTTGTTGTGGTCTTCATCCTTTTCTTGTTGCTCTCGTTTTTTTCATGTTCGTCTATTAATTCCCTTCGCCGTCGATCACGGGCCTCACGGAAGCTTCTTAAAAGCGAGTAAAACTTCTCTATCTTCATCTCCTCTTCCTCTTCATTGTCATCGCCACCACTTCTCGCAACTTTCATATAATTTTCCATATTATTAGAAGAGAAATAAAAATTGGTGTGAGAAATAGTATTGTTTTGAGTGGTTGATCAATGAACGTGATAAATGGCTTGTTTCCAAATCAAATACGTGATGTGTGAATTTTATAGGAGTGAGCGTGAACGGGAAGGAAGGTGTTGTCTTGTCAAAATCAAAAGCAATTTTGTGACGATAGGATACTGACGTCACTACGTTGAAATTTGCTTGGATGCGTGAAGTGGGCCTTATTATAGTTCGTCATAATTTTGACCCGTTCTACCCATTAAGCTATAATAATGATGGCTATGTTTGCACAAACGTCTCAAACTTCTAACTATGTCCATTTCATATTCTGTAGTAGTGTTAACTTTTATTTATTTATTTATTTATTTATTTTATTTATGTAAATTCAATACAAGAAAAAAAGGTTTATATAAGTTAAAACGTGATCTGATTGAAACATATTTATGTTAAAATAGTATCACATCTTTGGTAGATGATTGAGTATCTTAATTATCTTATTAAGGTTTGATACATATTAAAGAAGGGATGTTAATCACTTAAATAAATCTCAGTTAATTTTTTTATTTAAAACAAAATATAAATAAAAATAATAATTAAAAAATTAATGTATTTAATTTTAATTTAATATTATATACATAAAGTTTTTGGTAACAATTTTTAATTATATTTTATTTTAAAGTAATATATATTGAAAAATGTAACATATAAATAGATCTCACTCACTTGAAGAAGTTAGTCTCTAAAATAGATGCAAGGATGCTTTGGATTACTCAAAAGTTAATTTAAATTAAATAAATGTTAACAAATGTCTTTGGTACATATGTTAATAACTATCATTAAATAAGTGTTTTTTTACAATAAATTAAAAAAAAAATCTTCATGTTTTATTTTTTATTTTGTCGTCTGAGTGTGACATTTGATTTGTTTATAATCATGGTGTGGCGTCATTTATTTTTCCTTCTAAGTGCAATGTTCACATATGTCAATGACTCGTTTTGTCAATGTTGTATTTTAATTAAGAAGCTTATGGTGACTATCACCAAATGCTTTCAGTCTTACATATGATTTGTCGACACAGGGTTATATCAAAAATCAATTATAGTTGATATGAACGATACCAATAAATACTTTTTTTTCCGAAGATGGATCGATTTAAGATGTTAGATCTTGTATCATTATTGATCATTGATGATAATGACCTCGAGAGCATGATGATGATCCATAATTTAATAAATTATGATAAATTTTATTTTATTGTAATTTGATTGGTAATAATTCTTAGTTTGTTTTAACTTGGAATTGTAATAGTTTTAATTTGAATTAAGTTAATATCATGTGTAAGTGAAGATACATTGCTTTCTTACCCCAAGTTTATTTTAAAATAGTATGATGTAAGTTCTATATGGACTTAGAGAATTGTGTTATTTATGACCCATTTAAGTTTAGAGATTGTCTTACTATATAAATATAAATATGCATTTTTAACCACATTTGAAATAAATTTGAAACGAATTAGAATTTATCTCATGAGAATGGCGAGTGAAATGTGTCTCATCTCTAAATTCTTGGATTAGAACTGACTTGAACCTTATCAATAGATTTTTTTACCATTGTGGTGATTTTCCATCGACTTATCAATCATACTTAATTGTAGCATCTTCTCCATTTTCTAAATATAACCCATCTTTGGTTCTTTTTCCCTTTTATTTTGCCATTTTATTTGAAAATATCACTTGGTTAGATCTTTCAACTCATATGAAAATACTTAAATCCACATCATTTGGTATTGAGAGCTTATCACCAAGTGGTAATATTTGTTATTAATTTCTGTTTTTAAGTTTTTTATGTTCCTGAAGTTCTTGGAAAATTTAAAGTTTGAAGTTTATTTCTTGAAATTTTATCTTTGTTTTTGTGTAATCTTGAGTTGCTAGTTGATTATAAGTGTTATAATATGCGTGAGAAGGTTTAGTTTGATAATTGTTTGTTTCATTTTGTGTGAAATTCGAAATATGGAGTTGTTGGAAAGAAAGTTCGCAGGAAAAAAAATCTGCATTTTATCATCTTCACTTGCAACCCTCTTTGATCCAAAATTTCATTTGCTAATTTGTTTTTGATGCATTTCTTCGATACATGTCCAATTTTGAAAATTCAAAAGTCTAAATTGACTATAAAAATGATAGGAATTCAAATATGCAGAAAACAATCTAAAAAGGTAAATTCTACGATAAAGTGATTATGCACAGAAAACACTTATTTAATAAAGACATTTTTTAAAAAACAAACCAATAACAAAATTCTAGAATTGGTTCACTTTGATACATCAATCATTATTGTCTTTATTAGGCATTACAAGTTTTTTTGTTAGTACTTTATCTCCAACATATTTGTTCAACTCATATATTTGGATCACTTAGTCTTTTAGTTCTAATATTTCTTATTTCTTTGATAATCTATTTAAGTGTGTCTTCATTTACTTAGTTTTTCTTGTTTGCCATTTTAAATTCTCTTAGTTTTGTCTTAGAGTTTTCCTTCTTGAAACTCTTGTGCTAATAGCTTTTGTGGACTTGTTACATTATGTTTGGATTCTTTGATTTAGATTCTTGTTTGTATTCTTTTTAAGAACTTGAAAGAGGAGGTTGAGTGGAAAAAAGCAAGAGTACTCTAAAGAAGAAGAAATTAGATAAGGGGTAAAAAGAAAGTGGGTTCATTCAAATACAAATCTATGAAATTGAAATATGAAACAAAATACCATATTTTCTGGGCTACATCTCCATTGAATGCATGAAGAGGATGATGGAGAGGAAAGAACATGATAATGAAGGGTATGAAGATGACGAAGATAAATGTGTTTTTTGGGTTAAAGAAGAACCCTATTTTTTATTTTGATATTTTTAAACTTTTTTTAAAAATTAATTAATAAAAAAAGACATTTTGTTATCTTTAAGTTATAGCTCAACTAGGCAAATGTCGATATTTTTAGGTTGAACGTTTTGTCTTAGGTCTGAACCCGAGATTAGGCATGGCAACGGGGCGGGTCGGGGGCGGATTTTGCCTCCTCCACCCCCGAACCCGACTAATCGGGGAAAATCCGCCCCCGCCCCCGTTTCATAGCGGGTGTAGAATTTAGACACTCATCCTCGCCCGCAACGGAGTTCGGGTTTCTCCGTCTGCACCCGCACCCATTCATATATATATAAAATTATAAATTTAAAAATCATATCTATTATAATTAATATAATAAAATAATTGTTATTAAACAATTATAAAATAAAAAATATTTTCTATAGAAATAAGATTATAATTTTTAATATTTAAAAAATATTAAGTATATTCAATATGTATATGTATATAAAATTTTAAAATTACATTAATATTACTTGCGGGGCGGGTTCGGGTGCGGGTGCGGGGTGGATATCATCACCCCCGCACCCATCCCCGCACCCGAATTTTATTTTCGGGAAAAATCCGCACCCGCACCCGCACCCATTCAAAGCGTGTTTTCCCCGCTCAAATCAAACGGATTTGGGTGGGTACCCGCGGGTGCGGGTTATATTGCCATCCCTACCCGAGATCAGTTGTATCGGTTAATTATTATATAATTTACCATATTTTCTAAGAAAAAAAGACATTTTGTTAATTTGGACATGCCGCATCAGCGTTTAATGGTTACGTAGCAGTTTTTTCAACAAAATTACTAACAAAAAACTTAAATGAGTTTTGAATTCAACTTAAATGATTAAAAATATATTTTACTCTTAAAAAATAAGTATTATTCTAGCTCCATGATACTCCGTATGCTAAAAAAATCTATTTAATATCAATATTATGCCTCTTGAACGTTGATTAGTTGAAGTTATAGAGAATTAAGTACTAATTAATAATAATAATAATAATAATGTCATTGAAAAATAAAACTTAACATAAATCAAATATAATAAATATTGTAGCACACAGATACAGGTATAAAATATAATGGGGTTACCTACTCGCTTAACAAGAAGAATATATATATAT
>JBBPBP010000001.1:6745966-6766127 GCA_037974735.1 Cicer chorassanicum | reverse complement strand
CAAGGTGGTTGTGTTTTTTTTTTAATTATTTCTATTAATATAAACTATATATTTGTCTACATACTCTAATTGTCAAATTTACCAAAATATCATCTTTGCTTTATTCTATTATATATGTATATATTTATATATTATATACGTTAATGTTGTTTAACTTATAATATATTATTTGATATTAAATCAGTATATAATTATATATCGAGAAAAATCAAATGAGTTTATCTAATCTAACCGACGTTGGTTAGATTGAATAGAATTAGAAGTTTTTTATTTAAATTGAACCAAATCACATATTTTTCTTTTAGAATCAGGTGAATTTTTGCCTCAAAAACAATTTAAATTGAATCATGACTGCCTTTAGATTTTGCCTAGCCACCTTCAAGTCTTCCAATCTCGTGTTGCATTAAACTTGCAAGTTGTAGGGCCATCCAAGGGGTAAAGCAGTCCAAACAAGCTCTTTAGGCCTACAAAAATTCAATAAAAAATACTTCCATTTATTAAATTCCTCTTAGGAGATTTCTCTTTCCACCTCTAACATTCCCAAACACCCCCTCTAAAATTCAATTTTTTTTTGCAATTTTAATCATATTTGGGTTAACCAATTTGGATGAGTATGTCAAGATTGACCAATCATGAGATGTAAATAGTAACTTTTAATTTAGGATTTACTACACCTTTGAATTGATGTGGAGGTGTAAAAAAATCTTTACATGAATATTTTACGTCTTCAAACTTCTCAATTCGAAAGTGTAAATAATCTTGAAAAAATACAAGTTAGTATTAATTACACTTAGATTCAATCTAGAAAAATCATGTCTAAGTTGGTTAATTTAGATATTGTTAAAATTCAAAAATAGAAAATAAAATTTGAAGACTTTTGAGAATATAAGAGGATTGGAGGAGAAACTTCCTTCCTTTTTATGTATTGTCAACATGAGATCCAGACTCGTATTTTAATTCTTTTTATGTTTAATTGCAGTTTTAATCCCATATTTTTACCAATTCATGAAATCGGTTGAAGTAGCAATGTCAAGTTACAAGGAAGGGGGTTTGAATTGTAATCTTGTCTATTTAAAATTTCATGTTAAAAACATAAGAAAAACAACTCAAGAATGATCTTGGTTATGAAAACAGAAACGGAGAACGTTCTTGGTTTTGAAACAGAAAACGCATAACGTTCTTGATTAGTTAAAATCACAGTTTTTAGTTTCTCTATTTAACTTTGACAATAAAAATAACTGAATGTAAATAAAGATAAGGAAGAGATATCACACAAAGATATATCCTGTTTCACCTAACGTGAGCTCCGTCTAGTCCTCACAACTGTGAGATTTTCACTAAGTGTTCAAAGAACGGAGAACAATCTTCTGGTTACACAGTTAAAGATCAACCTTGATCTGTAACTACACTTCCTTTCCACCCAGAAAGGATTCAATCAAGTCACCTAACTAATCTGCTAGGATTTTACAGTTAACTCTTTTAATCACACCCAAACTATAAACAATCATTATAGTTATGAGTTTACACAATAATGATTTAAGAGGTTTGGTTGAAACTGATTATGCTCAACTCTTGTTTGAGAATAAAATCAGAATAAAAGAACTCAGTAATATAATCTGGAAGTATGAAATGATTTTAGCCTGATTTCTTTTGTGAATGAGATAGCTTTAAGAATGCAAGTGAATGTGATTTAATGAGAATACTAGGCACTTGAAGTTTTGAATGATGTTTACGAATTTGCCTTGCTTTTATAGACGATTTGGGCAATTAATTCTGGTCAGAAAGAGCTGTTGGTAGTGCACTATTTTCCTCTGACACAAGCAACCTTTTTGTTTGAAAAAATACACCATTCATGTGACAGTTTTGGGCCTTGCTGTATTGGGCCGTTTTGCTTAATCACACACATATTTCCTGCGCGCTTTAATGACCCATTAAGCTTCGAAAATACTTGATGATTATTGGGCTTTGATATGTACACTTGATTCGATCCAAAACTGTTTGGAAATGAGTGAATAATTTCTGCAGAACTGAGAAGACTTCTTCTGCAGAAACAGAGATTATTCTTCTCAAAAACGGAGAAAGTTGATTAAAAGTGGAGATTGATGATCAATATGGTTTGATAGTCTTCTGGACAATCTGAGGACTTATAATCAATCTTGAAGTTCAGTTTTGCTTCAACTTTCTTGACAGTTCAAGACTGGAGAAAGTTACAGTCCGTTTTTGACATGCTTAGATTCATGATGATTTATCTTAATGATTCGAGAACCGTTTTAAGTAATAATGATTCCTATATGTTTCTTGTCATGTATTGATGAAATTGGTATAAAGCATTAAGGTAGAATCATTGTTAAAGTGTTGGAGAAAGATTGGTGAAGTGGCTGCGACAATCAATCTTGATTCTGCAGAACATTCTCCGTTTTGTATAACTTATGATTAAGAATGTTCAGTTTAGTTTTTCATCTAATTTCTTTGCTTTGCTTGGTTCCTATCTTTAATAAAAACACTCAAGAGCACAGATTAAATTAACATAACATTTAGAATCATAATTAACTTACTTAATTAACCTTTGTTTATTTTCATCAAAACTTAATTTGAGAGTTTGTCTTAACATCGGTCGCCCTATTTTAAAATTTAACAGTTTTGGTATCTCATTATGATTTTTTAACTAAAAAATAGCGGCGTTACATGATTTAAATGATTTGACATATGATATGATGATGTAAAACGATTAACACTCATGAAATCGTAATAAAACTCTCTAAAATTTATCTTTCAACTTCGATTTTTTTTTTCATTTTTATGATTTAATTATTGACAAATAAATAATTAATATATCTAGATGGTTCTATATCATGATATCGTATGTCACATCATTAAAAATATGTAAAAATTTTATTTTTTAGTTCAAAAATCTAAACGAAAAACTAAAACTGTCGACTTTTAAAATAAGAAAATCAATTTAATAAATTAATGAAAATAAATAGACTAAAACTACAATTAAACTTTCTTTTTAATACTATTTCATAATTTTTTGTTTGTTTAGTTTCATAATTTCATTGTCTCAGATTACAATTTATTAAGATTTGGTTGAGTTTCACCCACTTCACTCATGTACAAAAATGTTTTGTATTGCATAAAAAGGCGGTTACTGATAGAAGTTAAAATAAAAACAAAATTTAATCTACTTCCCATAAAGTGAACAAAACTAAAATTGGCATTCAAAGCCTTTTTCTTTTATCAATCTAATAAGTAACTTTTAGATTTTGTGTGAATTTTGTTTTGTCTTAATAATTCAATTTAAGTAAACGTATTCTAGTAATCTAAAATTTAATTAGAAGGTTATTAAATTTTACCAAAAATCATTCTAATAAAAGTTAAAACTCGAGACAATAACCTATAAAGCACTTGAATTTAATCAATTGGTTAAACAAAATTTGCATTAATATTAAATATAATATCACACACTTGTTTTTTTAAACATCCGTTATATATATATATATTTATATATTTATACTCTCATTAAATATTTTATTTTTTTTATCTCTTTTTTGTATCACATTAACAAAAACATCACATTATTTCCTCTGTTTCTTTCTTACCTACCGTATTGATCGGATGTTTTGTATATACACCAAACATTTTCCTTTTTTAATTGCAACTTGCTTGCAGAAAAGCGATCCACACCTTCCCAGTGCCCAGACTCTGCTTTATGTTCATTTTGAGCCGCGTAGATAGTCAAAAAAGAAATTAATAAAAGTGTTTATAGTAATAAAATTGTGTATGAACATTTGCTTTATCTCCTTCCTCACAAGCAAGTCTCTTCGAGCATCATAATAGATAAAAAGAGTGCAATTTTTTTTTACTTTTTTCAGATGTTTTAATTACTCATTAGAAATATAGTATTAGTATACCAGGGCAGGGACAGACATACAATACTCGTAGTAGTGGGTAGATGAGAATGAGATGCCCTTTTGAGTGGCTTAGATTCTCTCTGCTACTTTTTTTTTGTTAGCTTTGGACAGCCTTCCGCGCCCATATTCACGCGACACCCTCCTCTCTCTTCCCTTAATAATATTGTACCAATTTATATAGGAGCTACATATGCCCTTTCACTTTATCCTTAACTACCAAAAAAACAAAAAACAAAAACATAAGTGCTATACCACGTATATCGTCACCAATCCACAACTCATGCATTATCCATACTCCATTTTTTTCCACAAAATCAAACTATTTTTAATATTTATCGTTTTTTTTAAATTGATTATAATATTTATCATTGATTATTAAATAGATCCCACCATTAACTCTATATTATTATATTCTACAACAATTTGATATTTCTTCAAATTATCTGGTCTCCATATTTTTGACACAATAGTACGAATATCTATTTAGTTTAGTGTTTAAATAGTGCAAAATCACGTGGCAAAGTAAGACATCTTAACTATATTAACATCCCTTGATTGTCATATATTATCTGTGGCACTCTAAAAATATTATTAAAATAAAAAGAAAAATACAAAAGAGTTTGCAGGACTAAACCAAAATCATGTCATCATAACGAAGAACTCAACATCTACCTCATTAAAAAACCTTGTCAAAAAACCCAAAGGAATAAACGGAAAACGAGTACAGAACAAACAACAACGAAAAGAACCATTACAAAGATCAACATCAACAAAATCTAAATTTAGTAAATCTTAATATATTACGATTAAAAGAATTTAAAATGCACAATGGAGTAGAAATCATTTAAATGAGGCCATTCTAAAGTCAATAGTAGCAATTTTGTCTGCACATTATAATTTATAAGAAATGTAAAAATGCATGTTCTTCTAAACTCAACATAATTCAACCATCTTCTCCTTAAGTGTTAAGAAACAATAAGCCATAATAACTAGTTGAGAGTCGATCTTTAATCAAAGCGTACTCCAACTCTTCTTATAAGCTATTTCAGTAGCATTTATCATCCATGAAGCTCAACTTGAAAATCATTAGTGATAATAGATCAACCACAAATCCACCTAAAAATTAGTATTTTCATCCCTCCAAAGTGCATGAACAACACTTAATAGTACCATCTATATTACACTTTACTCCAATTAAGGATTGAGGGTTGGCATGACATCTCATTAATGCGAGGAGCATTAGGCGCATGAACCTAGACAAAAAAAAACTTTTAAAATCACAAATTCCAGCATGTTAGAATAACACCTTTGTATGATTTATATGGAAGTGTTAGAATTACTTTGAGTAGGAATTAAAGTTTAAATAATATTGATTCAGTCTAAATACGTATAATGGATTCATAGAATGATATCAATAATGAAAGTGGAGTAGATTTGGAAGAAGGGATCCATCATTGTGCTGCCAAATAATTACACGATCGACTTGAAGAAGGTGAAGTGGAGCAGTAAATGATTCCATGAATCCCAATGTAGCAAGTGAATAGTAATTTTGTTTCCATCCCTATGTTTTATGTTTTGCATTTTGCGGTAGTGACAATAATAACCTTTAGAAATTAAGCTTGGAAAGAAAACAAGTGTGCTTGGTGGGTAGCAATTGGATTTAGCTCGTGCACCGACTGTTACTTTTTCTTACTTAATTAATGCAACAAATACCTTCCCTTCTCAAATATAAACATTCTGCGCATGCAAATATATATATATATATATATATATATATTTTAATTTAAAAAAAAAAAGGCAATTTGTCACTTATTCCACTTCAGAATCCAATTAGATGTGAGGGTCATATATAGATCACAAATTCTCTTGAAATCACTCACGCTCACCGATAATTATACAATCATCATTCCCTTTTTGTGTTGCTTTATAGATTCCCCTTATGTTTACATTGTTTGGATTTGTTTATACACATTTCTGTCATCACCTTAATCTCCCTTAAAGACAGATTCATGTACCGCATATATTATAGTTTTTGCAAAATCAAGCTGTGTTTGCTTTCACACTATAATTGACAAAATGGTATATCCGAATCCATACGATTTAGTTAGTTACACATGTTGAGTTGAAGTTTGAGTGGTTAGTCTCATATTAACTATCACCGAGTTAAATGTTAGATATATAAGAGTCATGATTAGAGCTGTCAATAAAGCCTCAATGTCTCAAGCCATCTCTCAAAAATCTTATACTAAGTCTATAATATTAGGCCCCCTATTGAAATAAACTTTTTAAGACCCCGATCTATTATTTTATTATTTTTTGTGGGCTTTAAGTGAGGGGCTCAGAAGACTCATAGGCTCAATATTTTATTAATTGAGATATGTTTTTTGAAAATATTTTGATATTTATTTTTCTAACAAAAATATCGAAAAAATTTCTTAAGAAAATCTAAAATATTTTTTTCTCGGAAAAATTTTAAAATCATTTTTTTTTGAAAAATTGTGAGCAAGATCAAAAAATTATTTTTCTTTAAAAAATTGATTTTTTTTTTCTCGAATAAAAAATTTGAAGAAAAAATTAAATTTTTTTTATCAGAAAAAAAAAAATCAAAATCTTTTTATCGAAAAATTTTGAGAAAAAAATCAATATAAAAAGTTCGAATCGATTTTTTTTGAAAAAGTGGGCCCACCTAAGCCCACAAAATTTTAGAACCTTTTTAGTTTTGGAGGATTTTCTTTTTTGGTGCTTTTAAACTATGAAATTTTTGACCCCTCCAATATGTGGGTTGGGGCCAATAGCTCTAATCATGACTATATATCTCATGCTTTAAAGTTTTTGATAGAGATGTGGTGTCAAATCTCTTGTGGTCTAGAAATATTTGATCCGCTTCCGTGTTCCTCAAATTCTCCAACAAATGTATCACAAATTAATTCAAGCTAACAAGTCCAAACTTCCATTTCAAATTGAAAATATACAAAACATAGTTAACAATTGGGAAGGAGCATCTAAAACACAACTCCTCAACAATGACACCCAAATACTCACGACCATACTATATATAACATACATATTCCTTAATTACTTCTTTTGTAATTATATACACAAACACATTTGTACTTAGCATAATGTAAAGGGTCAGCAATGATCAATGTCATTGTCTGAAATAGACTGAGGAATTCCATCAAGCAAGCAAAAAACTGGAGGAATGGTTAGTGCCTCTGAATTTCCATAAGCATTCCAACAAAAAGGATCATTCACTATATCTCCTTGAGAAGGAAGAAGCTCAATATCTGAGAGAGTCAAGTTTGTGCAAGGGACAGAGTCACTGCATGCAAAATGCATAGGAGGGTGTCTTATATCATAAGTTCCCTTTATATTTGTGTAAACTATATCTGATACAAAAACTGCAGAGGTCTTGTTGCTGCATTCTTTACTGAGGCAGTAAAATTGGTCAATTATAATTGGATTTTTTACATTGTCCATGTGAATATTACTGAATGTTACTCCTGATACTGATCCTGATCCACCTTGCCATGTCTTAATTCTAACACCATTATCTGATACTTTTATAACTGAGTCCCTCACTGTAATGTTTGATACACATGCTCTAGAGTTGTGATTTCCCAAACTACCAATGCTGAATAACAAAAAACATTAAGTTCAAATAATAAACCAGTACACTATATAAACCTTATGAATTTAATTCATATATGCAGTCAGTGTAAAAAAAATTACATTGTCAAATCACTTGTAATCGTCAAATCATTAAAAAAAATTACCGTAAAAATTAAACTCTAAACCTTATTATATATTGAATGTAACTTTTTATGAAAACAAATAATAAATTACCTAATCCCATGACCTGGTCCACATGTGATGTTTTTTATATCAACATCATAGCAACCAGACCCAATGGATACGCAGTCATCACCTATAAAAGGAAAATTCACAAAAGAAATATTGTTAATGCCTTGTGATGCATGCTGCAACAGATAAAAGGAGATAGGGGATTGATTAGAATAAGTAACTAACCATTGGAAATGATAGAATTATATATTTTCACATCATTGGTATTTTCAATGTGTATTCCATCAGTGTTGGGGCTTAATGCTGGAGCTGTTATGAAGATTGATTCAACATGTACACTTTGGCAGCCATCAAATCTGAAATGGAATTGTGGACTGTTTTTTATCCTAAGTCCTTGTACACTCAAGTTTGAACTCATGAAAAACCTTATGGCCTGAAACAAATAATTTAATTTCAATCATAATGCAGTTACACAAACAGAAAATGTATAAAATATATTATTAAGGTTTTGAAAACTTACAATTGGGCTGTCACATGGTCCTGGTAATGTTGTTCCATTAGGTCCCTGTGACAATTATTGTTAGCAAGGGATTAGTTACTGTTTGTTTGAAGCATCAAAATTTAATAAAATTTTCTTTAAAATTTGAAATTATATCAATACCTTATGAGGCTTACAAGGAAGGTCCCACCATTTTTGTCCTCTGCCATCAATTGAACCACTTCCTTCAAGTGACATTCCATTGACTCTATAAAAGACTAACCATTGACGCCTACTGCTGTTTTTTGGCCATGATTCAGGTCCATCAGGTGTCATAAGAGTGCCATCAACCTTCTCCACGTACAGTTATGTTATTTTCTATGCTAAAATAATGTCTATAGCTTAAAATACTCTTATTAATTAGAGTGGTTAAAACTAATAGTAGTGGAATAATTAAGCGGAGTTTAATTATAATGAGATAGAGGGGTATGTGACTAAGGACTCAAGAGCTGCATAATAAAGAGTAAGTACATTACCTTTAATACTAAGCCACCTTTACAAGGACCTGTAAAGATAGTAGATTGAACAATGAAGGAAAAACCATGAGGAACAAAGATAACATTAAGTGCTAATTCACTTTGACAAGCAGTGTCCCATGCCATTTTGATTGATTCTGTATCATCAGTTATTCCATCTCCAATGGCGCCGAATGTTCGAACATCGAATAAGCCGGATGCATTTTTGTAGCTCTCATGATCACTGGTAGGGGCAGGGCTAGGAGCTTCTTCAGGAACACTAGAACTAGAAGGTGAAGGTAGTGAAGAAGGAGAAGGTGAAAATTCAGATGAATTATTATGAAAATGTGAGTAGTGTTTGTGTTTTGTATGGAAATGGTGTCTAGCTTCTATTGAAGGAAATAAAGTTAGAAAATATATAGAGAATGATAGTGATAAAATAAGAGCGTGCCTCATTTTGAATAGTTTCTCTACTACTTGAGACTAAAATAAGAAAGAGGATAATTCTACTAAAAATTTAAGAAACTTGAGATACCAATTGGTTTTTTATGAAAGGAATAAAGGCTGAAATAAGTACCCTGAATTTGAGGAAGTTGAAAGAAACAAATAGTGCTACTTTCTTTGTTAAAGTGACTAGTAAGAGCACTTGAACACAAGTTGCAACAAGTTTAATTGGGTTGGGGTATTGAAGTTGGAATGCATGCAAAATAAGAAAGGTTTGGTTACTATATATAATAACAAGTTGGTAGTGGACAATGTGGTAAGTTTTTTCATATGCATATTAATTACTACCATATAGTATATTTTTTTTTAATGGCTTTATGTGGCACTGGCCTTGCTTTTGAGAATGTGGAGTCTGCATTTGGCAATTTTGAAAAGAGCAAAACGGAATAACCACAAGTCAGGTTGGGTAGTGGACAAACCTATCATGTTCTTCCCATGACTATAATAATAATATAATTATTTTTCTTGTGTCCCAACTATAACCATACATTTGATATTTGTTAAGGATAATATGTGTTAATGAAACAAAAATAAGTATTTATTTTATTGATGATAAAACAATATTTAATATTTTTCTTAAATCTCTAAAGTACAGGACCATCATAATTTTAATTACGGTCTACTGCATAAAGACCACCATTAGTCTAAAACTCGATTACAATGATTCATAGTCCGAAATGTGACCAAGAGATAATGTCAAGCACATGTCTCTTTACTCGGTCAAGTCACAGAAAATATGAAAATAACGTTCTCTCCCTCAAAATAGGTAGTGGCGAGTTAACATAGAGACCAAAGCCCACAAGGTCTATAAATAGAAGAGTATTGGACCTCAAACCCTAAATCATTCATTCACTGCTCAGTAAACTCTCTGATCTTAACAAAATCTGTCAATCACATAAATTTTTAATATATAGTCACTATATATGAAACACATATCGGTCAGCATATGTAATGTTAATTAACAAGGTAATGTTCACCACTTCACCTTCACGTTAAAATAAGGCACCAATCAATTCCACAGGTAAAGTAAGGTTAAAGAAGCGAATGGTACATGACAGGAGTAATAAAATCAAGTTGCATGAACTAAATATATCTGTTTAAAAAACAAATGCAGTCTTTTAAAGTGGATATAGTAATTAAATACTGATTAGTCATTTATTGTATAGAATAGTATTATCTTACATGTATCTTTAACCGTCCATCCACTCCAAAGTTGAGAATTGAGAATTGATGCATCTTGCTTTGCTTCCACTCACAGTCACAACACCACTATACTTACATCGCCGCCCAAATTTATAAACCACTATATCTGGTCAGGCTTTGTTTGGTTAATTAACATTTTAATTTGTCTCATTTGTCTCTTCAAACTCCTTTGATTTCAATTATTAAGCACCGTAGATGCTGTAACAGTTATGAATTTCTTTTACTTTCCGTTTTCTTTTTCAAGGAATGGCTAATTTTGCATAACACGACACATTCAGTGGACCGAAAATTCCCTCATAAAGCGCAAGCTACATGTCTAGGAGTAACATTTAACATGCAAAAGGTAGCAGCTTAATTTTAAGCCTAACTCACCGCTCCAATTTATAAACTTATAATTCTATAAACTCTAAATCTACTTGTAGTTGTAAGTCTAACTCAACTTTACGAGTTGCAAGATTATAATTGTGTCAATTCTAAATTGGCTTGAATTTTTATTAATACATCCCTCATGTCCAGTATTATTAATATGCCTGGTCATTAATCAATTATCATGTTGGCAACTTGCTTTTAATATATCAACTTCATGGTTGAGTCTCCTTGAGTGCTATACTCAGGATTTTTCTGTTCATCTTTACACTCTTGGAGAAAAAAAGGCAAAGCATAAAATAATCAAATTAAATATGACAATCTGAGATAGTCTACTTTTGAAAAAGAAAAAAAAAATTCTAGAATAATTTTTGCAATAAAACACATGGTTGAAGTATTTGATTATAATAGAAGTGACAAATTTGAGTAATTGTGTTCACGAATTTAAGTGACCAGATCTAAACTAATTCAACTCGTTTTTTTATCTAAACTAATTCAAGTTCGGATCCAATCTGATCAAACTTAAATTGGTGTGGTCCGTGTAAAGGTTTCAACTTTAGTGATTTCAATTATGAATTCAACCCTCTAAAGATTGTGAATTCTTTTATTGTTATTAATGTAGTTTAAAACTTTCACATATTGATCTACAAGTGTTTTAATTTAGTTCAAGTGTTTAAATTTTAAAATATAGAATTTAGTCTAAATGTTAGAATTTCCATAAAATAGAATGAAATTTAATTAATTAACTTTTTGGATTTTTTTTAATTTTTTAAATATTTGTGTCTCATAACCCAATGGCTCTATGTGAATCAACAAGTTCTTCACTTAGTTGGGTTGATTTGAGTTTGACAGAAAATACAAATTTTTTACCCAATTCAAATGAATAAAATTTGATTGGACCAAGTAATAGGTTTGACCAAATCAACCCAACCAATTTGTCTAGAAAATTTACAACAAAAATAAAAGTGAGATCGAAAGCCACCGTAAGCTATAGTGACAAGATTATCAAACAATTGTATTTTTGGTACTACAAATTTATCCACTGTAAGCTAAGCGATTTGACATTGCAATACTTAAAGATGGAAGCCTCCTACCACCCACTACCATTGGATGCATATAGTTTTTTGTTTTGAAGAATCACAATCTTTACGTGTAACAATATATTATCACGGCAATGAGCAACAATTCCTTTAAAGCAAGACAATCTTAGAAGGCAAACTTCTCATTATTAAGGGAGCGAATACCAAGCAAGCTTTGAAACAACCCTACCTAGATTACATTGTGATGGTGATATAGTTAATAGTTAATACAATCTGTAAAAATTTGAAGATAAGGAAAACAATTAAATCGTATAAAGAGATCAACTAGAAGCTTCTCAAACAGCTTTCTACAGGCAGTGACAAAAATAACAAATTGGAAGTTGATGTTGTTTTCTTGGAGTAAAACCGTACAAACAAATTAATAGAACAAATTACAAAAGGGGAAAACTATTAACAACCTGAAACAAACTAGATACACTTCTACAGACAGGGATTAGATAATATTTACATAAATCAACATTCTAAGTCTATCACACAAACAAGGCACACTGCTTTCTTGCGTGCAAGGGAATCAGCTTCACCAGCATTTCAGCAGAGACTCCTTTAAGCTCTGTGTCAGATCACCAACAACACCACAATTAACGACTGATTCAATACAAGGATATATATAATAATGTAATATTCGGATGAAAACTAGATCTCACCATTTGCTTTGAAGTTAAATAAAGGTGGAAGATGACGCCCATTTGGTAAGCGGGTATTTGGATCACGCAATTCATCTAAGAATGGATGAACCAGGGACTCCAACTACATTGAACAAGGGATAGAACAATATAATTAATAATTTATATAATGCTATATTGGAAATGATTGTAGGAATATATTATATGAATCTTTAATCAGTAAAGAGAAGGAATTTTCAAAGCCATAATATATTTGCATTGGATGCACATGTAGGCATTTAAAGAAGAAAATAAAACTAAAAGAGAAGATTTATGTTCTAAAATGGGAAAAAATATTGATAGAAATCACATGAATTTTGTCATGTCACAGACCAAGAAGTACATCACATATCATTGGAAATTAACACCATGAACAGAAGCCATAAAATGACTGAACATAACTTGACAGTCCATGGTATTCAACGAGATTAAAACGGTCGTTAAAACTTCCGCATATCTTGATAAAATTATATACTCACAGCTGTGCTTCGAAGATTAGGAGAGTATTGCAGTAGTCTTGAGACGAGATCCACAGCTTCTGGTGGCATACGCTTGCGAAAGATCTGGTGATGAAGATTCATATATATATGAGCAGCACTAGGAAATAACATGTATAAATGGACAGGCAAAAATAACATTTACAATACCTTATGCCATGGATGTGCTTTGATTTGTGGGAATTTGAACTCGGTGTAGTTAGGATTCATACACTTTATTTCTTCTCTTGTTGGGGTACCTAAAACCTGCATGTGAATCCCAAAAATCTTAAGAAGTGATGAAAGATAGAATGGCATTGAACAGCGCAAAAGAAGAGGACTAATTGTTAAGGATTTCTACAAGCTAGTTACTTACATTCAAGTGGCAATTATTCAAAGCAAGTATCATCATGCAACGAGAAAAAAATGACAGTAAACAGAAAGCCTGAATTTTACGAAGTAAAATATTTTAGACTTCATCTCACCTTGATAATTTCAACCAGCTGATCTACTCCACTCGCACCAGGAAATAGAGGCTGACAAGAATATGAATTGATTCTTAGTTTCTATAGAGACATATGAATTCTAAATAAATCCTAATCAAACATACTTAACAGGTAGATACCTGGCCAAGCAATAGTTCTCCAAGTACACAGCCAGCTGACCAAATGTCAATGGCTGTGGTGTACTCGGTTGCCCCAAATATAAGCTCAGGAGCTCTATAATACCTAGAACAGATGTACGATATGTTTGGTTCACCTTTGACCTGTCAAACATACACATAATTTATTCATGATAATACATCAGATAGACAGTAAAAACAGGCAACATGTTTTCCAGGTTTAGGATAAACAAACCAGGACTTTTGCACTCCCAAAGTCACAAAGCTTCAGCTGGTGGGTGTGAGGATTGACCTGTTATCAGATAACATTGAAATGAGATATGCATAAACTACTCTATCGGATATATATGAAATTAAAGTAGTCATATAAAAGAAGGATAAATACATCCAGAAGCAAAACTAGAACTACTCCATACGATGATTTAAGTTGCCCGATGCAGATCAACATAAAAAGACTAAGACATTAAAGAAACAAGTTACCAAACATACCAGTAAATTTTGAGGTTTTATGTCCCTATGAGACACTCCAACACAGTTATGAATATAAGCTAGTGCTCTACATATCTACAAAATAAGAAATAGAAGGAATGACAACCAACAATGTGGTATGCACAGTAGATACTATAACATCTCTACAATTTACAAGAATAGAATTTTATGAAGTACTACATAGAAACATACCTGGTAAAAATAAAGTTTTACATATATCAATGGCATCCTCTGATTCATTTTGCTGTAGTGTCTGATCACCCGATAGACAGTCTCAGGAACATACTCAAGTACCAAGTTAAGGTAGAGCTCATCTTTTTCGGTTGTTGAAAAGAAACAATGCTTCAAAGTAACAACATTGGGGTGGTCCAGAAGGCGCATTGTTTGCAATTCCCGGTTTTTGTACCTCTTGTCTTGAAGAACCTTCTTTATAGCCACAGTTTCACCCGTCTCCAAGCACTTTGCCTGCACAATAAACATCAGTTTACTACAAACTGTATCCAATTAAAAGCTGCAAATTAAATAATATAGAAGAGATGAACCTGGAAAACGACACCAAATGATCCATGTCCAACAGCACGCTCAGCCATGTAGCTTATTGTCTAAGATCATAAAGTTGTCACAACATAAAACAACACAGAAATGACCGTGCAAATACGAAAATACAATCCAATAGTCAGTGCAACAAATGAAATAGCAGAAGCTGACCTGCTTTGGCTGGCCATTTTTACCACCAATGGTAGTTACAATTACATGTCCTGCTTCAGTACTATTTCCATCAACCACATTTGCTTCCATTTCCTGTATTATGTTTAACAACTTTCAACACAAAGCAGACTAAATATTTACCACGAAGTTTGCTCAATAGAGTGCATAGTGTTAGATAATGTTAGGAGTTCGTTATAGGAAGTTGGAGTTTGTTAAGTTGGTTAGGACTAGTTACAAATTAGTTGAGATTTGTTAGCTTGATTATGATCACTATATAAAGAGTATCATATATTCATTGTAATCAACTTTTCTCATTGAATCAATTCCAAATAGATATTTTTCTATGATTTATATTTACCTTGTCATCCTTAATTTTCATGCCATGAATTTCATCAGGTAACCTATCAGCAGCAGCAACTGAATTTGTATTTACATCTATTAATCCAGAAGCAGGTGCTACACCCGCTGATGCCATCACCAGAAGCAAAGTAGATCAAAAAGATTTTGTTGCAGCTTCAATTCAATCAACTACCTCAAATAATAGGTTAGTAAATAGATGAAAATAGAAGTAGAACCCTAAAGAACAAACTAGCTATTGAATTTAGCACCACTTTTATTGAATTCAGCAGCACTTTTATTTTAGCAACAAAATCTGCACATAACAAATAGAAAATTTGTTAATTTAATACTAAAGTCTAAAATGGAGATTAAGTGAGACATTCCACAATTGAGAAGCAACAAAATAAAATAAACTAAAAAATTTGTCTGCAATGATTATAAGAATATAACCTAATTAACGAAATAAACATATTAGCATATAGAAATATACATACGTATAAAAAATATAAGGGATGTTGATTTAAGAAGACGGATCCTGATTGAGGGGAAAGTGGATTCGGAAACAAGAGAAGAGACAAAAGAGTGAAAACGGAGAAGATAGAAGAATAAAAGAGAAGAAGTTCAGACAAATGGAAATGATTGACGAAGTTTTTGTTTGGTGGTGTCCGATTCTATCTTCTTATCTAATCTCATTAGTCAACATAATACAAACGCCCATATGCTTCTTCTTTTTTTCAGCTCTTTTGACCGACCAATGAAAAATTAGCAATGACTTTTTTTCATCTTAATAGGAATATTTTTATTATTTTTAAAAATATGTATATTTATTAACTAATTTTTCATCTTCATGACAATTATTTGTTGTAAGAATTTTTATTAAAATAAAATTAACATAAAAAGTAAAAGGTTTGCTATTTTGTAGTATATACCTTGTCCAAAGACTATTTACATTCAATTCAAGACTTTCAAATCAATTTTGAACGCTGGTCATTGTTCCAGACTTCCAGGCTCCAAGTGATTAGATGATTTAATGTCTTTCATGCTGTCATACTTTGACTACAAATTGTAAAATCATTGGATTTTTTTTGGGACAAATTCCAGGAACTTTATAGTGTGTTTTTAGCGTTTATTTTTGGGGTTGGATTTTTTTTCTTTTATATTTTTTTTAAAATAAAATAAAAAATTCTATTGTTAAGAAAAATACCAAATGTCTTATGTCGCATCATCAGATTGCGATCATATGAAGTATAAAAAAATTGAGGGTATTAGTTGGTCGTATTTTGATAATGCAACAATTAAATAATTTTTTTTCTTTTTTAAGAGGTCACATCCTCATCTAGACTTATTTTTTTTAACAAATAAAAAATATAATAAATTAATATAAAAAATAAACTAAATTATATTAATAAATTCAACAAAATACAACTAATTGAGGAAAAATACAGATAGGGACAGGAACACACTTCAGTTTGCCTTACATCAACAAATGGATTGCATGGACTACATGTACCTATTTGCATTGTTCTTATATTGTTGAAAAACATCAATAAATATGGTAACGTTTCAGTTCGGCTTCGATCAACAAATACGACAACCATCAGAGGACATGAAAACTTACCATGAGGTGTAGCATTTATGTTAATTGGGACTAAGTTTGGAAGGAAGAGATTAAACATTAGAATGAGCATGAGAATCACGTATTGCAAGATCAGTTCGTAGAAGATGTTTTACACCACAACACAGAATATATGAATTGGTTTTAGCAACACAACAATTTATTTATTTATGTCGAACAATATATGTGTGATTCATGTTTGCATCCGTCAACATATCCTCATGTCCACTAAAACATCCACTCAACCCCACAAGAACAAATCATGCACCAAGAGTTGTCGTTATCATTGCCTCACATACATATCGAACCATACATTCCATATTATGCTCTATCACCACTAACAGAAGTTCTATTTTATGGATCACCGCCACCGCCACCACCACATGTACATATGTGTATAGAAATGTCGACTTAGTATTACGTTTCGTCAATGCTAGAAATATAAACCCCCCAATTACTCATTAGAACGCAATTTTTCTATAATTTATTTGAAACTAATTGCACAACTCTTAAGTCGGCTTATGTTGTTTTTGATTGCATATATAATCTTGAAGTTCAAAATTATATGTATACATGTGATAGTAGCTCTAATCCACACACAAATTATCAAATATTTAAATTGCATACACATTCAATAATTGAAAACGAAGATGAGAAACACAATCAAAATGAAGATCAACCACAATAACCTACAGTTGTTTAAAGAGTTAGATGAATTTTGCGACCTCCTAGATGTGAGACTCGGAGGCGTTTAGGTGGACATGGTTCAATAAAATTTAATGTATTTTTTTCTCTACTTTAATATTTTATTGGATCTATTATTTGAATTTTTAAATAAGAAAAAAAATCGTTTAGATGATCATGTTTTCGATCAAGGACCTCTAAAAAGTCAGAAAAAAATCAAATATTTTAATATATTAATTTTAAAAGTCACATGTTTCATATAGAATGATTACTAGCTAGTGTGTAATTTAAAAAAAAAATGGCAGAAGAAAAATAATCATTAATGCATAAAATTAATTGTCATTTTGGAATTATATCTTGTACGATATTCGAACTTCGTCTCTTTAGCTTATTAACGTGAATATGGATTTGTAGATAAGTCAGTAAATAGAAACTCATAGAATGAAGCCAAATATTTAGTTTTAACGTATGTCCTCTTATTTACTTACTCTTCTAAAATATGGTTTTAACTAATGATTAAATAGATAATTGTTTTTGTAATTTTGTTTCATAATATAAATAAAAATGAGATATTCATTAATTATCTTTAATTTATTTTTACTTATTTTGAGATGAAGATAATAATTTTAAAAATATTTCTTATTCAAGATTGTTGGTGATACCAAATTACACCACTTTTAAGTTATATCATCATACATTTCCGAAGAAAACAATATCATTGTCTTTATTAAAAAGAAAAACTATATCATTATCGGTTATTATCTTACATTGCTGATCACTATTATAGTAATTTGCTTCCATAATTGCTCAGTTAGTTCATATATGATAGAATTTTATTTATGTAAGTTGTCGTGACCATATGTCCAATGCCTTCTACAATTTAGGAGACAAAACTACAAAAACAATTATCTATTTAATCATTAGTTAAAACCATATTTTAGAAGTAACTAAGAGTTGAGATGACAAACATGTAAATACGGTAAAAAGTATATATGATATTTATGTTTGATGTCAAAATTTCTGTTCAAATTATTTTTCATTATCCATATATTTTTTAATTAGATATGCAACATCTTAAAATAGAATTGAGTAGAATTATAGTAGAAGTTTGGGAGAGCGTGGAAGTAACAATTGACTAAATGCTCTAAGACTTACTAGAATTTTTGACAACAGATTTCAATCCAAAACATTTAAGACATTAGATATATGGATCAACACTCTTATATATCCAACATTTAACTCATTCACAGTGAATATGAAACTTAACCACTCACACTTGAAACCAACATTCTCTCCAAGGTCATCCCTGAGATTTTAGGTGCCCTATTCGAATGATGAGTTTGGTGCCCTATTTTTTTTGTAAGAAGTTATAGCAAAATTAGTTATGAATGTATCTATCTACATGAACAAAAGGCTAAATGTTAATTTAGATTGAAACATGAAAAAATATTATACTATAACATAATAAAATACTCAATTCGTTCATTTTTATAAGAGACAATTAAGTCAGCAAAAATGATGTATTTAGTCCATCATATTTAAGTTGAGAGTAACAGTTTATTTAAAATTATTTTAATATGACGATATAATTTTTTTTTATCAATCTCTTAGCCTAAAAAACCAGATTGTCAAGTATATATATAAATACTTAGTAAGAATTTTTTTTTTGGAGCCCTATTCGGCTTAACCTCTATAACACCTTCACGACCCCCTCTAATTCTTCCCTTCAAGTGTGAGTCTCTCATATCCTATACTTTCACCGCTATTATTACCAACAAGACCTGCTTTCGTTCCTCCACCAAGTCGAACAACAACGGGTCTCCACTCAAAACCTTAATGAGATTAGGTATATGGGTCACAACTCTTATATATTCAACATTTAGCTAATTCATTGTCAATGTGAGACTTAACTACTCATACTTTAAACCAACAATCTCCCCCCTCAAGTGTGAATCTCTCACATCATATATTTGTATCGCTGTTATTACGAACGGGACACACTTCCTGACTACACCGCAACAAAGACTTTTAATGCAAGGATCCAATGTCAAGATATACTCCCGCTCTTGCACCAAGTCAAATCATGACTCTAATAACACTTGTTAGAGAGTCCGGAGGAGCACATGAAGCAACCAACGAGTCAAATTCTCCAAGATCCACAAAAGACCTTGGTACCACATCTCAATGTATGGGTCACATCTCTTATATATATCAAATATTGGAACTAACCACTCACACTTGAATTCTTACAATGTGTGAGTTACCCACATCAATATGATAGATTAGGAGTTTCTGCGTAATAAAAAAATTGTTGCAGTTGTTTGAAAATTTTATATGTTGAAATAGTCTAATATTGCTTGGAATTGTAAAGGAAGAAGGAGATCAATACTATATATATATATATATATATATATATATATATATATATATATATATATAGCTCTAATTTTTCATTACAATTTGCACAAGTCAGACACACTTTAAACTTGTAGATATTTTTTCTTTTCTCTTATACTCTTGTGTTAGATTGTTGCGAGATGTAGTTCAAATATTTACTTTGGAGAATGTGGGTGTATTGGGGATCATAGAGAGTATGAGAGAAGTATATGTGTTGTAATAACTTTTACATGGTCTTATTCTCTTATTGTCATTAGCTAATGATTGTGGTTTTTTTTTTTTTTTTTT
>JBBPBP010000001.1:6726412-6743423 GCA_037974735.1 Cicer chorassanicum | reverse complement strand
AAAAAAGAAACATTAAAATCAAAGTAAACTTAAAAACTGAAAAATAGTAAAGAGGAAAAAATATATAAAAGAATGATTCATAGCAACTAAAGATATAATGTGTTAATAATTGATAAAAAATAAGTAAATAAAAATGTTTATTATATCAATAAAATGTAAAAAACTATAAATAAATTTTCAATATATTAATTTTCTAATTAGATATTTTCAATATATTGAAACAGATGAAAGAGAGAAGAAAAGAAACCATAAAAAATAAATATATTTTTAAAAATATATCTCTCATTTAATAACTATTTAACCAAAAAATAAAGGAAATCATACATAGATCTCAACACAACAAAACAAAAAACCTCCCAAATTGAGAAGAAAATGACCCAATATATGAAAAAAGTAAAGTAAAAGCGATAGCACCCTTAATCTTCCCAAATATATTTTATATTTTGTACATAACATATAATATAGTTAAATTATTAAGATAAGCAGTTACATGATATCAATATAAAACTCAATATATACATAATTTATCAATGATAGATTTAATCAAGATTATAATTTCATAGTTAACCACATTTTATGTACATAAATTTTGTTATGCTCGATAATTTCAAAGCGTATGCGTCTTTTGATCTTGACGTTTAGGAGATGTATTTGGTACAATCTGTTTGGATTCATGTGGACCGATCTACCAAAAATTAAGGAGATATGTTTCAATCCAAAAACATGGTAAAGATGTATGTTAGCAACAGAATGAACGGTCGATCGACCGAACAAACATATAGTTTGACATTGCACCGCATACGTGTCTATACTTTTATAATATCCCAATCATCAACAAAGACAACAATATTCAACGAGACTACACACCCAAATTAGGGTTAGACCTAGGGCAGGTGCCAAAGGCTTTACACTAATTACAAAACCACTATTTAAGTTAAAAGACAATAATGAGTAAAAATACACTTTTTACAAATTACTCCAAATACTAGGTTAGTCTCTTATAGAGTTTCCCCAACCTCATAACATTTTGGCAACCTAGATATACATTATTTCACATAATCGACTACAAATAAAAGAAAGAGAATATTGATTTTATCAAATTATTGTTTTTAACTACTAATGTGATTCTTAATATTATAAATGTAAAATGAAATATAAAATGATTCTATCTGAATCGAGAAGAACGACTAGTTTTCGTGAACTGGATAAAGATTTGGACTACAGCGAAAGCAGGTGAAACTTGTAAACACTTTGACACTCAAGTAAGTATTGATTCGAGGATAGTAAAAGGTATTATGGTAAGAAAATGTGTATACCTTTTCTAGTGTCGAAGACACTGTTTATATAGACTTAAGTCCTAATGCGGAGGGGGAACAAAGACATTGAATAATCATCAATGCAGACTGATTCAACGGGATAACCACCTTATGACAGTTACAACTAGGTTTAGCTGGCTAGGGTTGGAAACCTTAACTATCCGTTGTAGGCTATGATATTGAGCGGAGACGGTGTGAGAAGGAACCAAAATATTTTATTAAAAATTGATAATCACAATAATTTTGAGATATTTTTGTTGTTATTTAAGAGATGAATTACTTAATCATGTATATAATTTTCTTAAAACTAAAATCAAATTTTAAAAAATTTCAATCAAATATTAAAAGGTTTAGTGCTAACAATAACTTGAAAATAAAAACAAAAAAAAGCTTAATTCATCGTACCTAATTTTTCTAGGATGCTCACTTGAATCAAAACTTCCACTTTTTTCTTACAATAAAAAAAGAAAGAGAGATATAGTAGATTAGAGCGTGGGTGAAGCCATCCCATGTCATGCATCACCAATGGTGGTGGGGATGAGAAACGCGTCAGCACGTCTGAACACAGAATATGATTAAGATACTCGGTCGGCGTAACTTAAATTCCCATATTGCCTCTATCCTAACTGTAACCAACCGTAAAGTCAAACTTGCCAGCTTATACACATAAGGGCTTTTTCGTCCATTCAACCTAACAACCTTCCAACACGTCAAAGGTCACGCGTCAGCCTGGAAGTACAGTCACGTGTCGGTTAAGCGAAGCCTCAACGCGTGCGGGACAAACGCTTCCCAAGAATCCTATGGTTCTTAGAAGTACACGTGTCCGTCATCGAAACAAGTTTACCGGTAGCCGCCAGTACCTACCATAGCCACTTATATTGCGTTTCAACACATTCGTTGAAGAAACTTTTGATCACAAAAATCCATCAAAATAGAAACTGCGAGAAAATTCACAAGAAAACCTCAACAGAAAAATATAAAAATAAAAATAAAAATAAAAACCAAGATAAATTCGTTAAATTCGAATCTTTTCGGATTACACAAGAAACAACATTCAGCTCTGTAAAACGTTGAAATTCAACCAGTTTTCGTTAGATAAGAAGAAGAAGAAGAAAAATATTAGAAGAAGAAGAAGAAGAAGAGAAACATGGTAGCTGAAGCAGAGGTTGTGTGTCAACAAAGCGTAGGTGTGTTAGATGTGAAATATTTTCCAAATAAAGGAAGCAATATTCACGAGATCGGTGATTCAGATTCTATTTCGCCTTCAAGTTTTGACCGAGTTCGTATTTCTGAATCAGTTTCCGCTGAGTTACTCACTTCAAAAGAAGTTAGTTTTCTTAGACACCCTTTTCGCAATTTCTTCTTTCTCGTGATGTTATGTTGTTGGAGAATATAGACGCTATTAGGGTTTGATGGGTTTCTTTCTTTCTATTTGTTTGTTGAATCATGTGATGTGAATTCTTTGACTTTTCTTTCTCCGATCGAGGGCCTAATAACAGAAATAGAAAGAAAAGCAAAATCGAAAACTTTTGGATCAGGAATTTGCTTACATGTTGAATTATTGATTGATCTTAGAAAGAGATACCTGAATTTTGATAATTTCGTTTAGATTGTTTACTTGTGTTACTTGTTTGTTTTGATTTGGGAACATAGGTTTAGTCCAATTGCTTTTTATGATGAACCCAATTTTTTTTGTCAGAACAACAAGTGAATCTTTCTTTCCATGTGAAATTGAGTTTCTTTATCGAGATAGATGTGTGTGTGTGCTCGCCAATCTGTGTTGTTGAGATTATGTGTAGATATTTTGCATTGGATTTTCAAAATTGAGGTTATCCTCCATAAAGAAGTTAGTGATTTTGCATTGGAATTCAGAATTGTGATAATTTGATTGTTAGTATGTGATCTTCATTGTTGAGATTATGTGTAGTCAAAACATTTTTAATGATCCTTGCGTGGAAAACTATCTTCTCTGCAATTTGACTGAAGAGCTTAAGGGTAGCCATTAGTAACCGTGTCTGTTAAACTGTTAATTGTATAAATTGCATCAACTTTCTTTCTGACAATTTTTTTTCTTTCTCATGTAGTAATTTAAAGCATGGTTTTTTCTGTGTATTGCCTAAGTTACACAAAATAGTGCATCTAGTCTTTTGATACATTGATTCTCATTTTCTGATTTGCATTTAATTATTCTGGCGTAGGACGTTAAGACTGCAGAAATAATATCAGAAGCTGCTCTTGAATCTGCGGTTCTGCAATTTGTCCCCTGCATCCGTTCTGGTAGTTTTGCTGATATTGGGCCACGTAGATACATGGAAGATGAACACATAAGGATAGATGATTTGTCTTCTCATCTGGGATCACTATATAATTTTCCTAAACCAAGTGCCTTTTATGGGGTAATTTTCTTTTTCACCTAGGTCCCTTGATTTTGTTTAATCACATTCTAAATCTAATTGAGCTCTGTCAAATGTCTCAGGTGTTTGATGGTCATGGAGGACCTGAAGCTGCAGCTTATATAAGAAAAAATGTTATAAAATTCTTCTTTGAGGATGTTAGTTTCCCTCAAATATCTGAAGTTGATAATGTATTTTTACAAGAGGTGGAGAATTCGCTCAGAAAGGCTTTTCTTTTGGCCGACTCAGCTTTGGCTGATGATTGCAGTGTCAACACTTCATCAGGAACCACAGCTCTTACTGCTCTGATATTTGGAAGGTATGTCTATACTTTACATTACATTCTATGTTCATCTCTTTTATACATTTGTCATAGCTCTAATGTATGAGTACTATTAGCTTGAGAGAACAACGGTAAAAGACTTAGAGTTGAAAGAGGATACGGAAAACTATATCTCAAACTGTTACGGAAGATTTGAATTTAATGACATTTCATTTCACTAAACATGTTTCTTTAGATATAATTCATGATAGGATACTATGACATTGCATGATCTAGGTAGCCAATCTGACTTAATAGAAGAAGAAAAAACATTGGTTTTCGTATTAGTTAAGAAGAAAAACCTTGTATGATTGTTTGACTGATTTCTAATATGCTTCTTTCAGACTTCTAATGGTGGCCAATGCTGGTGACTGCCGAGCAGTTCTAAGTCGTAAAGGAGAGGCCATCGACATGTCTCAAGATCACAGACCTATCTATCCATTAGAAAGGAGGCGAGTTGAAGAATTGGGTGGCTACATAGAGGATGGTTATCTTAATGGTGTTTTATCAGTTACAAGAGCACTAGGGGACTGGGACATGAAGTTACCTAGGGGTACTCCCTCACCTTTGATAGCAGAGCCTGAGTTCCACCAAGTGGTTCTAACAGAGGATGACGAATTCCTCATCATAGGATGCGATGGTATTTGGGATGTGATGTCGAGTCAACATGCTGTTAGCCTTGTTCGGAAAGGTTTGAGGAGGCATGATGACCCAGAGAAATGCGCGAGGGACCTTGTTATGGAGGCATTACGCCTCAACACATTTGACAATCTTACGGTCATCATTGTATGCCTCTCTTCGCTTGACAATGGGGAGGCAGAGTCATCCCCACCTCTCCAGCGGAAATTGAGATGCTGTAGCCTCTCGGCAGAGGCTCTTTGTAGCTTAAGAAGCTTGTTGGAAGGTAGTGCCAACAACTGAATGTATATATAGAATTCATCAAATAAAGTGTTGTGCTTTCGTATGCTGTTTTTGACTGCTTCAGTTTAGGCGTAGGAAAAAGCAGCCATCATTTTTTTTCACGTTGTCAGCTGATGTACATAGCCCAGGGTTAGAGGATGGTGGTGTACATATGTAATATTTTACATTATTTTGTACTAGTCATTTTTTCCACTATGACCGCCACATTCATATCACATTCTTGTGTGTCAATAAAATTTTTGATTTGAATATATTAGTTTATATCCCATTCATTATCTTACAGCCATTGCATGATAGAAGGATATTAATTAAAGTTGTCTTTCTCCGCATTATTGTATAAAATGTACAGCTAGTACAGGCACATGACTTATAGGAGCTTCTCAGTCTCGAGATAGTTTGATAAAATAAGGATCTAAATCTAAAATTGTAAAGAGTGCATACATTAAAATAATCCTATGCCCTGAAGGGTAGTAGATCCTGATATCGTATCCGAACTTACAGCAGTGCCACAAGGTTGGGATTCTGCATTATATTGATGTGTTGTTTAGCATCAAAACCATAATTTTCATCAGCGCTGTGAGGAATTAACACTTAAAAATAGGATAACCATCCGTGTAACCAACACTGGCATGGTAAACCGTACCCAAATCTTTGTGAAATTCAATCAGTGTTTGGACAAAAATAATCATGTATGTTCATTTAGTAGCTTTTTGCGAACTTAGCAAATCTTTCCAAACCACGTTGAAGTAAACCTTCAAGAAAAGGTTCCAATGCCTGCAGATTATACCATGGAGGGGCAGAACATCACAAAGGGCTCTTAAAGCTGAATAAAGTGTGACAACTTACACAGATAAGTCCATTACAACTGGGTAAAAAGTGAGATAAACGAATAAACTAGGAAAACATCTTCCACTAGTCTTACTTTTTATCAAATCCCCCAATAATGAAATATTGGGTATTCTCTTTCACGGTTTTTGTCAACTTTAAGTAAAAATAGCTTTTCATTTTTGTAAAGGCCAAAGTACTTACCGATGCCACTGGAGCTAAAAGTTGAGGAACCTCATATGAGACTGTCAGCTGTAATGTGGACAGAAATGCAATAGTTAGTGCTTGGCTAAAGGCTGACTGGGGAGGGGAAAATGGAGAAAACACTATTATCTATTATCACTTTTAAGTTTTCCTAATTCCATGTTAAAAGTTAAAAGCGTGGAAAAAGCTGTTGATGGGACTGATGGAAGAGTTTTTCCTTAATGTGCATACATGTGGTGTGCCACCTATTCATGCACTGGATCGATAGGGACAGGTAATTAGTTGGCCCAATAGGAACATGCAGCTAGTTTGGCAAATACTACATTGAGAAACTCACAACTCATATTGGTCAACCGATTTTTTTTCCTAAATATAGGATCAAAGTAAGTCGACAACAGTTGTACAAGAAAAACTGAATTATAAATATATAATAGATGAAATTTGTAAAAATAAAAATTGTATAAAAAGCCTTACTTCTATTAAACATGAAGAAGGACCTTTTGGAAAGAATCGCACAGCACCTCTGCCACATGAGAAATCAGACAATTACAAATCTTTTAATGCATCCAGGCAACATGGTGTCTATGTTAGTTGCAACATTAGATTAAGTAGACTAAACATGCTTATGTAGAATGTGTTTTCTAGCCACTAGATGGTTTGAACAAGATACAGCTAGGAAATCTTTAATCAAGATTGACCTGAAGCATTACATTAGGCAAATATGAGAATCAGCTAGGAGATTGCAAGTCCAAGCACAGGTGACAATGATAACACAATCATAGATTTACCTGATATCAATGCAAAAACATAACATGGTCTTGATTATTAGGTGATGTCTAAGGTGAACCAGCTACTAAATGGTTCACCGTGAACCATGACTTAGAGCTGTTAGATTCAGCAGTTCTATTAGATCTTATGACACACCCTCCACATTAAATTTTTTTCTTCCCATACCCCATAAACTCGGAAAAAACATTTCTCTTCTTGGTTTCAATCCCAACACACCCATATTTCTTGGAAATTTCAATAATTAATTATTTTGATTGATGTTCAAATTGTATAAATTATTCTTTAATCTCTATCAAAAAAAAATCTTTAATCTCGTTTCACTATTGTAACATGCATTCATTTCTGAAGAAAAAAAAAACCAGAAAACAGTTTTGGCGACTCTGAACTAATTTTGAGAACCTCCTTCTCTATAAACAAACCAAAAACACATTCACCATTTACTCCAACACTTCTTGGAAGCATAAAATAGGGGCACATCCCCGACACATATAAAAACAATACCACACCTTTATTTCACTCAAAATGCACAGGAAGTGCCCTAATAAAAAATCATAACAAAGCTAAATATTAATTATAAATTCAGAATTAGGCAAGGATAGAAATCGCAAGGAATCAAATAGGGAAAAATAAATTCGTAACAAACTAAGAAAACTCTTCTGCAAATTCCGGCACAACGTTTCCGATGGTAAATGCGGTGGTACCTGATGGTCCGAAAATGGTGAGCGAAAACCGGCCATGGTTGCGGGAGAAACAAAAGAGAAAAACGAAAAAGAATTGGCTAAGAGAGAGAAACAAAGTGAATGGAGCTGAGGTTTAGTGTGGTAGTATCTAATAAAATTATATGAGATTACTTAATCCGACGGCTCTTAATTGTTGTTCATAGTGGTCCACCGGTCAGGAACTTATTGACTCCCTCACCTTAGAAGCCACTCCCTCACTTTAGAACCCACCTGATTATTAATTAGAACATTTCATTGTTATAAGGTTAAAAACCTTTTATTTCCTTGAAACAAGAAAATATGCGGTACTTATAGCGTAGAAACCTAACATATCACGGCAGACTCTACAAGTAGAAACCTCAAAATGTTTATTCTTAAGGCACACAAGTTGGATATTGATATCCCTTACCAGAAAAATATTGCTATAAGAGCCTGTCAGTGTTACTGCTATGGTGTAACATTCCTAGGATATATATTTTTCTTAACTTGCTAAATTACTTTTAGTCTCTTAACTTAATTTTTGGTTTCACTTTAGTCTTGTATTTATTTTTCGTTTTGATCTCTTAATTATACTTCCGTAAGTTAAATTGGTCTTTTCTGTTAATTCCTGTAAAAAAATGTTAAGTTTTATTATCTCCTTCGTCTCATTCATCTTCAAACCCATAAACTCATAAATTTATGATTTCCTTCAATCTAAAAACTCAGAAAATTCATCAAATATATAACCTTCAAATCTAAAACCTACAAATTCAAATCCATAACTTTTCAAACTTACAAAAATGGAAAATCTCAAACTCATTTTTCTTGTATAGAATTCTCTTGTGAATTAACAAACAAAATAAGAATACTAGCATGACAATGATCAAGATATGTTAAGTCAGATTCACAAACACTGTCAAAAGTGCTAATTTGTTGAATTCATTGTCTTAACCCAATCTTTCTTAGATTGAATATAAACAAATGTGTTGGGAGTAATTACAAATTGAGATATATCAAAGCAAGAAGAAACTATGTTATTTGGAAGTGAATTTGAAGTTAGTTTAGATTGGTAACTTTGAAGCCAAGTGATTGACGTAGTGATGTTGTGGAAATGGAAAACTGAGTTTTTTTATTAGATTATGTGAAATTGCTATGTCAAAGAGAGATAATAGAGATTGTCAACGAGGGTTTCTTGTGTTTTTTCTTTGGAATGTAAAGGTTCGAGGTTTTGAAAAGCGGAGGAATTTCAATGGATTTTTATGAGTTTAAAAGATTATGGATTTGATAGGTTATGGGTTTGAAAGTTTGATGAATTTTCTGGATTTTTAGATTGAAAAAAGAGTATAAATTCCTAGGTTTGATGGGTGAGATGACAAAACTTAACATTTTTTGGTAAAAATTAACGGAAAAGGACCAACTTGACTAACGGAAGTATAGTTAAGGGACCAATTCGGAAAGAAAAATAATTAGAGGATTAAAGTGAAACTAAAAAATAAATTATAGAACTAAAAAAAGTAATTTTGCCAATAAACTAATTTTAAGTGACCTTTGCTGCTGAATTTAATACACAAATATAGGAAATCTTCAACTTTTTTTCTTTGGGCACCAGTGTGGGGAAGGGATTTACCCTTGCTTCTTTGTCGTTACTCATATAGGAAATAATGGCACATATAGTAAATCCAGCCAATTAAGCATAATAAAGTGTAACTTAATAGTATGTTTGGGAAATGAAACAATATAAAGAAGGGGCGATCATTCACATATTCATATCTTAATTTATAATTAATTCCCTCTCCTGTCTTTTGAACCTCTTTTGTTTACCAAACAAAGGTGAATAGCACAAGTAAGATTTTGTTGATTCTTTTAATTTTATAAATCACTTGAGCACATCATCAAGAATTTCAAGTTCATTTCTTGTAGCTGATCTACTTATGAAGGTTAACAACTGCCAAGCCAAACTATATTACTACAGTAATGGTTGGACAGGTCAATATAAAAACACAAAAGGAAATTAATGAAAAAAATGTGAATCAGAAATTTTATAATCAGTCTTACTTGTCAAATGGCTCCATAAGCACATGATATTCATATACTACCAAAATTTCCACAGAAAAGGCAATTAAGCACATGATATCCACTTATTAGAAAATGTTCTTGTCTGTTACCTGTTGGGAAGACCTTCCAGAGATCGCCAATGGATTTTCTGATTTGGAATGGGCTGCAAGAAGGTGATATAACATGAATCAAAAATACCAATTGTAAAGAGTGTTTTCGAAAAGAAGCAAAAGTATTAGGTAGGCAATCTTTTCCTGCATATTACGAGCAAGCCAAGAGAACTCAATATCTTGACCAAATGCCTGATACTTCAAGGACCATCGCGACAGGTCAGGTTTGTCTGGCAATATCTTCAGAAATGGATCCAACGTTTAGCACATAATCAAAATTTATTTATTACATTTCATGATATTTGAATGAAGATTGCATTGGCATGATACCTTAAACAGTTGAAACACATGTATTATTTGAAAGTTGTTTACTAAACGAAATATAAGGACTAAAAATTCAAACAAACAAGCTAAATATTTGATTTAGCAAAGAAAAACTAGCAGTAGCAATATTATTCGTGCTACATTTAACAGACAATAATTCCTGATTATGAAAGCACTTTCAATTTATAAAAATATAAGGGCGTGTTCTAAATAACATACACAATTCAATATTGGCTAATTTCAATTGAGGTATCCTCATCAATGCAGTTAATCTAGTCTGACAGGAAAAAAGGCAATATTTCATCTTGCATGCCATGATTCCATAAGGTAAAGAGCTTAATTTCTTTCATAAAACTCGATAACGGTAATTTTGATATTAGCCTTATAATCAAGGGTTAGTAGGAGAGCAAGCACACCTTAACAGTGGAAATAAAAGGCATCCATTCAGGGATGGCTTCACGATCAGAATAACAAGCAAATGCTACAGACACCGGCACATCAACCTCCTTCTTAACCCTGCAGTTGGCAATATTATTTTTTTCATTGGCGTGCGAAGCTGTTGTTAGATGTAGTTAGATACGTTGTTATGAGTTGGTTATAGGTAGTTATAAGTTGATTAGTATTGACTACAAGTTAGTTAAATTTTGTTAGCATAGTTATGATCACTCCAATCAACTTTTTTCATTGAATCAATTCTAATCAATTCAATTTTTCTCTCAATTGTTTTTCTTTGTGTGGGTCTCTACCATGCTTCTCAACCACTGTGGTTGGTTCAGCTTGAGGAAACCAAACAGAAGTGCTAAAAACTGACACCATTTGAGAAATATATAACATTAATAACATGACATTGTCCTCTAATTCTAAAACAAATAAAATGACAAAAACCCAACAAAAAGGAAAATAGAGTATACATGACAATTAACGAGTGAGGTGCATATAATTTAAAGTATATCCCGCTAATTATACCCTATGATATCTATTTTGTGCCTATATTCTTTCAAAGAAAAACCATCGCTAATTCGGCATTTCTCGTTAATGAATAATATAAAATGTCAAATTTTCACTCAGATTATTTGTTTTAGTAAATGACATATCAGTCAGAAGTACAGAACTGTTATACATGATACTTATCAACGGGTTTTAAATTTCAATTTAGCCAAAAGAAATCTTAAATACACAGATAGCAATAAAATTAAAAAAAAAGTAGTAATTAGTGAGAAGTGAAAAGAAAAGGAATTAGTTACGTGCAATCCTGCCATTGCATGACAGGGGAAAAACCGTTGAAGCGACGCAAGGTTGGGGATCGCTTAGGAGAAGTGTGAGGGAGCTTGAAGAATAAGTGATTGGAAGAGAGTGGAGTTGCGAGAAAGCTTCTGGAAGTAAAATTGGTTCTGGCAGTGCGAGATAAAGCTGTGGTTGTTGAAAAAGAGCTTACGATGGCTGCAGTTGCAGTTGAAGACATGGTCCAGATTTTTATTCAGAATTTACACTTCTATGAGTCTCTTCTCTTCCCTCTGACCACGACGACCGTGATGATTAGTTCGTTCTATCAAATTGTGAATCAGATAAATAATAATCCACGTGCTCATGACGGATGGTGGATCTGTGCCCACTCAAATTTGTTTCATTTCGTTATATTTAATCTTGGGCTAATACACCCTTTTGGCCCAAACCAACTTGCTGCTAATTTATACTCCCTCCCTCCTCCCCACAATAATTTATCAATAAATATTTATCTCACCTTATTAACCGTTTTTATCTCTGTGAAATAATCAAATGAGTTATTTATTATAAGACAGATAAAATATATTTTAAGAAAAATATTTGATTGATACTCAACTCAAAAAAACTTGACTTTTTACTACAACATTTCTTCCGGAACTAATAAATTTAGTGAAATATACTAATGAAAAGCAATATAAAAATCACGCAGTAGTAGTAAAATCTGATTTGAAATGCATTCAATGAATAGACAAATGTCTATTCACGACTGGTACGGTCTAATTATGATAATTTCAAATATTAAAGCCACGATGATTTTATATTGATTATATATATATTTTAAGCAAAAATAATAATATTAAAGTTATGCTTTGTATTTTACTTCAGGTGATTCTACTAAGCTTTAGATCTAATGACTGTGAATTCAGAGTCATCATTTACTTCAGAATTGGTGCCATTACTTAGAGGTGGGAGTGGAAAATGTTCAATTTCATCAACGGTATCACCCTCAATTTAATAACCTCAACGCTTACTGCATAGATTATTCTTGACAACATCACAATACTTCATGTTAGTACTAGTAGGCAGTAACAGTAACCTGTATTGAAATTAAGGTGAAGTTAACCGGACAGTCAAACTAAAGTCAAAACTACCATTCCCCGCCACTACCTTCCTTTTGTATCCTCTCATATATACCAAATTCCAAAATAAGCTTTTAACACTCTCGCTCTTTAGTTTACCAATAATAAGAATATGCACAAAAAACAACAGTTGCCTTGTGTAGTGGTTAAGGTTGAATAACCATTCCATTCCATTCCATGGCATTGGTGGTAGAGTGGTACGACTTTGTATGTTTTGGAATTGTTGGAGTTTCCATCCTTAGTGCCTTATGGATTCTCTGGAATAAAGAAGGCTCTCAACCCGATTTTGAAAACTTGGTTGACACGTCAGAGACCCTTCTGGTGGCTTCACCGTCACCAGACAATAGACTGCCCATAGGCCATATAACCACCTTCCAGCTATGGACCAGCTGTTGGCGAGGAGTGCACCCTGTTGTCCTGTTAGCTACACGTTTCTTTTCCTTTCTCACCTTGTTCATCTTATTATCATTGGATCTTCTTCAATACGATGCAACCATCTTTTACTACTATACTGAGTATGTCCTCTTTCCTTTCAAATTCTGTTAAGACGGTTGTAAAATGGTCATATAACTTTGTTGCTTATATTTATATGCAGGTGGACTTTAATATTAGTAATGATGTATTTTGGGGTGAGTCAAACACAACAAGAGTATATTCTCAATTATTTTATCTAATAAGCTTCTATTATTTATGCACTTGGTATTGTTTTTGGAATTTATTAATGTAGTTGGGGACAATACTATCTGCATATGGATGTTGGAAATTGTTGAACAAACCTCCACTTCAAAATGGGGAAAATATGACAGAGTTTATGAGAACTAGGGATTTCGAAACCAAAAGTTCCGTTTTTAGGTTCCAAAGCTTGTATGTTGAAGAGGATTTTAAACAGAAAGCAGGATTCTGGGGTTACCTCATGCAAATTACCTTTCAGGTTAAGTTTCCTCCTGAAAATTATGATGAAAATTGGTTTTATAATTTGTCACCAACCATTATTCTGATATTCAAATTGAACTGATATTGATATTCTGCATTTGGCAGACTAGCGCAGGTGCTGTCATATTAACAGACATTGTCTTTTGGTGTGTTATTGTCCCATTCTTATCCATTTCTCGTTTTAAGCTAAACATGGTAATTGCATTTCTTCCTTAAATCACACGTTTATTTTATTTTTAATAACTTGCCTATTAATATGAATCAAATTGAATAAATAATTGCATAATAAATTGCTATTTTAAGGTATCTTTAATTTTTGTTGGTCTGTTTTTGACAGTTGATGGGTTGCATGCATACCATGAACGCACTTTTCCTTCTTTTGGATACACTGCTGAACAATCTTGTAAGTAACACACTCAGTGGAATAGAACTAAGCACCAATTCAAAAAGCTAATGGTTTGAATTTGTTGTGTGTATTTATTATTTTTCAGCCTTTTACTTGGTTTAGACTCGCATATTTTGTGCTATGGAGTTGCTCTTACGTTACTTTCCAATGGGTTATCCACGCATGTGGTTTCAATTGGTTAGATACTAAGATGTAATTGTATTTTCACATTTTTTACATCATCATCATTGGCTAAAAGTTTCTTCCTCTAACAGGTGGCCATACCCATTTCTTGAGCTTAATACCACATGGTCTCCCCTATGGTAAAATTTACTATTAACACCACAAATTTCATGCCTTCTCTAACTTGCTTTCTATATACCAAAGATTTATTACTTTTTCTAATGCATCTGTTCTACAGGTATATCTGTCTGGCAATAGTTCACATACCCTGCTATGGCATGTATTGGTTGATAGTAAAAGCAAAAATTAATATTCTCCCTAGATTCTTCCCTCATGCATTCTTGAAGTCATACTAGTTTGGTTTGTCACTATAGTTTTAAATTGCGATTGAAGTTGTGGTTAAGTTGTAAACTTTTATATTGCGGTTATATGAAAAGAAAAGTCTATTTTGTTTTCAGCAAATGAAGTAAAGTAATGGTCTAATTGAAAAGATGAAATTCTCATCATAAAGAATAAATAAAAATAGATAGATATTATATTATATACTCATGAAGCAAAGTTCAACTCTTGATTTGGGATTTCTTCATTTTGTGAAAATGGAAAAAGTAAACGGTTTTGTAAGAGGAAGAGTGCTACAATAAAAAATTAACTATCATACAATAAACGCACCTGTTTACCTCATCAATGTTTTAATTTTAAACTATAATTTTGGATAGACACTTCTTTTTTTTTTCTTTCATAGCAGCATAAAATTAAGAGGTCAACTGAATAATAAAGTCATCAAACCATAACAAAATATATAACAGTAAACTTTGAAAGGATGCAACATATATAATTCAACCAAAGTAGTTTCACTACTTTTACACTTTTCATTACACTAGATTGCACATATACACCTGAATTGTTGAAGAGTACAAACGGTTACACACTAAGAAAGAATAATTCCAAACAGACAAAAAAAGTATTATCAAATTAAGATTGAACCAATCATCTTTTTTTTTCTTAATCACAATAAACAAATATAAGAATATATCTTTGCATCTATGGATCAAGAAGCTGATAATGCAATTAATTAAAATTAACAACGTTGCAACGCTCCCTAATCTCACCTTCAAAACCTGTCAACACATCTAAGGAACCCATATGCACCATTGCCTTAGCAAACTTCACTCCCCACCTTGAACCATGTTTAGCATTTCTTAACACCGAGTTCCTAGTTAATCTACTGCTAACCAAAGTTTGATCTGAGGTTAATAAACCGCTATGCTTCTTCAACCTCAAATAGTACTTGTTGTCCAAACGATTAGGCGTAGAAGCATCAAGCACCACCGTTGGATCACCCATATCGCTCTGTGTCTGTGGTGGTGGACACTTGGATTTCAACAACTCAGCAAACTTAGGATTCATAGAAGGATCTTGAGAAAAAGTTTTATTGAAAGAGTATAAACGGTTTGAGAACGAAGAACAATGCGAAACACCAATAGAATGAGCTCCAGAAAGTGTCACCATTTCATCTGCTGAAAAACCTTTTCTACCAAAATTACTGATAAGTTCCTTTGCATTGAAAGATGGTCCTGGTAGATTTTGTGTCACTTCATCGAAGATCGATACACGACCGTCTCTGCGTCCTGATTGTACTGTATAATATATGCCGCCAACTTTGTGTGTACTGTCTCTAGCTGCAAAAGCAAGAATGTCTGCACATGACACTGTTTTTGGACATGCAGCTTCTATTTGTGACTTAGCTTCGTTGATTACTTCAAAGCCACGTAAACTTGGATTATTTGCAGGATGGTCTCTCTCAGATGGATTGCCTTGTGTTGATTCTAATAATACAGAACCATCACATCCCTGAAGATTTATACAAAAATTTCAGTACTAAGTTTCCATATAAACTAATAAATAATATAAGAATCGTATGTATAATTAAAATCTTTCATTTCCAATTATATGACTTTTATAGTTGATTGACGGTGTAATTTTTTTTTATGCTGACAGTGTATATAAATTAAATCTATGAAAGTATTAAAGTGAAGTTGTGTACCCTGACAAAGCAATCATGAAAATGCATTCTTATGAGACCAGCAGCGATGCCGGGGTTAAGTGAAACAGCTTTGTTTACAGCTCTTCTCACAATTGCCTCAGCAGATGGACATGTTGTCTTATAGAAACCAACTTTCAATGATGTTGATGATGCCAATGTTGAAACTGAGAGAATTAGAACCAAGGTAAAGAGCATTGCATGCATTCTTAGAGTTCTAGAAATTGTTTGAGGGATGCTAACTCAATTAAAGTAGTAGATAATTTAGTTTTTGAGTATTAGTATGCTAAGTAGTGAGTGAAGAAGGAAGAGAATGATATGCAAGTATGTATTATGTGTGTTGTTGGCAACTGATTAAGGTTGAGGGGCAGAACACATGTCTCATGAGTATATATATACATAAGTTGGGAAATATATGAAGGTGAGAGTAGGTCTGACTTTGGAAACAAAAAACGTGTTTGGCTGTAGCCTTCAGTGTTATACAAATGTTGAAATAATCTAATTTTGAACATTTCTTCTGGCACTTGGGAGGCTATGCTTAATTAGAAATGGGCAGAGAGTATATGATATTGAATAATGGAGGAAAGAGCTGTGACTAGTTCCTATTACACCCACTTACTTCAACGTACAAACATAATAATTTTTACAAGCAACATAGTGGATTGTGATTACCAGGTCGCCCTACCTTTCTTATAGTAGTAACAAATATGCCGGCTTTTGTGTATTAAATATCACTAATGATGTTACTTGCACGGATTTAATTTTATTTATTTTTAGAGTGATATATATAATTTATTAATATATTAACTTTGAAAATAGTTAAAAGTTATAAGAAAAATAAATAAGATAGAAGAAATCATAGAATTTACAAATAGTTTTATTCTTGAAAATAATATGATATGATGTGTTGCAAAAGTTTAATCATATAAAATTAATAATCTTTTTAGGGATGAAAAAATTATTATTAATCAAAGTGGAACTAATCACCATTTATAATTGTTTCGAGTTGAATTTAAATTCTATCTACAATGACAAAATCTTATCATTTAACTAATATTTCATGGACATAAAATGTTAATCACGATTTAAATAAAAATTTATATAGTTAATAATTGTGGACTTTATTTTTATTAAAGTATATAAGTTACC
>JBBPBP010000001.1:6697825-6725867 GCA_037974735.1 Cicer chorassanicum | reverse complement strand
ATATTTATATGTAACAAATTATCAAGAATAACTTAATATGAAATTAAGTTTGCTATAAGAGTTATGTTTTTTGTTGTTTTATTTTAATTATCAAAATGTAATTGAAATATTGTGATGTATTTATATGTAATGAATTACCAACAGTAATTTAATATGAAATTAAGTTTGTAATAATAATTATATTTTTTATTGTTATATTTTTAATCATAGAGATGTATGCAAAATTATGGTATAATGAAAAATAGAGAGTGATTATTCTTTAGAGATAAAGTTAGTTTTTTTGGTTTATCATATGTTTTCTTTACCAAAGTCATCTTAATTGTAGAGATAAACATGGACAAATTGTATTTTCATAATTGTTTGTCACTTTTTTTCTCGTTTATGTTGAGTTATCTTGTCCTCACTACTTTTCAATTTTTTTTATACATGCATTAAGTCAAAATAATATTGTCCAAATGAGTATTGGTGTGAAATCTAAACAAAATTTTGTGAAGCCATGTTTTCATATGCCATTGGGTTAGTGCTTATGGTGGAACAACTAGCAAAACAAAGTTTCTATGCTAGTTAACATTGTAATCTCTTGACTCAAGTGAACTATAGTACTTGTCTATATCCAATTATCTATTATATATAATTGAAATAAAAATCTAAAAGAATAAAAGAATTGAAAATGTCAAGATTCACTTAAGACAAATCGTTTTGTGGATAGGAAAAATAAATTAAAAAAAAAAAGAACAATAAAAGATGAGTAAAATTAAATGGAGAAAGAAATAGCCTAAGCATAACATTTGACCTAGTTGATAAAGTCACTAAAGAGGTTATACAATCTCACATTTCCAATTGATATTTAGGGGTGAGAATTGAGAAATCATATTCGATTAAAACTGAAAGACAATAAAAATAAAAAATAGGCGAAGATGGATAAATTTAAGTGGAGAAAGAAAATAACATGAACATAAGCTTTGACTTAACTGAAAAAGTCAGATAAATTTACACAATCTCACATTTTCCATTGATATTTGGGTGAGAATTGAGAAACCATAAAAGATTTAATGTTATGTAAGCGACAAAACTTTGTATCTAAAGTATGTTATCCACAAAAGTTTAAGAAGGAATTGAAATAATGATTTTAGAAGATAACATTAGATAGAATTTGTTTTGTTACCAATTAATATAAATATGCAAAGTTAGAAATAGAGGAGGATTGAAGATTTATTGGAGTGAGAAGATAGTAGAGTTATTCTTTATTTTTATTAGGCGTTTTTGTGTGTGGGTTCTCAACATATGTATATGATGATGTGTGAGATACAAAAGTTAAATTAAAAATAAAAAGTATGAAATTAATTATAAAGATATATGAAGGATATTACGTAAAAAAAATAAATGATGTGACATAAATATAATAAGGTGGTGTGATGTGTCATTCAATAAAATTAAAAATTTAATTTAATATATTATAAATAGATTATTCAACAATCATGAACTAACAAATACCGTTAGAAATTATTTTATTAGATTTAAGATTTTCAAATTGTATAACTATGGAATTAAACTTAAATTGTTAATGAACCTCGATTAAGGTTGGTCAAACCGACTGGGAGTATCGAGATTTATTATTGATGAGAACAATTTTGTCTGAACTCTGATTTAGTGCGACTCTTTCTCCTAATTCGCATATAAATGTTGTCAAGTGTACATGTAGGGTCATGCCAATGGGGAATGCAATTCAAGCGAGATACTTCTTCAATATTCAATTCGGAAAAGGAATGATAATTTCGTTTTCTCAAGTGGTTCTATTGGGACTAGATATCATTAATAAAATAATTAGTGTCGAGGTTAACAAAAGTTCTTCTGTAATATAAAAATAGAAGCGTGTCAGAATTATGAATATTTTAATTAATAATTTTTTATATTATTTATGTGGACATTACTATAATATTTTTTAAGAATTTTGGCACATTTATTCATTTAATTTCAATTTCAGTAATTAAAATAAATTTTTTAATTTTTAAAATCATAACAAAAAATATCATTTCAAAATAGATTCAAAAGATAAAACTTAAAAATTTGATGATATTAAATCTAAAATATGATCAAACTCATTTATAATTGAGATATCATTCAATTATTGATAATTTAATTTGATAATACCATGTTAATTTTTAAATGTACCATAGAAATTCCGAAGAATAAATATTGTTGTCTAACAATGGTTTCTTAAGTTTGTACTAAAAACACTAAGACAATTTATATGGTATTTTTAAAAAGAATGTGTCAGTAAATTTTTTAACCAATAAATATGTTACTTTTTTTCACATATTCTATATATTATATATTAAGTTGATCAAAAGACTTGTACTGATACATTAATATTTTTAATTTAATCTTCTTAAATTTAATAAATTATTTTCTCAATTTTTTTATTTTAATTAAAATTAAAATCATTTTCAATCTTGAACTTTATAACTCTTCCCTATCTTCAGCTCTCCGCCACCAAAGGCAATTGCTATATTCTGTCGTCCTTCCACCGTCATGAGAAGAACTTTTCACCGTTCTTCCACCACCGTGAGAAGATCATTGTTCTGTCTCACTCCCAATTCACTCGTGTTTGCATCATGGTTGTCTCAATGTTGTCGAGCACGCGTCGTCGTTTTCAAGTTCGTCTTTAATTTTTAATAAACTTTTTATTTTTGATTCTTAGTGAAAAATGACAGAGGGAGATAGTGAAGAACGTCGGAGAAACGATTCCACAAAGAGAAAAAACTTATTTATTTTTTTATATAATTGAATAAATATTTATTATAAAATAGAACAAAAATGTAAAACTAACCATCATCATATAAAGTAGTAAACATAATTAGTAAGGAAGTTAAATAGTGTTGTTATTGAAATGTTTTTTAATATTCAGTTCGGAAAAGGATTTGATAATTTGGTTTTTTCATGTGGTTAGTATTGGGCCTACATATCATTATAAGCATAATTATAATTAGTGGAGGTTAAGACAAGTTCTTCTCTAGTGTTAAAAAAAGTGTTTATTGATATTATAAATATTTTGATCAATAATTTTTTTTTATTTATATAGATATTATTATAGTATTTATTAAAGTTGATTAAATTAAATTTTTTAGTATATTTATCTATTTAATTTTGACTTTAGTAGTTAAATAATTTTTTTTCATAATTAAAATAAAATTTTTAAATTTAATTAAATATATAACAAAAAAAATGTCATTTTAAAATAAATTTAAAAGATAAAATTTAAAAATTTAGTAGTGTTAATTTTAAAATATGGTCAAATTCATTTATAAATAATAAATCATTCAGTTATTAATGATTTAATTTAATAATACCAAAATATATTACTTGATGTTCTTTTAAAGATGTTTTCCTAAGTTAGTGCTAAAAAATCAATGTTTTTCAATATCTTCGACGAATAATGATCCAACTTATTTATTGAGGTAGGAACTAAACATCCTGACTGAGGAAGTAGTAAACATAATTAGTGTGGATGTTAAATATATTTGTCATTGAAATATTCAATTCGGAAAAGGATTGATAATTTCGTTTTCTCAAGTGGTTGTATTGGGCCTATATATCATTATAATATAAGAGTTTTTTATTTCTAAACTCCCTTTTATACCTCTCATCTCTTTAATACTTAATTTTATTTTATTTTTTATCTTTTTTAACTACGTTTAAAATTGAAATTTTTTTACACTCACTTTTTTACTTGCATATTCGAAACTTAAAAGGAATTAGATTTAGAAATTTTTAAATTTTTTAAAACTTTAATTGATTATAAAATTTTCAAAATACAAAGTGAGTTCAGATTTTTGAACTATTCAAAAGTTTGAATTGATTTGAAATTTTCGAAATAGAATTTATTGTATTTGTTAAATACTTTCAAAATTTTCATCTTTAACAAAATTTTTGAAAGGCACATTTTAGAACTTTAAAACCTTCGGAACAGAGTCGGCTCAACACATGTGGAGAACTAAAGCAAATTTTAATATGAGACTAAAGAGAATTTTCTAAATTTTAACTTGACATCACTAAATTAATATAATTGATATTACGTAATATTTCTTTGTCAATTGATTTAATATTGTTGAGACAATATTAATTTTAGAAAATATTTATATGTTTTAATTTAAAAAATATTAAAATCAGAGATCTTTTTCTTAAGTCAAAATTTTTTTTGCGATCTTTTGATTAAGTCAAAATTTTGTTTTTCATGGTGGCCTAAAGCGATTGTTTTAGTGACCTTACCCTCAGGTTGGCCCTGTTTTGAAGTATTGAATTTTCGAAACATAATATTGGGTGCGTTTGTTTGAGCTTAAATAAAAATAATTTTTGTTTTAAATAATTTAGAGATTATTTTTCAGAGATTTTTGAAAAAATAATTTTTTAACTCCCATTTGTTTACTATTATAAAAATGATTTTTTTAAAAAAATAATTTTTAACCTGTTTGTATACAATTTTGTAAAAATGATTTTTTGTAAACTACAATGACCATTTTGAATGAAAACCAACGTCATGGAAAGAGATAAAATGGCCACTACACGAAAGAGAAAAACTCAACTAATGAACGAATGACAATTTGGGATTTTCAAAATAAGGCAGGGGTAATTGCATCATTTTCTCTAGTTAATGAGGTAAGTTCCGTGTTCTTTAATTGTGTTTAGTTTTTCTCTCTCATCTATCCCAAAAGGCAAATGCGATAAACTACTATTTCTAGCTTTTCATTTTTAGTCAAAAAAATGATTTTTTTTTTTTTAACAAAATCATTTTAAAAAAATCTAAAACAAACACCCTTCAAACCCTACAAAATGATTTTTGGCTTGAAAAAATAGATTTTTTCATAAAAAAATCTGAAACAAACGCACCCATTACATTTTGAAACTTTCGATGAAGATAAAATTTTAAAAAATTTAGAATATTACTCAAATTTTTTAAATGTATATTTTTTTAAAAATAATTACATTATTATTTTTTTAAAATATTGTATTTACAAAATAAATATTAAGCTAATTTAGTATATTTTTTAATTTATATATGTTTTCAAATTAAATCATATATGAGTGGACTTGATGGTCAAGTTCATGATACATTGACTGTGGATTCTATTGATAAATTCACGACTTATCAGGTAATCTTAATAATAATTGATATTATTAGTTTTCAATGTATATGCATATGTTAATGTTTTAATTGAAATGTATTTTGCAGATATTTTTCTCTTGAAAAGTTGTATTCAAATGAACAAAAACTATTGGAAAATAGAATAAAATAATAATTATTACCATTAGATCTGATACAACTATCGAAAAAAAGAAAAAGAAAAGACAAATTAATTTTGAGATGTGAAAAGGTGGAAAGTATAAAGTAAAATAAAAATCAACAATAACTTGTTCTCACAATGGTAATTATCCATTCAAATTCATATGTATATCGTTGAATATTAGTGAAGGATGAAAAATTAGTATTCGATGTGAAATACACGATCATAATTTAGTGGATACTTTATACGACAATTTATTAATAATATGACAAAATATAAGTTTGCACCAAGATTCATTTTGAATGTATTGAAAGAGGAAAATAAAGAGAATCTCACAGTTTCCACTCATATATAAAACAAAGAGTACTTATAGTTCATTTTGAAAGGTTCGTACACAAAAATGCGGCATCTATTGAAATTAATACAAAGTGAAAATTATGTGCATTAGACAAGAAGATTGGAGGATATAGATGTTTTGAGAGACATATTTTTGGCTGATTGTATAAAATTGTTGAACATGTTTCATGTTGTTTTGATATGTGATAGCACATACAAAATAAATTGATATCGGTCATCATTGCTTGAAATTGTCGGTGAAGCGTCTACAAGGTTGACATTTTTTGTAGCATTTGCTTAGTTGGAACAAGAGCGACAAAAAAATTTCGTTTGGACATTTGAAAATGTAAGACATTTGTTCGTCTATGAGAATTAAATTTATAAAGTTATTATGATCGATAGAGATCTTGCCACGATGAATGCTATTGGTATTGTATTTCCCACTTCAATTAATCGGCTTTGTCGTTTTCATAATGAAAAAAATGTTATGGAAAAATAAAAAAATATGTGAAAAAAGGATAGACAAGATGAACTAACGGATGTATGGAAAAATATTGTATATACGACTAGTCTGGAGAAGTATGATCATCACTTGTAATATTTTAAGTTAGTGTCTACTAATATTATTATTTTTACTGATTATGTTAAAGATTTATAGTTCACACCTTACAAAGAAATATTAGTTGTTGTTTGCACCAATAGAAGGATCAACATGTATTTTTAAATTATGACTTGTTTTAAAAATATGATTGTACTTCAGAAGTTTTGAAAGTTTCGAAATATTGAGAAAATTTGCCAATTTTTCTTAAAGTTTTGAATATGTGAGTGAAAAGTAAAATGAAAAAAAAATTCAACTTTTTATATTTAGTAAAAATGATAAAATGATATTTTTAAGTGTATTGAAGGGTGGAATCTATAAGTGGGGTGGGAATTAAAAGACTCTAAATATAATTAGTGTGGAGGTTGGGTGGGAATTAAAAGACTCTAAATATCATTAGTGTGGAGGTTAAATAATGTTGTCGTTAAAATATTCTTTTGACAATGTTTTCTAAAGTTTGTACTAAAGAAAAACAATGTTTTCAATATCTTCGACGAAGAACGATCTAAAAGCGCATTTTTGTAACAACACAATTAAATAGGGCAAAAGTGAGTCTTTTTTGCTTTTAATTTGAAATAATAAATGGTTTTTTTTTTGCTTTTAATTTGGGACATAAAGTGTATTCAAGGATAAATTCAATGTGAAATTTATTAACAAATTATCATGAACATCAACCAGCAACCTTCAAGATCAAGCGTCCCCACCAATCAACATTAATAAGTTAACGACTCCCAAAAATAAGATAGATTTTGTTTTAATGAATTCGTTGAAGTTATCCTTATATGTAACAGTCTCATGCTAGCACAAATCTCTTCCATTTCAATGTATTTGGTTTATCAATGTGTTTCTTAGCTCTGATTTGTTGACGCGAGAATATAAGATACATGCTAGATTTGCCATGGGATTAAAGATGGAGTGGGGGACTGTGTTGAAGTATCAAAGGGATTGTGTTTAAAGAACACAATATGCATACAATATATGACAGAATGATTACCAATACAAAATGCACTAAAGAAAATGTTTTTTTGTTGTTGTTATATTAACAAAAGGGATTTACTAATATCTTACACAGTTATTCTGTGTTCTTTTTTGGGACTTTACAGGGATAGTAACTGCTAGGAAGAGCAGTTTCCTATAGATTATCAAAGGTTTGATTTCTCAAACTGATGATAGCCCAATCAGTTCAATGTTATTAAACATAGCAATTTTTCACGAGTAAAAATTGAATTCACTATTCCATGGTTTACAACATTCACACAAACCCATTAACCACTTGCGCTAGACCTCGGTGGTATGTTATACATAGCATTTGAAAAGTGAATAAGAACGCAATAATAAGTAAAACCATGCAACAAATATGTACAGGTTTTTTACATAAGACGGTTCATCACAAGTGTATAGTAGAGTTTAATAGTCGGTATTATGTACAGGATCCGAAGGTTTTCTCAGTGCTATAATACATGTAAAGAAATCCATCCGTATCTTTGAATGATTTATAAACAGAATCCATCATACTAGCTGCAAATAATCATAAACACAACACAATGGCAGATGAATAACAGGAATAAAGAAGAAAAAATTGGATTAAAGGATAGTGCAAGTTTATTACCAGTTTGAGGTAAGGTATTCTTCACAAATACAAAGAGGGCTTTTCCAGGGGGTAAACTAAGTCTTGAACTCAAAATATGAATGAAATGGCCAACAGACAAGTCTCGTGGAACAAGATATCTATCACAAATATAAGAAATGGTAACATTATTAAGTGAGTTATTATTTGCAAAATTACTACTTACATTGAGTTTTATGCATTTATCAAATGTAAAAATTATATGTATTTGATAAACTAGTTAGTTAGTTATGCTTGTTAGTTGTTCTTATAGAGTAACTGTTTCATTATCATTACAATTTTTGATATTATTTTTCTATACTTTTCTCTCATCAATGGTTTCTTTCAAGAATATATGATCCAAATTTTATTTATACAGTTGTAGCTATTTTTGTTTAGCAATACGATTTCAATCAAAGAGTCAAAGTGGAAGTTTTAGTTTGATAGAAGTGGTCTTACTTTTTCTTCTCCAAATCAGGTAGATCGCATTTCGAATACCTTTCCACAATCACCTGAATAACAATAATTATTCAAGAATTACACCATATGATGAAATTAAATTATTATAAACAGAGGGAAAAGAATATAGCTTAGAGAGCCAAATGAAATTAAATTGGGGGAAAATGAAATCAACAAAAGTTTATAAATAATTTTTCTTTTTATAAATAAATTAATAAGAAGAAGAGTGTGATTCAAAATTAAAATGAACAAGGGACTTACGGGGATTCGATCGGGGTATTTGGCAACAATATCTCGCGATTCTTCAAGCCTTTGATCTGCACAGACCAAAATAACTATAAATTAGATAAAAAGAAATTTGGATAAAAAAAGAAGGAAGGAAGAATCGAACGAACCGAAAGTAAATTCATTCTGGAAACAAGAACCTCCTCCCATTATTATTAGGTTTTGGTGTCGAAGCAAGACAAGACCTTCTCCGGTTGTAAATTTCCTTCTTCTAACTTCCGTGTAAATCTAATACAACACGGCACTGCCACTGCTAAGGACAAAAAGTCAAAATACATTATTTATTTAGTCGATTGATGTGGATAAGCACAATCAGTCTAATGATTTATAATATATTATTTTTCTTGAAGTTACTATTATCATGTGGGGATAGCTCAGTTGGGAGAGCGTCAGACTGAAGATCTGAAGGTCGCGTGTTCGATCCACGTTCACCGCATTGTTTTTTTATTTTTAACGTTTTTGGACTTATTTGATCACAGATATGGTAATGGGCTAAATGATTGTTACAGGCTGGCCCATTTTACCTTTTTCGGTCTTGTTTGAAGTAGTCTCATTGACAAATATGATTAATCTCAAACCTCGTAGGATAATGTGTCTCCACATTCTTATCTTTTCGTGATAAAAAAAAGTTATATTTAAAAGTCCTCCATTCATTTTCTATAGTAGTAATGTTGGCTTTTGCTTTTTTATAACAGCATACAAACCATTGCTGTTTATTTTTATTTTTTTGAGTAGACAAATGTTAGTTCACCAAAGTTTAAACTCTAATTCGTTAACTAAGTTGAGATACCGAATCCCTCAACCATAGCTGCTTATTGATGGACACCATAAAACAAAGAATTGGTGTAAATATTCCTATCCTTGAAAGATCCTCCAATTCTACTTACGTATTCAGTGAAATGTTAAACAGAACATACGGAAAATCTGCGGCAAGTTTATTTGGCTTCTCAAACACAAACAGAAATCTCCTCCAATCATAAATTCATCACCCATTACACAATTAAAAAAGATCTCCAAATTAATGAGCTGGATAAGATATATTATATGATAGAATATGTTATAATGTCATTTGATCCATGTCGATAATCCTACTTGGTAAGATAAGACCTGATTGTTGTTGTCATCATTATCCATTACATTCTCCATTTCAAGTATTCCACCGAAGATTCCATTCAAATATTACACTTAAATTACGAAGGATCCTAACAAATTGAGTTTTAACAAATGCGGTCTTCACATACATTGTACAAGTATGTCCATAAAAGGATAACAAATACATAAATAATATATGCATAATTTAGCCACATTACAAAGAACAAATCCTAAATCTCAGTCATTCAGTCTATGAACGCATCCATACATGACCTATCAAGTTTTATTTGTTGCAAGCCAATGAACTTTAGCTTGTTCCAAAATCCAACGATTCCCATCTGAAGGGTCGGAACATGTATAGAACTTCAGGTGAACTTTTAAACAGAAGAGCCACACAAACACATACTGCTGCTATGGCCACCATAGAGAGCATTGCAGGTCTGTATACCATAGACCTTCCCACTGCAGTTCTACAAGAAATTTTAGAATCACAAAGTTTACAGTGGCCTTGGCCACGTCTTACTTCAGCTTTTCCAATCTCAAAGCTAGTGAACGACTCATTTTGCTTCGGGTTTGTATTACTCTCAGCCAGATTTCTGGGAATCTCAACCACCACATGAGCTGCTCCTTGTCTCTTGTTAATGTTTTTCTGCACCAAGTGAATGTAAGTATAATGGCCGCGCAATCGTGCATAATCCTCAGGTGTGGAGCCTGTGCTGTCACGAGCATTCTTCCATGCCTCAATTCCCACCTGTCATGAAAATCCCGTTACTAATGCAGTGCTAAGGAACACATGATGCACCAGATATCCAAAAAGACACAATTAATGGGGGATGGGGGTGGCGGGGTTAATCATTCAATTCATTCACACAAGACACGGCACTGTATCAAACATGTGCAGTCAGCTAATATTAGTGACCAAAATAGTTCGGCAGGTCAACCAGCTATATGATTGGTAGCCTCCAGATAACACAGGTTGATTGCATCCAATAAAATTTAAAAACAATTCAAATGTCACTAGCAGTATATAAGTGTGACAATAATACAAGCAATAGTAATTGTATCAGTTAACAGCAGGTTTCAGATATGATGAACCACAGAGTAAACAATAGTTAAATGCAGCTTTGTATACATAAAAAAAGAGTTAGATGCAGCGTAGGTCCAAATAAAAGCCACGAGAAAATCTCCAACATATTAGAAGAAATCGAATCTTATAGTGATGTAAGTTAAGGTGGCAGTAATTTTACCATGCAAGGATCATTAATCAGAGCATCCAGTACATCCTCGGAACCATCTTTCCCTGCTGCTATATGGAGTGGTGTCAAACCAGCAGGACCAACAGCATCAGGTCTAAACAAGAAGCAATGATTCTCTCCATCAACTAGTGCCTTGTCTGTGGGTTTTAGTTTATCAGATGTACTTTCAGGAACATATCTTAAAAGCAGCTCCACTAACTGCTTGCTATTTCTCCTTACAGCTCTGTGAAGGAGGCCCATATTTGAAAGTGCTTGATGCAGAGTAGGGTGATCTCCTTTGTTCACAGTTTCATCAAGCAGTAGGTTCAACAGCTTTTTCACCACTGCACACCAATCATGGTCCATGGAAAACTCCATAAGCCACGTGAACCGTTCTAATGGAAAGAGATCTACACCAGTGTTCAAGTGAACCATCCTATATTTTAATTGGCTTCTGTGAAGAAGCCAGCCCATTTCATGAATGAAATCCATAGCTTGACTTTGGGATTTAATTTTCCCAGTCCCTTCAATATCTGGATCAGTTTCACTTAATTCTAGTAGAGGCTCAAGCAAACGGATCTCTGAGCAAACATCATCCTCTGCCACTATGAAAGGAAAGAAACTGCTACTCAAACCCTGGTCCTCAATCTAGCAAATCAAAAAATGAAGTAGAAACCTAAAGCTCAGCACATAGCATCAGGAAAGGAGTGCTTATCTTCAGTAAAAAATATTACACACTGGAAAATGGATGCACTCAAATTGATCGACAACTTATGAGTTAGGATATCATTAACACTCAACAGTAATCAATGTGTGTGAAAGTGTACCATAAAAGTAAAAATAGGGTACAAAAGAAATTTTCTTATCCCCTCATCGAGGAGCAACTAGCTCGTTTCCCTGCCTACTTTTTTCTGTTGATAATTTTGAGAGTGAAGAAAAAGCACCTCAATAAATCCTCTTCCATTTGTCACAGGGACAGAACACGAAAATTGGATGCACTGAAGTTCGTCAAGATCCTCGGAGTACTGATCCGTTGACTCATGAGCATCTTCACAGACTAGATATTTTCCTTCGAAAGCACACATTAACCTAAGGACAAGTTTAAGAGTCATATAAAACACTAGCCCAACAAAAAATACATATATTTAAACCAAATCCTGGAACTTAGAGAGCAGGTACAAGTTAATACATTTAATATAATTACCCCCAACATGCAACGCATTGACAAATCACAAAGCAACAGAGATTACCTCGTGGCAGGACGCATCAGGTTGACACCTTTAACAGAAAATTGAGCTCTCTTTGATGCTGGTACAGCAATTGGACTTACAGTCCAAATCTTGCTATAATTGTTACTTCTAAAAGGTAGTGATGTATCTATGACAACTTTACCTGCACCATAGAAATAGCAGTTAGAAACCTAATCATATAAATAAAATGTGGCTATGACACATATTACATGCAGATACAAGTCTTATAACATAGACACAGCTTGTCAAGCAAAGACTTCAAACTTTTAATGAACTCATTTGATGGATTACTGAAATAATTTTTTTACTCCTGTTAGCTTGACCACTAAGAACAACAACAGAGATGTAACAAGAGACCATTGAAAATGAATGCCATTTGATGCTGCACCCTGATGTGAAACCATCCAGTTCTCCAAAACGCATCATCTGAGACATCCAGCAGCTTACTCAAACTGGAACTCAGATCACAGCAAAGCTGCAAAAAAACAATCAAGTCATGTAAGGTAAGGAATGTTGCATGTTAGCAGAAATAACCACCAATGTAAACAGAATAATATTTTTAGAAGGAAAAAACTTACTTCCTCCCACACAGCCTCAGTCTGTCGAAGATAAATAGTCAAAACAATACAACCGGGCCGTATGTAGCTCTCGATATCACTAGGACTGTGGGATAACCAATCAAGAATCTGGCAATTGAAACCTTCAGTGTGATTAAATTTAAAAAGAAAAGAAATGAGAAGCTACTCTTGGCTGCTTTAGAAAGCATAAAGTACCTGTGCTCTAAGTACAAGAGGAAAATCATTTGGCTCTTTACCAAAGAGTTTAAAAACAATTCTGTCTGTGCGGCTCTGAATGGAGGAAACAAAAAAAAAAGTTACAGGACAGCAATCTCAATTTACATAAACTTAATTTAAAAAGCATTGTTCAACAACCAAGGTAAGAAAAGGGGAAATAATCACCCATGTTTATTGATTTATTCAGTTGTATTTTCCACCAAAGATTTTATTTTTGGTTTTGGCAGGGGGTTTGAGTTTGATCAAACACTAAAAAAATGCATAGAGCAAACAATTTTAAAGAAAGCAAAGAAATCATGCAAACAAACCAATCAAAGGCCCCGAGCCATGTATCTTGTTACAGTCGCAACACCAAGGTGGCACCGCAAACCACGTAAAGCGTCACCAGTAAGTTCAAGAACCAACCAACACCACACATTGCCTTAACAAATGACTAATGTATGTGGGTTACAGCAAAACATCCTCAATTCTATAATTGAAGTCAAATAAACTTAATCGTGGGGACATGCTCACTTTCATTTGAATGAAAAGATGATACAGTAAAGCATGAGTAAAATAGCCAATTCAAAATAATGCAGCAAAACAAACACACCTGAGCTTCTCCACTAGAACTAGAAGGAGACTGGGCAGATGCAGAATCCGAATTTCCACTTGTTTGAGGTGGACTTGACTGATGAGAATCTAGTTGTATCCACGGGTAATCAGCAGAGCTAGTGCCAAGATTTGTAGAAACAGGCAATCTTTCTAGATCTTCCGTGCCATCATCTGAGTCAATATATATGTCATTCAAATCAAAATTATTTGTCTTTATTTGTGCACTACTATCTCTGGCTTCTGAGTAAGCTGGAGGACTGTTTGAAATGCTGGGCTTTATTGAAGACAGGGTGTGATGATCAGAGGCCATAATATCATGTGTATGCATCATTTCTTGTTGCATTTCATTCGTGGATACAGTTTGATGTTGTCTTATAACAGTTGGAGAGCCTTGAGAACCGTTGGAAAATAAAGCTGACGCCATCTCTGATTTCCTAGAAGAACCCCCTTCTCTCAACAAATTCTCTTGTTCCCGCAAAAGGTTTGACAAGTTCTTGCTCCCTTGTTCATCATTCTGACTAGCAAGACTCCTTACAAGATGAGTTAGTAAATCCTGATCTGTAGTCTGATCTGATCTGTCAGCTGTAATTAATTTAAAACATCAATATCCATCGCAAGAAAAGTGAGAATGTTCTTACTTACTAAGCAAACATAGATATCATTATACAATCCCAAATGTCATTCTCACCATATGATGCAATAAATAAGTGCCTCATTGTTATTAAAATAATCAGTCTCGTAAATCATAAGCTTGCAACATCACACAAGATTGGCACGTACAAGTGAAAATTTTACATTTCCTAAAAATTGATTGTGTCAATTGCTGAAACATGCGTATTCTAAAAAGGAAGAGAACAAAAATTATTGAATTGTCCTGTATATTTACCATTTTCAATATAGTGTCCGCTAATATTTAACCGACATATCCTCTTTTAGAGGCCAGTCATTGATCTCTTTGGCCAATTTAACGACAACTTAATAAAGAGATGAAGTTAACTAGGGTCAGTTTTAGAAAACTTCAAGACTAAGACATATTTATGAAGTTCTATAATTATTTGATGCCATCAAAGTTATATATGCCTAATTGGCATATATACAACAACAACCACCACCACCACCAAACAATATCAAGCCGCCACAAATTATTTGACAAATATCTATCACCACCGGGATATTCCATTTACTCTGAAGGCACAGCGCAATTAGTAAACCAGTCATCAAAATCAAGCTATTGACAAGGCCTAAGTGCCTAGTGAAAGAACAAAGACACCAATTTAGAAAAAGCAACAAATGATCACCAAATAAAGGCAAAGATATCAGATCAGAGAGCTTAGTTCGGTTTTTTCTTGTCATCAAAGTTGAGAGAAGAGAATTGAAAGGTAAATGTTAGTTGCGAGTAGCAAAAGCAAAGAATTAGAACAGCTTTACAAAATAAGTTTACTTTTAAGTTAGAAACTCGTTTGGTGAAGGTCCATTCCTAGGATTTTGAGAGCTTAATGAATAAACAGTGCATCTTATTACCAAAATTGAAGAATATTTATTACAAGTTTTGTCCGTCTATTTACATATGCTTGTTAGTGGAAATTAATCTTCTGATAAGATTTCACAAGTTTAAGTCGATCAACACACAAACGCCAAGGTCAGATCATTTTCCTTGCCCTCTTCTAAACTGTTATATCAAGTTTTTTCCTTTTAGAGACTAACATGGTCTATATATCAACCACTCAGAGCATTCAGAAGCCAAGCCACAATAGAAAAAAAGGATGGAAAAAAGTTCAAAAGTACACTTTTTGTGCCCATCCTGTTTTCCATTTGACACGATATTTTTCATTGAAATCGGGTGAACAACCTAAACCAAATTCTTCAACATGATATGAAATGTAAACTCTGAGGAAGGAGATAATTTTTTCCATGCATCTTTCTGAAGAAGCAATGTGTTGGCCTAGTTAAAACTTATAATTGGTCGTGTGTTAAAAAACAGACACATTACTAGACCTACAGCTACAGGTGTAACTTAAGAAACCTCACTCTCATAATTAACATGTCTTGCCCGATAAAAATACAGCTACAATAAACCAGATTTATAACTAACCAAACTAATTTTTATGGCTACCAACATAGCAGTCATGTTGAGCAATAAATAGTTTAAATTAATACCACAACTTTCCTCATTTCTAACCAATTCCTCTGGGCTCTAGTTGCAAAGATAATGATTAGAAGAAATACTTACAATGCATATTTGAAAGTATCTTCAATAAACTTATCAACAGATAACTACTAGTTTGATCATCATTTATTGAATTTCCATTAGGAACAGCTTCATTATTTGTTTTCCTTCTCCTTTTATTATGGCCAGCTAAGCGCCTTCGACAGCTTCTCTTTCCTTCATCGAACTCTTGAAGTATGTGAAACCTGTTGATGGAGTAGAAGAATGCCATGCAATAAAGTCATCCACATCAAACTCTTAGATAAGAGTTAATACCAAATTATTGAATAAAAGAGTACTAAAAGAAATCCATAAGGATATTTGGCGGTATTGACACGCAGTTTTCAATTTTCCGCTATCGGTTAGATTTTGGTATTGTATTGGTATTGAATAAAAGAGTACTAAAAGAAATCCATAATGATATTTGGCAGTATTGAGATGCAGTTTTCAATTTTACCCTATCGGTTAGATTTTGGTATTGTAAAAATTAATTGATAGCAAAAGTATTTATTTTCTTTATACACATTAGTATCAAGTATCAACCTAAGCAACAACGGAAAGCAATAAATAAGCGAAAATTACCTACTACACTGTTGACAAAACCTCTGCATTGCATTTCCCACAAGTGCCCTACTGGCCTTAGAATGCATCTCACAAACTTTATGACGTCTGTGATAATCCTTAGCTCGGCTCAGATCTGCGCCGCAATCTTCAACCTGACAAACAGCTCGATTTGAAGCACCTCCAGCTACTCTGCTCTTTTTTCCATTCATACCATCCCAGTTTGCAATCTCCCTTTCCACCACCGGTGAAGCATGTCCGGCAAGCTTTAAGCTAAGGCCACCTGCTTCCTCATTCAAACCATCATCTTCCAAAACAATAACTCTCCTTTTCCTCTCCCCTTCGTTGCTCCTTTTGGGATTCTCAAGATCTCCTTCCTCGGAGCATGAAGAAGAAGCGTTGGAGGAAACCCCGGCCACCGGGTGGATCCCAGACCCGAGAGGGAAAAATTGTTGTCCCACTCCCAGAACATCCGCTGATACCGGATTCACACGGTTAGCTATGAACAAATCACCATCCCATCTCCAATCATTCATATTCCATTCTCCAGTCCTTTTCCTCATACCACTCAAATCAGATGAACCACCAACACCATAAAAATGATAAGCTTCAGCACCCAATCTAGCTTCCATGATCACAATTCACAATTAAGAACTCTCAAATCAATCTTAATCTAATTATTACTCCTCAACACAAATAATTAACCCTAAATTTAGTTGAAAATTAACAATACAAATCTAATTCAATAAGCTTCAATTCATCCCCAACAGTCAAGAAAGAGCACGCGCACGCAACCATGGTTCCAATTAAGGGAAATCCACATAATCAAGTAGAAGTAACTAAATCACCAATTCTTCCAATTTTCCAAGTCAACTACTCTGTAACAGAAACCTAACTGAACTCAAAGTACTGAGAAACAATCCTATAAAAAAATATTTTAAAATACACAAAAGGAAAATAATTTCTTTTTAAAAAAATTAAGTTAAAATTAAGCATCAATTTGATGATAACGTAAAGTAAAGGTAAACATAGTACTGAGCGAGGTGTACGTCAGAGAGGTAAAGGTTAGAAGCAAAGCAGATCGGCGGCGGGTGAATGTCGGAAAGTGCGGCACGGAAATGGCCAACAGGTTCTGTGGACGGAAACGGCGTTATTGTTGATGATGATGACGAATTACGATTTCAAATGTTATTTTAATTTTTCGTTTCGGCAGAAAAAACGGTGTGATGATAGTTAGTATATTCTGTTATGGACTTATGGCACACTACTTAAAAAAATAGAATAATAATATTACATCTAGACTTAATTATAAAGAAAGGTAATTTAATTGGACATTTAAGAATAGTACAAGTACTTAACATATTTAATTTTCTTGACTCGATCAAAAATAATAATTACCTTTTTCAAGCTACTTTTACTTTTCGGTAAATTACTCTTTTCTTTTTTAATCTTTCTTTTAGGTTTTTTTAATTAATTTTTATTTTATTTTGACTTTTTAATTAATTTTTTATTTTATTTTGATCGTTTAACTATAATTTTTTTAGTCACTTTGTTCATTTATGTCAATGTTTTAATGAAAAATATTAAGTTGAGCCTATATATCAATTAAGACTCGTAAATATGTGAGTCACCCTCCTCCTCATCTTCTTCTTTGAACTCTGACTTAGAAAAATAACTACATAATAAAAAAAACAACAAATTTGTACTTCTCATGTCTAAATTCAAATTTAGACGGTCAAGTGACGAATACAGGTTGACATGTAAACTCAACTTAATGTTTTTCATTAAAACTGATGAAAATGATCAAAATTGCTAACATAATTATAGTTAAAAGATCAAAATAAAAATATAAGAGGTCAAAACAAAACCTAAAAAAAATAAAGAACTAAAAGAGTAATTTAACTTTATTTTTTGTTTAATTTTGCATGAAACTACTATATTGAAAGATATTTTGATTATAATAAAATTAGTTAAATTTTACTTATATTGCAATTCATCAATTAGAGATCGTACTTTTTGTAGTTTAGAGTAAGTATTAGGTCTAAAATCGTAAGATCTAACTCAATTCACAAACATCAATATTGTTAGGTTGGATATCACATTCCGAATTCAAATTTAAAACATCATATTTATACGTAAATATTTTACTGTTTTATCTACGAAAAAAATATTAGGTCCAATTTTTTTTAGAAAATATACTATATTTTGTTTAATACTATAAAAACAATTTTTTGGTTTGAATTCTACAAATATACCTCTTTTTATTTATTATTATTATTATTATTATTTTATTTTAATCTTTACAAAAATGTATCTATATTAAATTCATTTTATAATATATAATATTTCATTTTAATCTCTAAAAAAAATTAAAATAAAATTATAGTTTCAATTTAATATAAATAAATTTTACAAACCAACAATCAAAAGTAAAAAGGTAATATATTTTCCTAAACCAAAAAACAATACGGGTCAAAAGAAAAAATATATTTACCTGTACTAACAGCGTATTTAAATGTATGGATGTATGTACTGAATCGGAAGTGGGGGGTGGGGATCGCGAACAGGACACCCCACCGACCTCAAAGTGGTGGGCCAGTTGCGCACACTGCGTGTCTCTCGCTCGCACTTTACCTTATTATGGGATGAGGACCCAAAAATTAACATAAGATTCCATTTGTTGCTGTAGATCCACACATCACTCATCTTGCACTGCTAATTTCCCCTTGTACCTTCGTTATTACTAGTTGCTTACTCACACCGCGTTTCGTTAAGTAAATGTCACATTCCTCCTCTTCTTTGTTTTTTTCTCCTATAACAATGTTCTGTTTTTTTCCCTTATCACCACATGACAATTGCCAACCACCTATGACCACAATACCCACTCTACTCCTATTATTATGTAATGATATGATTATTATTATGATGAATCCTTTTTATCAAAAAGCTTTTTCGTTCTAATATTTTCAGTTTAATGAAATTGTGTTTGATAACATAAATTTTGCTACTTCCGTTCTAAAATAATTATTATATTAAAAAGTAATATTTAGTTCAAAATAATTATCACGGTTGATTTCTAATATAATTTTAATTATATTTTTTAATTAATATTATGTGAATTATTTTTAAATTATTATTCTTCATTTTATATTTATAAAAATAAAAATAAATCAATAATTACTATAATCAATTTAATAAAATTATTATTTTTTTATTTATTTGTTATTTTTTCTTAATTTTTATAAAATGATCAAACGATCATTTTAGAAACGGGCTGAAATAATTATTGATAGTTATTGAGTGTAATGTTTTCCTAATGCTACTTTAATAAAGTTTCTCTCTCTCTTCATTATGTCATTATTAGCAATCTTTCACATGCATTGATATTTGATACTACTTACCGTTCCCTACTCTTTGCATACAGACGGTCAACGTCTCGGTGGGTTTGGTCTTTGATTATGCATGACATGCGCACATACCAGAAAATAACATAAACTAGAAATAGAAAAAGAGTACTATATATAATATAATAAAAGGGACGGATTTTTTTTTTCATACGATAGAATTTACATTATGTAATTAGATAAAATATGGATGTTATTAGTTTCAACATCACATCGTACCTTCGAATTTAATACTTTACAATTATATATAAAGTTTTTGATAATAATCAAATTATTTTATTTATAAAAATATAAATTATGTAATTGAAGTACACCGTAACTTATCAAGTTTTAACAAATGCGAGCATAAAATCTAATAATTTATGTCAGTTGAAAATGATGTATGGATTTTTTTCTTCTAATGTATGAAAAATTGTTTTGAAAATTACTTTATATAGTTGAGTTAATTAATTAGTGCTATAAGATAATATTCGATTCAATTTTAAACATAAACAAAAAATAATATATTTAATGCAAAATTTTAAAATAAATACATCAATTATCTTTAATTTATATTTGTTTATATTTAAAGATTAGAAGGCTATAACATTAGGCAGATTACGTGTAAAAAAACATTTGGTAGATTAATTAAATAATTAATTTCCCTCTTTGCAGAATAAAGTATTTATGTATTTATTATTTTGGGTTGGCAAAATACTTATCGTTTCTCAATCAATGTAAAAAAATTCCCTTATGTTTGCTTATACAACTCAAAAGCGACCAAATGTATTTGGTATCTTTCTTAATTTTAATTCGTTGCATGTGTCCATATTTCTTTTCATGAATGTCGTGGTGGAAAAGTCTTTCTTTTTCGTGTCGAGAAATCTTTTAGCCCATTAAAGGGATAGTTTTCTCATCGCTTCTTATATATCGTCCTTTCTTTTTGAAATGGCTTTCTATAAGTCGTTTATTGAAGATAATGTTTTATATTGCTTACGATAAAGTACCTTTATCATGCTAAACCACACTTTACAAAAAAAAAATCAAGTTTAACCACACAAAAAAGCTAGTCAATTTATTGAGCAAGGATATAACAATTCCGTGCGCTACTACCCAAGCTGGTACAAGACACTGAGCAGTGCTACTGTTTGGTTCCATTCAGAAAAGCTCACCACAACGTGAAAATATATATATTATTCTACTAACTAATAATTTTTTGTCGACCCAATAGAGTTGAGACGTTTTTCATTTCTCAAAAAAAGAAAATTTAGAAAGCTCTGTTATTATAATTTTGTATATAAATAAATATTAAATTGATATCACATATTTTAAAAATTGTGTAAATATATACATAAAATTAGAGTTGCACATTTGTTGGATATAGGTGGACTCGAATTTAATTTTGTCAAATAATTCAAAATCAAGTTTGTAATTTATAGATCTGATTTCGACTTGTTTTGCATCGATATCTGTCGGTTTCAATTAGTACGAGTTTGCGGGAGAGTTCGTTCGAGTAATGGACTTCTTTTTATTTTTTTATTGTGATGTTTTTTTTTCAATTTTTTGTTTGCTTTATTTTTAAATTCATTTTCTAAAAAAACACATTGGTTTTCAATATTTACGTCAATGTTTTGAGTAAATTTTTATTAAATAACTCATATATCATATTGGTGGTGCAATCACCAAGTGAGAGTGAGATACTCACCTAAAAATTTGAATTTTTATAAGAGTAGATTTGGTGGTGCAATAACTGTGAGTCTATTTTTCTCCTCCCGTATACGACCACTCAAACTCGTATATACTCACATTTATGAACCAGTTTACGTGTGATCCGTAATCCGATATAACCCGCTCGCGTATCAAATTAGTCCATTTGGATGACTCAAGTTTGGTTAGATCAACTGATTTTTCGCAACTCTAAGCAAAACTACTGTAATTAAATTTTTTATTTATTTTGAAAAACATAGAAGATATCAACAAAGTTGACCTAACCTTCTTGAAGCTTAAAAGATCTCTAAAACGATAATTTTATTAAATGTTACTTTTTTATTTTTTAAGATACAAAATATTTAATTATGCTAATTAGTATATCTTTTTATACTTGTGAGATATTTTCTTTAGTATACATCAAGTTTTGTAATTTTTTGAAACTTAAAAATAAAAAAAATAAAAGAAAAATAAAGAGACCTAATATCCTTACTTTACAAGTTTGGGAAAATAAATTAAATTAAAGAGACCTGATATCTTTACTTTAATAGTTTGGGTTTTAGGCCTGCCTCAAATACCAACTAAGGATGGGCAATTGCCTCGACAACATGAGAAGATGTACGATATTCTACTAGGTAATAATACTTTTTTGTTGACCCAATATATATGCTTACCCCTATTACAAAACCTATCTCTTTTGTATATGTTGGGGTGATTAGTGTTATATTTTGCAAAAGAACATATGGCTAACAAGAGTAGATTTGTTGATAGAAAGGCTGTAGATGTTATTTATGATGTCTTTGGCAATAGTTTGTCTACCTCTGCTCATAATACTATGGATCATGTTGAAGAAATTCAAGGAGTTTAGAGAAATGTGTTTCTTGATTTGCGTATTATCAACTTTTGAAATGATGCATTGTAAGAGAATGAGACTGTCCAAGGCCTTCAAAGCCATGTAGACGAAATCGATAATGAGAATGTTGTCCACGATAGACGTATTTTGGAACAACTTTGAAACTGGAATCATGGTTCTACTGAAGTGGTCTCTAAACCTATAAAAAGAAACTATTGGTCGCAGTTGTTTATAATATCCACTTTAGGTGTGCCGAATAATACTAAGTAATTTAATCTTATCTTTTGTTTTGTTTAGTCTAGTTAGATTTTTTGCCCGAGACTTTTTCCAATGCATCCGCGGGTATCCATTCAAACCCGCTTGATTTGGGTGGAGAAAACCCACTTTGATTGGGTGGGGATGTGAGTGCGGATTTTCTCCGAAATTAAAATTAGTGGGCGGGGACGGGTTTGAGGGTGATGATATCCACCCCGCACCCGCCCCACAAGTAATATTAATGTAATTTTTAAATTTTATATACATATACCTATTGAATATACTTAATATTTTTTAAAATATTAAAAACTATAATCTTATCTCTATCGAAAATATTTTTTTTATTTTATAATTGTCTAATAATAATTATTTTATTATATTAATTATAATATATATGATTTTTAAATGTGTATATATATATATATATACATATGAATGAGTGCGGGTGTATGCGGGGAAACTCGAACCCCGTTGCAGGCGAGGATGAAGTCTAAATTCTACACCTGCTATGAAACGGGAGCGGGTGAGGATTTTCCCGATTAGTCGGGTGCAAGGTGGAGGAGACAAAATCCGTCCTCGCCCCGTTGCCATGCCTAGTTGCATAAGATATTCTCTTTTAATCAAATTGTCCATGGTTAAAAATATTATTATAGACTATTTTATTGTATTGTTAACTAAAATAAATTATGAATCTTTCGCAAAAGAATTGTACATGAGATATTCTCTCAATCTTTTCTGTACTCCTCTGTGCTTCCTTCCTAGTCCATCGAAGAAGTGGGTTGAGGTTATTTTTGACTCGAAAGCATCCATTTAAATATTTTTTTCTCTTCTTTTGTTTAAATAAGTGATTGTAACATAGATTTGATTTTTCTTTTGCGTTTTTATATGATTTTGTCGTCTGAGTGCAACGTTGTTTTGTTCGTTATATTGGTGCAACATTATTTGGTTTCTTGTCTTGTTGCAGTGTTCATTTAGTTCACATTGAATGATCAATTTCAACTTATTATATATTCGGTCAATAATTTGGTCGTCAATGCTACAAATCTAAAAGAAAATAGGTATTGTTGTCATTTTAATTTTGTCGCATTTGTAGTCATTTTGTCGCTTTATCCTACTATGATTTCTTTGCAAATTGATCACTTTCAATTTTAGCGGCGTTGAATTTGTACTATTATGATGTATACTACTAATTATTTGAATAAATAAATATAACATATTCCATTTCATTTACTCCCCCAAATGATGAAAAATAAATATTCAAATAATAAAATTAAACATTAATATTTCATGTTGCTTTACTTTGTTCCATTCTATATCCAAACATTCCTGTAGTTTTAGAAGGGTTCATAAACCTTCTATTGGCATTTTCATTACTCATAACTTCTCTCGCAAGTCCCAACATGTATATATTCTTTATATGTTCTTAAAAGTTTATATAATATTCTTTACTAACTGCAGAAGGTTTCTGATTCTTCTTCACCCTTACTGTGCTTTGTTATGCTACCACAAGCTAATTAAGACAATACTACTGTTAATAAAGTAAAAATATGCAAGCAGTGATACAATACTACAGTTAATAAAGACAATACTATTGTTTACTGTCAGACAAGTGAACCGTGGTTGTTGTATCAACATTAACTTGTCTTGAGTGCATTAAGAATATTGCGAAGTCGTGATGAAAGCTTACTGAAAAACTACATAAATAGCTGACATGTGAATCACAAACTAGTAGTAGGACAATAAAATTGACAATATAGTCATCCACAGTCAAATTCAAATGGAAAACAGACAAAACATACCTTAGAAATGTCATAAACTATAAAGTATGTAGGGTACTACTAAAATCATAAGTATCCATACGAGGTATTTACTTACTTGTATTCGTGGTTATTCTGTTTTTTCTCGTTATTTTATTGAAAGTAAAATTGATAATTATTTATTTTAAAATAATATTATTTGTGCATTTGAATTTATTTGTTGGTATATTAGAACACAATTTGAGATTTTTTAAATTTTTATTGTGATTTTATATTATGAATTGATCAATTTAACTCTTTTAATTAAATTATATAAAAACAATTATATATTTTTATTAATGCAACGGTAATTTTATATTTTATAAAATATCGTATTTCGTATATGTATCAGTATCCGATACAATACTGTACCGTACCTATGCATCATAGATCATAAAACTAGAACACATGCCTAAGCAAAATCAAATATTACAAATTGAAAGCATGGCCAAAATCAAAAGGGTGATAGAAGCATAAAGAAGTTCAAGGTTGCGATCAACTCGATGCATGAGCCCCTTGCCCCTATTGTAGATACAGATTCCTACCCCAAAGATAAATAATAAGAGCATAAAGAAGTTCAAGGTTGCATCCACAAATCATTCACTATAATTTTGTAAACACGATGATGAGTGCAACTGAAGGACCAATTGCATTTGCTTAGATGAATATAATTGAATTCAGTCAAAAAAAAAATTGAATTAAGTTAGAATGACTAACTAGCATTACACAAGGGATGTGTATATTATATATAAGAGAATCTCTCAAAATAAAGAAAAATAAGGAACGAGAAAATTGTATCAATGAGAGAACAATTCTAATTAATCAACATTCCCATATTAAGTTGGAGCATATATGTCATAATTAATATATATACATCTAACTTGTTGCATATAAAATCAATATCATTAAAAGTTAATAGATAGTGTGGGCCATGACACCGTGCATTGCCTCCGTGAAATTAAGTTTTCCCCAATCAAAACACAATAATCTAAAATAGACCTCATAACACTTGCATAACCTATCCATTATGCATATGATATTGGTAGGACCTCTATCTATTTAAATAAACCCTTTACAAAATGACCCTTTAGAAATTAAACAGATAACACACAATCTGAAAAATCATATTTTGTCATTGATGGGAATTCATAAATTTGGTGTTAGAATCAATGGGAAGGAGAGATAGGAAGTGCTTAACTAGGTAGGGCTTAGATGAGTCATATATTTTGTTCTCGCATAAAATGAAAAAATAATAATGGTTTTCCAACTTTTGCCATTTTTATTGTTAATTAAAGTATATTGAGATTTTTTTTATAGGAAAATGGTAGTATAGTTACTATATACCATAGAGTTAGAGGGAGGAGAAAATAAATCTTAATTGTATGATATTAAATGTAAGGTTCGTTTGTTGCGTATGATAAAACAACTCTTGTGTAAATTCATAAATATTTTATAAATTAATTATTAATATTTCATTTTTAACTTTAATATCAAATTCTATTAATTATTTTTCTATTTGATTAGATTTATATTTTTATATTTTAGATTATATTTTATTATATTTTAAATTAATATTTTATAAGGGTAATTGAATAAACTACTATTTTTATTATAACTCAACTCATATTAAAAAATTCAACTATAGAAACATGATAGATTTTTAAATTAACTTATCTTGTCTTATTCGTTCATCAAACACTGAATTTAAACATTATATAATAATTTATTTATATTATCATATCCATCAAATGAACCTTAAATATATGAAATATAACTCTTTCGATATCACTAATGAAACCACTGAATAATTTCTTAGGGGACTATATTTGGTTTTACATGTTATGAGCTAAATCTTTTAAACATTGGATTTGAATTAAATAAGACTTTAAAGTTGTTTTTGAGCTCAAACATCCTTCGGTGTATTCAACGCCCGGATTTGAACTTAATATAGTATTTTTATTTGGCATTTATTGGAGCCATTATTGTTACTTTGTTTTTCAACACAGATTTTCACACCATTTATCTATTATATATATATATATATATATATATATATATATATATATATATATATAAAAGGTCGCAAGCGGGAATAATGTGATCAAAAATTAAATATATTAATAAAATTAAATAAAATATATTTAATGAAAAAATATAGTTGCATGTATAGATTTGTCAACTAAAAAAAAATGTTATAATATTTTAACAACTCATTTTTTAAAATTTGTTGCAAATTAATTATCAACTTCATTGTAATTTGTTGACTACTCTTTTATGTTTTGCAACATATTACAAATAATTTAGTAAATATTCCATATTGCAACTACTCCTTCATATGTTGTTGTCAATTTTTTGACAACTCCATCTTATTTTGCTTATAAAAAAGCAAATTAATGAAGATACATTTATTTATATTAAAAATAAAATAGACATTAAGAATAAAATGCACATATTATATCGTGTTTATTTTCTTCTTTAACGTTTATTTTATTTTTAAATAACCATATATGTTAATTTAGACTTTAACAAATAAAATTGACAGGAGGTAGTAGAGTTGTTAACTTTTTACAAATAAAATTGACAGTAGAATAGGAGATAGTTGGTTGCAAAATAGGACATGGTTGTTAATTTATTTGTAGCCGCAATATAAGAGGGAATTGGTTACAAAATATGATGAAGTTATTAATTTATTTGCAATAGGATTTAAAATAGAAGAGAGTTGTTTACTTTGACACATCTACTCAACCCACATTAACTATATATTTTTTATTTAATATATTTGATTTGATTTTATCTATATAATTTAATTTTTATTTTATTTATAAATTTAACCTTTGTTCATTTGTTAAAAAGTAATAATAAAACAACACATCGCATTCTAAGATGCGACTTCTTAAAGAGAAAACAAAATTTCCTTATTATAAAAGTCAAAAACAGAAAATAAATCTCAAAATAAGATATATAAAAAAAATATTTTTAAAAAAGGAATATAATAAAATAAAAAATCTCCAAATCTCTTCTCTCCCCATTTCTGCTCAATTTATAATATACTGTCTTTTTTAGTGTGAATGTGTCCATCAATGATGATTTTGCAATTAAGCTAGCCTAGAGGGATAAGGATGACTAGGCAATGGCATTGGCACAGTGACATTTCCTATAAGGATGATAATATATAAATGATAACTTAGGGGTATTAGTTCTATATTATATGGCACAATAAATCAAAGGCTTGCATACTTCGATAACACTATGGCCCTTTCATATCAGTAGTTTTATGGATGACTACATTAACTCGTTGGTACAATTAACGGCTGAAAATTGGATTTCATATTTCACCTTTTATCTCTCTAATTTTTCGAAAATTCAATTTGATTTTTATTATTTTTATTGAAAATTTTAATTATTATTTACTCTACACAAATACAAAAAATTTTGTATGGAATTTTATTTTTCAAAAATTCAGTTTAAAAATTAACACACTGAAAATTTAAAATTTTCAATAAATGAAAAAAAAGGGAAAAAAATTGTAGATACAAAAAATTTCTAGTATCACAAAAAATTGATAAAAAATCTTACATTCCGAAAATTTCAAAAATAAAATTTTTAATAAGTAAAACAAATTGAGAAAAAAAAATTCTACCGAAAATTTCAAAAAATAAAATTTATTGTATTTTCATACTGGAAATTTCGAAAACTCAATTTCTAGTATGTAAAAAAGAATGAGAAATACTAGAAATTTCAAAAATAAAA
>JBBPBP010000001.1:6679495-6693486 GCA_037974735.1 Cicer chorassanicum | reverse complement strand
AAAATTAAACATACATTATACTTAAGTGTATGTTTTGAATAAAAAAAATACAAATTATAACTTTAAATTATAATCAATTTTATATGTAAAATCAATTCTAACGAATGTCATTTAAATATTTCAAAATCAATTCTTTATTTTTAAAGTATTAATTTTGTAACAACTAATTTTTTTTACGGTGGATAAATCATAATTTAATTTTAATCGCTAAAAATATAAAATATTGTCATTTAAATTTATGACTCAGTAAAAAATCTAAATTAATTATCAAAATAGTTTATAAAATTATATAATTTATTATCATAAATTTTTTTAAAAGACTAAATATATTTTGAAAATTAATTTGTTTTTTTTTTTTTTATAATAAGATTGTACTATACTTTCAAGGTGGTTTACCTTTTTTACTGAATTAGATTGTATGATTGTACGTACTATCACTGTTTTGCAAGTAAAGTCTAACGTCAGTGATGAATTAGTGGCATTTAATTAGCGGGATATTAGCATTACACAACGATACTAGCTGTAAGAAAAATATCCTTCTATAACTAACAGTACAGCACAACAATTGTAGTTCTAATTCCAACTCAAAACCGAGTCAAAAGCTTTGGTTGTTCGGCACCTCCTTTATTCTACGCACTCCTTTCTGCTTATCCTGCGCTACTTTCACCCGTTTCGCGTACTCAAATCCTCAATTACGCGTCTTCGCCTTTTTTTTCTTTCACACTCTCACTACCTACCGCTTCAAGAGTCTCAACTCCACAATTTCGCTCTTTAGTCTCATTTCAGGTACTCATCGATCTATCACATCCTTCACTGTAACACTTTACCTTTTTGATTTAGTGAAAAAATAATAATCATGTACTTGTTATTTTCATTCTGTTGTTTGAATTTTTTGGTTCAATAATTTCGTTTATGGATGAGCATTTTTTTTTTTAATTTAACAAATGTTTTCAACAAAACTGATTTTGCTTTGGACCGATCTGTGACTACTGGCTTGAATTTTGATAGCAGTTTTGTCTGATTGGGGGAAACCGACTCGATCCGCTTTCATTAGATTCATTCGATTGAGTTTTGTAACTAGGGCGTTGAGTTTTATCGAATTGTAGACGAACATTGATGTATCATGCTGTGAAAATTTCACGGTTCAATTGCCTTCGTTTGTTGTTCAAGGATCATGTAATATTTAATTTTTAATATTTGATGACATTGATTTCTGAGAGGCAGGCAATTATTGCAAATTTTAGCAGGCAATTATTGCAAATTTTAGCTGATATTTAAATCAATTGAGTGTAAGCATCTAGGGGATATAAGTTTGGCTTGGTGACTGAGGTGGGGGAGTTAGGGAGTAAAGTGATAAGGAAGCCGCATGTTCGATCCCCACTTTCAGCAAAAAACTAACAAGATTAACAAAACTAATTGTTAGTAACATTGGTAGTTGCAAAAAAAAAATTGAGTGTAAGCATCTTGTCTATTCAAGTTTTTATACTATGTGAATGAAATGAAGCTATGTTGACATAATACTTCATATTACCACTCAATGTGGTTGCGGAGAAAATCCACACAAATACACTATTTCCTTCTTTATTTCATGATATTTGAATTGTTCAATGTTGCAATATCACCAGGATGTATCTATTTTTTTGCAATGAGAATCTACATGAAACTGTGGAAGTGTTATTGTTATTGTTTGAATGGACTATATCTTCAAGCTTAAAAATGAATTATTATTTGTATGGTCTGACAGGTTTATGAATTAATTTTATTAGGAAAGAATCATGAGTTGTTTCAGCTGTTGTGAAGAGGATGAGTACCACAAGGCTGCTGAAAGTGGTGGACCATATGTTGTAAAAAATCCAGCAGGTAATTTGACTCATATAAGTTAGAGGAGTGCATTAGGGATGATATACATAGTTTGCAACTCAAAAGAGTTCATGCATATTTGAGGAGTGTTTCCGTTTCGACTGGATTGAACCCATAATATGCAATTGAGATGCTGTTTACAACACTTAACTGGGTTAATTGGTTTTGTTATATTTACCTGATTTGAGTTTGATGAAATTATTCTGACAAATTCCACTTTGCAGGGAATGATGGAAATTATCATGCTTCTGAGACTGCAAAACAGGGAGCTCAGGCTGTTAAAGTGCAGCCCATTGAAGTTCCTGAGATACAGGCAGATGAACTGAAAGAAGTTACTGATAACTTTGGACAAGATTCTCTTATTGGAGAGGGATCCTATGGAAGAGTATACTATGGAGTTCTTAAAAATGGGCCGGCTGCAGCAATCAAGAAGTTAGATGCCAGTAAACAGCCCGACGAGGAATTCTTGGCCCAGGTATATTTGTGCGGCAACCTTGGCTAAGTATTTTTTGTTACATCAATGTTGTTCCCAAACAGACACCATGTGGTTTTCTGAGCTTTCAGGTTTCAATGGTATCAAGGCTGAAGCACGAAAATTTTGTCCAGTTGCTGGGATATTGCGTTGATGGAAACTCCCGTATTCTTGCTTATGAATTTGCATCTAATGGGTCTCTTCATGACATTTTACATGGTATATGATTTTGCCTTTCAATTGGTCATGTTAGAAAAGTATCAACATTGATAAACAGTGGTTGAATTTCTTTCTACATTAAGGAACTGATAAGATTATAGATTATAACATTTTTTTTTTCTTTTTGATGCTTGCCAGACAATGTCTCTGCCCTTGAGATATATATTAGTGTAGTCTGTATTTTAATTATATTTAAATGTTTTCATCATTGTTCTTTTACATGTAGGCAGAAAAGGGGTTAAAGGAGCACAACCTGGTCCAGTTTTGACATGGGCACAGAGAGTAAAAATTGCTGTTGGGGCTGCAAGAGGGCTTGAATACTTGCATGAGAAAGCTGATCCCCATATTATTCACCGGGACATCAAGTCGAGCAATGTGCTAATATTTGATGATGATGTTGCTAAAATTGCAGATTTTGATTTGTCAAATCAGGCTCCAGACATGGCTGCACGTCTTCATTCCACCCGTGTCCTTGGAACCTTTGGTTATCATGCACCAGAGTAAGATTTCAAGTTACATATCAGACCACGTGCATCGTTTTATCCCTATTGGATGTGATGGACCTGTTTTTTGTGTGTGTAAATGCTGAATAATAATTATTGGAAAAGCCATAGAGAATGTTCTTATGCTACAGATGACTGACTGGACAAGCATGAGCAATTCCCATATATTATGTTTATTTTAGTATCAATTTGGGAAAACTATCTTTTATATTTAGTGCCCCAGCTTCAACTGCTAAACATTATCTTGTGGATGCAGATATGCAATGACTGGACAATTGAATGCTAAGAGTGATGTATACAGTTTTGGTGTTGTGCTTCTGGAACTTTTGACCGGGAGGAAACCTGTTGATCATACACTACCACGTGGACAGCAGAGTCTGGTTACTTGGGTACTAATTTATATCCTTACACTCTCACCCCTTGCTCCAACAAAAGAAAAAAGAAACAGAATCGAAGCTTCTTTTATTGTGATCTCTGTCCACTGTAAATTCTAGCTGATCTTAATTGATGTGTGTTTCAGGCTACACCTAAACTCAGTGAGGATAAAGTCAGGCAGTGTGTTGATACAAGACTAGGAGGAGAATACCCACCAAAAGCTGTTGCTAAGGTGTTTACATCTTTTAGTGTGTGTGTGTATATATATTATTTTTATTTTATTTGGCCATTTTTCATGCTGTTAACTGTTTGTGGAAGTGTTCTATAACTTATATTTTATTTGAATGTAAAAGAAGCTCACTAAACTGTAGAATTCTTATATTTTGTTTAGATAGCAAATACTATACAAGAGACCAAAGTTTAAATCTGTATGTTCTGAATTATTTCCTTGAGTGGAAACTTCATCGAATATATTGTAATTAGTTGAGCAAATGAAAGGCAGTTTTTTCTTATTAATCTATAGTATGTTCTCAATTGTTAGGAAGCATTTTATATGTTCTTAATGCTTGAGGAGAATGTACAAACACTTCACAGTAGAAATAATATACACATTATTTGGGGGAACCTTTACAGGAATTAGGAACCACCCAGGACCACTGTTAAATTATTGACTTAATTAAGAATAATGTTCTGGTATAACACTGAGATTTCTTGTTTATTACAGATGGCTGCTGTTGCTGCACTGTGTGTGCAATATGAAGCTGATTTCAGACCTAACATGAGCATTGTAGTCAAAGCTCTTCAACCTCTGTTGACTGCTCGAGCTGGACCTGCTGGTGAAACAGCAAATTAATATCTCTTTCTATATCTGTGAGTATGTTCACAAGTGTGCATGCAAAGTTTAAGAGACTGCTTCAAAAGCTGGTGTTAAATTGCTGGAACATGGCTTTTTGTCCCAAAGGTTACACTACACTGCATTCATTTTGTCCATAATCCATGAGGCTATTTGAGATTTCCTTGCTTCATCTATTCTTTTTATTAATGTTAGTTGTTTTCTCTGTATTTTTCTTCTTTCTATCTCTTACTTCTGGGATGATTGCCATATTTACTTTATTGTCCTGGCAAAATTGCGAAGCAGAAATGAGTATACCCAGAGCAAAGAGCGAGTCATTGGACTACTTCATTGCTAACAATTATGATGACAAATGGTTGTTGTTCTTACTATATTAATTATTTTATTAAAATGTTTCTAAAAAGTTGAGGGTTGTATGATCGTATATAATTTCAATTCCGATGTTTTGAAAACAAAGTAGAGTCTGTTTCACTGCTCAATGTTGAGGCTTTTGTTTCGAATGTGATTTCTATGGGGGTACAAGGCTTTCCCCAAGAAAACTCGTTTTTAAAATGAGTATAAATAGGAGTTATATAATTTTAGTGCTCCACATGTCATGTTCGATGGACTCAAATATAAGTAAATTGTAATTAACCCCACCATATTAAATATTATCATTTCTAGAGTAACTTTCAGTTAACATTTTTTGTTAGTGTACATATGGTTACTTTTGTTTATATTTGAGTTTTGTTTATATTTGAGTTAAAAGGAAGAGGGAGTGAGTAGCACGACAACAATAACTAGAAGTGTTTTCTTTTCACGCTCAAAAGTTGTCTACTTCTCTCTCCTTCCTCAAATCTGACCATTGGATTAATCAAATGGAGGAGAGACTAAAAGACCAAAAAACCTAAATACATGCCATCAAAAGCCACAAAACAGTGAATGAATCCAAAGCCAAATAAATCAAACAAAATTTAAATTAAAGCAAAGTCTCTTTGTCTTTACAATTTTTACTCAGACAATAAGACAATAAAACAATTTATGGGTACTAAATTTTAGGATTTTCAAAGTGCTCTGTTTTAATGTTAAAAAAATGCTAGTAAAAATTCAAATAATCAACCAAGGTCAAAAGGGCCAAAAAATCATTTCACCGTGCACCTTAGATAATAGAGTGAAAATCTAATATAAACTTTTGACACTCCGTTACAACTGATTATACATATATGTCTCATTCTCAAAATTTGTCACCATCATACAAAATCCATTATCCAGTCACTCATATTAGCCAATCAGTATTCTCCATTATTTATATTTACTCTAATAACTATAAATCAAAATTTCTAATCAACAAAATCCAAGAAGATACACTGAAAATTAAAATAAAAGTTAAATTAGTTTTTTTAGCCATTTAATTTATTTTCTGATTTCACTTTAGTTCTCTGATTATTTTGTGTTCTGTTTTGATCATTTAACTATATTTTTACTAGTCAAATTGGTTTCCGTTAGTTTTTGACAAAAAATGTTAAGTTTTATCATCTCACTCATCTTCAAGAGATTTTTTTTTTTTTAAAAATAACTCTTTTTTGAAAGAAAAAAAATATATCAATATAACTCATTTTAAAATTTATATACCAAGCTACCATACTCCTGAGACTAGTGGAAGGTCCCCTATTGAAAAGGTGGTCTTGTTGGGTATTGGGCTCCCTTCCTATGTGGAGAAAATCCCAAATATTGTAGTCCATGTGTCTCACTTATTTAAGTGGAGAGTGGTCTAATTAGGGTCGTAAGAGAGAGACTATTTTGAGAGAAAAGACAGTCACCAAAAGAGAAAAGGGAAGAGTAAACCATATTCCCGATTTTGTTAAATCAGTCTCAGAAAAACATCGATTGCGCATTCGTTAACCGTTGGATCGGGCTGAAATTTGGACAGTAGGTTCGCAACATTCAGGGCTTCGTTTTCAACGGTCGGATTGGCGAAACGACGTCTGGAGTGGGAGAAATCGTGCTCGCACAGCAGCAGGTTTTTTGGTGTTTTTTCTTCTTCTTGCTCGTAAGCTTTAGTGCTTTGTTATTTTGGCTGGTTGTAGGCACACTTTGTGCATCTTTTTGAGACTCTCTTGTACCTTTATTTGATTATAGTGGAGCTATTTCTTTGGTCTGGACGACCCGTGGTTTTTACCCTTGCATTGATGGGTTTTCCACGTTAAAATATCGGTGTTCTTTACGCTCTTTGTTTTGATTAATTTGCTGCCATATATTTGTTGTTGCTCTTGCAAGTTGGGGGAATTTTATATCCGTTGCGTATTACTTGTTATTGTGTTTCTGTGTTTATTTCCATCAGGTCTATTAAAGGACACCTTAATTTGAAATGTCGACTTTATGATACGATTTCTGCCCATTTTTGTCGGGTGGTACGAAAATCGCCTGAAAAGTCCAGATGAAATCGCAACGCGAGATCCTTGTAGCATTCTTCTCCTAAATTTATAACTGTGTATCAGGTTCTGTGTCAGATTTCAAACCCTAGCCATCGTCTGACCCGAAAATACCGATTTCAGCCCATTTTTGTCGGGTGGTTTGAAAAACGCCCGAAAAGTCCAGATGAAATCGACGACCACGAGATCCTTGTAGCATTCTTCTCCTAAATTTATAACTATGTCTCGGGTTCCGTGTCGGATTTCAAACCATAGCCATCGTCTAGCCCGAAATACCGATTTCAGCCCATTTTTGTCGGGTGGTACGAAAATCGCCCGAAAAGTCCCGATGAAATCGACGACCGCGAGATCCTTGTAGCATTCTTGTCTTAAATTTATAACTGTGTCTCGGGTTCCGTGTCGGATTTCAAACCCTAGCCATCGTCTAGCCCGAAAATACCGATTCGGCCCTTTTTGTCGGGTGGTACGAAAATCGTCCGAAAAGAATGTTCCCTTTGAAATGGAGACTTCTTACTTCATTTTTTTTTTTGCATTATTTTAAAATGAAAAAAATAATAATTATAACAACATAATTAATAATAATATAATTCAATAAAATCGCTATAAATACAAAATAAAATTATAAACAAAATATTAGAAAAATCGACTAGAGTTTCTAGTAACATAGTTAATATTTTGAGTATGATCGATTATCTAACATGATCCATATTTTCGTGGTTCTTTTCTTCTATTGTTCATTTTAGTTACAATGTGAGGAATTATTTGGACGACATTTCTTAAGTTTATGCATTTAAAAATTATAATATAATATTTTACTTTCATATGAGAGCCGTTACCTTTCATTGGACATAGGTATAAAAATCGTTCAAATAACACCCCGTATTAAAATTGAAATCAACGATAGAGAAATATAGCCAAAAAAAAAATATGACCCATGTTAGATAACCATCGTACTAAAAAACATTATTCTAATGATACTGACAAATCTAGTAGACCTTTGTAATATTTTGTTTTATCTTTTGGTTCTTTGTTGTTGTATTTTTAACAATTTTATTGAATTATATTATTATATATTATTACTTTACTATTATTATTTTGTTTTTTATTTTAAAATAATGTAAAAATATGTAGTAAGAAATCGCTTCTAAATGGAAGAGTTTTTATATTTTTCTTAAAAAAATACAATTTAACTAATGAAAATATAATTAAGAGACTAAAGTAAAACTAAAAAATAAATTAAGAGACTAAAAGATTAATTTGACCTAAAATCAAATTATAGAAATATTTATGACATTTTATATCATAATATAGGCACAATACATGTGGCATTGAGTATCACACCTACTATGTGATACCATATCGCACGAATTCAAGTGTTTGCAACATTAACTACTTAGCTACAACATTTTGAGTTTCCTTTCACTGAGTTTTAGTATCAAACGCGAAAAAAAAAAAAATCAATTTCCTCTCCCTTCTTGCATACATCATCCAACGCGATGATCAACACCACCACATGTGAGCAAATTTTTAACTTTTTTCTCTGATTTTATACTTTGTTCATGCTTACTTTTTTTGCCTGAAACTAATAACGTATTTTTGGTTTACCTTTTTTTTCCAGTTGTTTCGTCTCTCTTCCAAAGCTAAGCTTACATTTTCACAGGAAAGTAAACAAAAGCTCCATTGTTTTTTTTCCCTCTTCTTTGCATGTATTACATCATTTTGTGTTTAAAGCTTTAGCTTCCTGAAACAAGGACATAATTTTTATAAAAATCGAGATAGAAACAAAAATTTACAATTAGCTTATCTAAACATAAGAAGAAAAATGACCCAAACATAAACATATCTAAAACCCTCTCCTCATATGTCGCGTCCGCCAACCCGAACAACTTCACTGAGATGGTGAGTGTCGTTTGGATCTCTGATGTGAGAGAGATGAGGAACCCATTGAATGCTTTTGTAGAGAGGGGAGGCTAGGAATCGAATTGAAGGAGATGAGAAGACAACGAAGATGAAATTTTAATTTTGTTTACAGAGAGCGAAAATTTAATTAACCATTTTTAAAAATTAATCATTAAAATATAGTTGTCTTAAAAAAAATCTTTTTAATCTCAGAAACAGTAAAATTTAATTTAATCCATGGAAAAAATAAAATAACTGTTAGTCTTCAAGAAAATGAAATCATGACAACTTAGTTCATATTTTCTTTATATTTTTTGTTTAGTTGACGAAGAAAAAGTGAAAGAAAGAAAATAAAATAGGTAGGGCTTAGGTTGTCTTTCATCCCTAAAATAAAGTGAAATGATAATAATAATAATGATAATAATAATAGTAATAATAATAATAAAAAAAAATAGTTTATACTCAAATACATTTCACCCTATTTTAATTGATTGTTTCATTAAATTTCAAAATAACTATCATATAGTACAAGTTCTCAATGATAAAAAAAATTGAATGTAACTTTTGTACCCGAGACAATATTATCAATTAGTCAAAACTATGTTTTAATAAACAATTGATCTATTCAAACAACACAATTTATTAACGAAGAAAATATCATTGAAATAGTTTGAATTGTACAAAACTTTGAATTGTCTAGAATTGTCAATTACTTCATACAAACACACTCTTGGAGAATCAAGTATTTAACACATAATAATAAAGTAAATACGATATTAAATTTAAAAAGAATGTCTTTTGATATGATATAATATATGAGTATAGGATCATTGTTAGCAAAAATAAAATATTTATCATTTTGTACGAGTTACATCATATACAAACTATTTTAGTGTCTAATGATATATTTAAAATAATATGATAATATTTTAGTATGCCATCAACCGATTTAGTATAAAATGGTATTTAATTGTTAGAAACATTTATGTACAATAAACTGAAACAAATTCAAATCTTACCACTAGTGACATTGTCTTTAATTTCTCAAATCCAAAACTACAGTATCGAAAGAAAAAAAATGTAAAAAAAGTCTAATAGATATTTAATGAAATTTATAAAAATAGTACAAAATATGACCGGTTTGTCAAACTGGACAAAAAAAAGTATATATGTAGTTAAAGTAACTTTTAGTGTTGTCACGTGAGATTAAAATCTGAAGTTAAAACATCATAGAAATATTTTATCATCCAAACAATCTTAACACATAACATACCATTAGAATAAACCTATAGAGAATAAAAAATAGTTAATTTTCAAAGCATGAAGTATGTGAAATGCATAAATGAATTGCATGCGGTTAACATTTCCTACTAATCTCAGTTTAATTCTCGTACAATGAAGATTGAGTGAAAATATCTTAAATTATATTGTAAATTAGATTTTAGAACTTAAAACACAAATCTCACGATCTCTATGTAATAACCAATGTTTCAATCTAGATAAAAGGAAATGTGAAGTAAAAAAAAAGACATTAAATAAACAAATAAGAAACCAAATATTTAATAAGAAAAGTCATTTGTTCTAATCACCGACGATAATGGTTGCACTGAAAGTAGAGATGATGAAACCCTCCTCGGGAGAGGAGTGCGCACAACATCATCCATTATTCAGCTCTATTGAAGAGTATCAATCAACAATGAATTATCATATGGTGAAAATTGATTTAAACATGTAGAAAAAAGTATTTTAAAATAGAAAATAGTGCAAAAGGAAGGAAAAATATTTTGGTTGGATCATGACTTGCTCAATAAATGTGGTATTACTGATATTGATGTGAGTCAGTTACAAAATTAAAGAAGAGTGGATGTTAGACGGATAGATAAACATATAGTAGAACTACAAATAGAATTTGTCTTAAAAAAAAATAAAAGTGACACAAACATATGAAAGCAACAAATAAAAGTATAGTTAGGTCTGTTTTGAATAACATATAGGTTTGCAATAACTATCAAAGATATATCATACTGTATATAATTAATTAGAGAAAATAATGTGGAATCGATAGTCAACCTTCAATATATGAATATGAAACGAAAGAGTTTGATAGTTGAAGTGTTTGACTGAGACTGAGTACTATGCTTAAGATAGAATAGTATGAAAATGTGTTTTAGACTATGCCACCTCAAAATTACTATTTCGTGACAAAATTTGTATTACATGAAAAGAGAATCAATAAAATGTTGCGCTGAAAAATTATACCTCAATTTTAATATATTATAAATAGATCAATAATGTTAACCGCAAATCCGTGTGTTTTCCTAGTTTATACATAAAATAATTGCAAAGTTGATTTGTATCAAGAATTACCATTCACTTCTTAAATTATCAATAATATAACACTATCCATAACACAAGTGACCCTTACCATCTGAATTAACGGTAACAAGTAATTGAAGTTCACCAACGAATGATCGATCATGTGGTTTTGCAACAATAAAGGACGACTTGAAAGAATATATCTATGGACTAAAAATTTGTTCATGCCTCAACTATTTTTAGCCATCACAATGCAAGCTAACCTTGTCTACCACCAATTCATCACATAATTTTATCCTGAAAAATACCAATTCTTGCTTATTATAGGAAGAAATAACAGTGTCCTAATTATCATCTACATTTCTAAACACTCATTCATCTTAAGGTTATCTTTCTCACATCTATTCTAAGACTAATAAAAGAAAATTCCCATCCTATATAAGAACCTCAATATCCTTGTGGTTGTTTCTGTGCCTAATTAATATTTATACTAATCAATCACCCTCTCCATACACAAAAACCAAATAAGGGGAGGAATTAAAAAAAATAAAAAAAGATCTGAAGAAGTTTAAAATAAAAAAGATATGAACGGAAAAGTGCTTATTTCTGGTGTATCCATCATTCTTGTGGTGGGTGTTGCCATTGGTGTTGTCTGTGTTGTTAACAGAAAGGACAGTAGTGATCCTGCAATAGCAGCACATGAAAAAAATTTGAAATCCATTTGTCAAGTAACTGAAAATCCACAACTTTGTCATGACACTCTTAGCTCTGTTAAACCCACCAATTCCTCTGATCCATCAGCTTATTTTGCAGCTGCTGTTGAAGCAAGTGCCAAAAGCGTTATAGGTGCATTAAATATGAGTGATAGATTAACAGTTGAACATGGAGACAAAACTCCTGGTATCCAAATGGCCCTTGATGATTGCAAAGATTTAATGGAATTCGCTCTTGATAGTCTTGAAGCATCGGCTAATTTGGTTCGCGATAACCACATTCAAGCTATTCATGATCAAATACCTGACTTTAGAAATTGGTTGAGTGCTGTTATCTCGTACCAACAATCATGCACGGAAGGGTTTGATAGCGACACCAAAGGTGAGGACCAGGTGAAAGAACTGTTGAAAACAGAAAGTTTGGACCAAATGGAAAAACTAACTGGAATTACACTTGACATTGTAACTAGTATGACTCACATCCTCCAAACTTTCGACTTGAAAATGGATTTGAATCCATCTTCTCGTCGTCTTTTGGAGGTTAATGAGTTAGATAGTGAAGGATTGCCCACGTGGTTCTCAATTTCAGATCGTAAGTTATTGTCTAAGTCAAACAACGGTGGAAATCCCCCACCAAACGTGGTAGTTGCTAAAGATGGTAGTGGTAAATTTAAAACGATTAAAGAAGCTATTGACTCTTATCCTAAAGACTTCAAAGACAGATACATTATATATGTTAAAGCTGGTGTCTACGACGAGTACATTACTGTTCCCAAAAAGTCAATAAATATTCTTATGTATGGCGATGGTCCTACAAAGACCATTGTCACCGGTCACAAAAACAATGTAGACGGTGTCAAGACAATGCAAACAGCCACATTTGGTAAGTTATATAGATATATATTTTCAATGAATGAATTTAACTTGAATTGATTATGTGTTTATGTATGATACAGCAAATGTTGCAAATGGATTCATTGCAAAGTCAATGGCATTCGAGAACACAGCAGGACCAGCAAAACACCAAGCAGTAGCATTTAGAAACCAAGGAGACATGTCAGCATTCTTCGATTGTGCAATGCACGGTTACCAAGACACATTATACGTTCAAACAAACCGTCAATTCTACCGCAACTGTGAAATCTCTGGTACAGTGGACTTCATATTCGGTGCATCTCCAACGATAATTCAAAACTCTAAAATCATCGTAAGAAAGCCAGGACCTAATCAATTCAACACAGTAACAGCGGATGGAACAAAGCAAAGAAACATGGCTACAGGAATTGTACTCCAAAACTGTGAAATCGTTCCAGAAAGGGAATTGCAACCCGTTAGATTCGAAGTCAAATCATATTTGGGTAGGCCATGGAAAGCATATTCTAAGACAGTTGTTATGGAATCAAATATTGGTGATTTAATTCAACCAGAAGGATGGAGTGTTTGGGATGGAACTCAATATCTTGACACATTGTATTATGCTGAATATGCTAATACTGGACCTGGTGCTGATGTTTCTAAAAGGGTTAATTGGAAAGGTTATCACCCTAATATTAATAGTAATGAAGCTGCACAATTTACTGCAGGACAATTCCTTAGAGCTGGACCAACTGGAAAAGCTGATGATTGGTTGAAGGCTACTGGTATTCCTTATACCGTTGGCTTTACTAAAGCTTAATTCAATTTCAACAAATTCATTTCAGGGTTGGGAATTCATTTATTGTTAGTACTTACAGGTGTGTACTTTTATGTACACACATGTTTGTTCAGTTAAGTACATAGAAAAAATTTACTAGCTTAAATGTGTTGATTCTACTTTGAAGCTGGTCTCAATTTCAAGCTAGCTAGCTCAGGTGGAATCTGAATTGTATGTATGGGAGAATTGTATTTGTACAGCTTATATGTTACTTGATTTTTTTACATTAATTTGTTTGTGAAAATAATTATTTTTTAAATGTTTCATATACCCTATATATCCCTACTCAGTTATAAGTTAAAATAATTAATTATATAGTACAAGTTAAGAATAGTAGGTAAATTTATTTAATTTTTTAATGTAATAAAAAAGTAATTTGTATTTTCAAAACCGTATCTTTTCTTTGAGTAAGATAAAAAACCTTTAGGATAAAATTATAACATTATAGCTTTTTTGTACAAAAGACTCATATATTAGATAGAATCAAAAGTATCCTATAGAATGAAAAGTGGCCGTGTTACAATGGTTAATTAATTTTAGTGAATAATGAATTGTTCGAGAGAAGTTAAATTCAAACTCTATATTAAATAATCATTTTTTAAACTTTGTTTATTCCATCATTAACCTCTGAATTATTGGGACCATTTTCTTCTATAAATCAAGGGTTACGACAAAAA
>JBBPBP010000001.1:6658415-6674520 GCA_037974735.1 Cicer chorassanicum | reverse complement strand
TAGTAAAACTATATACTAAGTGTAATATTGAAGAAATCAAAATCAATCAAGTAATTAAGATCGTTAATTTTTAAAAAGAAAAACATAGTTTGAATCATCAATTTTGTATTTTTAGACTTTGATTTATATCTTACAGAAAAAATATAAATAATTTATAAAAATATCAGTTTGATCAAATATCTAAATCGCATTTTAATTTATGATATTTTGTTTTAAAGTTAAATTTGAGGAAAATGAGGTTGAATTGATTTATTTCCTTGATAAAAACATATTTCATTTAAATCTTAAAACTAAAAAATATGTTTTGTAATTTTTGTTTTTGTTTAAATGTTAACATGTCACCATTCTACATTCATTTGTTGGCTACCACCTTTAAATCTCATCAATCGGATGCAAATGAGATGAATAAAAAATCTCCTCAAGATATTTTGATATGATTTGCACTAACACACTAAAAGTATATTTCAATAATATGTTATAAAAAAATATTTTCTGTATTTCACTTATACATTCGAAAATAATAAAATGACTTAGAATATAAAAGAAAAATAAATGAGACAAAGTAGATAATAATGACAAAATTTTGTATTTTATTTTGTCTAAAATGACACAATTTATAAAAAAATAATATCATCATAAAGAGATACAACTATTGTTTCTATCGTGAAAAATATATATATGAATAACATTCATATTTTAATTGAAGTTGCAACAATATAATAGTTGAATTGTAGCACATTTTCTCTTAGGAACTGAGTTTAAATCCCTGAATCTAATAGTTGAATTGCAGCACATTTTCTCTGGAATTGAATTTGAATCCCTGTAATTTCCGACACCACTGCTATCCACCACTTCTCCAATGATTATCATTTTCAACCACTAACATTAAAATTATTACTAAATAAATTGTAAATATAAAATATATAAATTTTTTTAGTTTTTAAAATAAATAAAAAATAATGGAGGTAGCGTGATTCATAGATCAGAGAAAAACCATGAGTATTGTCAAGATAATTCTAATATTAACTCGATGGGGACTTTAATGTGTTAACAAGTTTGTAATTCCAAATCTGATTTTTATTTTATACTATTTTTGTAAACATGTTTAATTTTAAAAAAAAAATTATTTTATACATTAATATTTTTTTAATCGACTGAAAGAGAGTGATTTAATTAATAAACCTAAAATGAAAAGAAAAAAAAACAAAACAAAAATAGACACTATCTATCCTTGTTTTTGAACCTAATTAATTTCCATTACAATTCTCTTATTATGTTCTTGTTTACTTCCCTATGCTTTCTGCATCTTAGCCTTTAATCAGACCCTACACCTTGGAAAGTGACCTAATTCCGGTTGGTGAGGCATCGAATCTATCAGAAAGATCAAGCATTGTTCAATCTTAACCACCAAAATTCACCTACTATCCGTGCAAGGTGTCAAATTCAAAAATAAAAATCATGAATAGATAATTTTCGGACAATTTCTGGCCTTGCTTCATCCATATGTTCCAAATATATTTATCATTATGCATAAATATTTCAGGTATATAAATTTCCACATGAAACATGCTCAAAAAAATCAAGGACCACATGACATCAATACCTTAAATAGGAAATAAAAAAATCTCGAGAGTCTAATTCTTACTAGAAAATGGATAGTGAGGTACTTAATTTTGTCTATTTTATTATATTATCATTTTACTGTTTTGGCCCAAAATAATCAACCTTTCATTATCATATATATAAGTTGAGTTTAATTTAATCTCATGTGGCCCTTTTAATGACGCCAAAGATAAGATGATTTTGATTTTTGCAGGTACTTGACTCCTCCAAGTATCACACAAGGGTGAAGACTAAAGATAATACAACACGTTAATTCAAATAAGGTACTAATGAGATTCTCCAAAATTAGTAAATTATTGTTATTAGCATAATGTAATGTAATTGAATTTCCATCATTTTTAATCACCTCAAAGAATCACAATTCTATGATGAAGAGTGACATGGATGAAATTCCAAAGGGGTTATGTGGGTGGAGTTGGAAGGAGAACAAATTGTTTGAGCTGGCTTTAGCTTTAGTAGATGAGAGGCATCCAGAAAGATGGGAGATGGTTGCAGCAATGGTTGGAGGAAAAAAGAGTGCAGAGGAAGTTGAAGAACATTATGTGATACTTTTGGAGGATTTGGAGCTTATTGAATCTGGTAAACTTGATTATAAACTTGGAGAAGATCATCATACATGTGTTCTTGTTGACCTTACTAAGTCTTTATGCTTGTCTGATAATAATAATAATATTAATTGATGCTACCATGTGATGTAAGTCCCTTCTTTATATTAATTTTGTCTTTATTCTCTCATTCATGGCTTTGGTTTGGTGAATCTCTCTGTTGAACTCAGAAACTATGCAGCTGCAGCTTATCACTACTCAGATAACTTGCTGATGTTCTGTTCTGTATTCTTTTAGGCTCTTGATTTAGAATTTTAAATATACAATCAGTGGTGGAGCTTAGGTATGCACGACCACCCCAAAATTTTCTTTTTCACTAAAAATAAGTATACCTACAATAATATTTATCTATAATATATGGTATATATATAACCAATCTCTCATTAACAATGTCAAATTGTGGAGTGACTTAGTGGTAACGGAGACTTTTATAAACTTTATGTCCCAAACCGGACATTTTTAATACATCTAAAAATTAGAATTACTATTATACCAAAAGCAGATATATGAGAGAGATTATTTGAAAGTATATTATATATAATCTATTTTATGTTGTCCCCTCAATAAAACTTGCCCAAATCCGCCACTTGATATAATTATAAATTATAATGTATAACAATCCAATGAGTTTAAGCTCAATTAGTTAAGCAGTGTTGAGCTTGTGCGAGGAGCGAGAGTTTTAAGATACACATATGAGGAGATTAGTCTCATATTCGGTCAAAAAGAAATCGAATCTTGTCAAATTTCAAGCATTGCAAGAGTTGGAAATCTAGTTTATATCATAGCCTTAGAGAATAAAACTTTCTTACTTCATGCATAATCACTCAAAATGTGTCGGATGACTCGGACCACACTTTATTGTCCATATACTGCAAATTTCTACATATTTAATGAGAAGTGTTAGTGTTTTTAGTTGTTATTTTGTATGTATGGAAATTTGAACTAATGAATTTTTATTTTTTGAACTCGTATGTTTCTCCCCGAAACCACCAAACCACAACACGTGAAATTACAGAAAAAGTCTGATTCCAGTGTCCACCCTACTATAAAAATGTATAAGACAGTAGAAACTAGAATGAGTGAATGACAATTGACAGATGTATAACGAGAAGGCCTATAACCATACTTTTGCTTCACAATTATATATAGGATTAAAAACAGAATGAGATGTATATTAGTAGATGCTGGATTCATTGCCTTTTAATTCAACACATTTTAAAACAGATTATATACTAGATAAATAAATGAACAAATAAAAGAGGAAAGGGATTAAGGAGTAATTGAAACAGAGCCAGGGAAGAGGCAGTGCATGAGTGGAACCATGACAGTTGTCTCCTCAATTCTGTCGATAGTTCCATCCATGCTCAGCCTGTTCCCTATCTTTGTGTTGTCTCTAACAATTAATCCCATCCCCCAACCTTTTCTACATCTAAATTAATTTATCTTACCTCCTCTTTGTGTGAAATTAATCAGCTTCTCATCTAATAAGGAAGGTTGACTTCTCATTGAACATTTGGGTTTTCAAATTATTATATGCATAAAATGCATTGTTGAATGAAGATGTGATTCCGTTTGATTTCTATATGTAATAGGATAAGGAGGGAATGGTTTGTACTTTTTGCAGTACATGCATGTACTAGGAAATTTTAGCTGTACTACTAACTCTCTTTTATTATGGTTCTCGGAGAGAAAAAGTGTACTGCTATCTGTTAGAGCTAAAGTGTACTGCTGTCTATTATCTCGTAGTACATTAAACCAGCCAATAAGTGTATCTTTGGTTTCAATTATAGAAGAGTCAAAATCAACTCTTTAGTTGTAAAATTGGGTTTGGTATTGTTTGGTGTTATCAATTAGAATTAATTTTTCTTTAAGAATTGATTTTTCTTTAGGAATTGATTCTATTTTGAAATTATGATTTGAAGTTTTTGAATCATAACGTGGTTTTTCCAGCACAACTTATTATTGACCTCACTTTTATACGAATATATTCAAAGATAAATCACTTTACATTTAACTCACTTTTAATTAAAATCAATTTTAATCACTATTCCTAGGGGTGAGAATAGGCTGGGCCGAGTTAGGCTTTGCTAGGCCTGAGTCAGGCCTGTCAAAAAATTCAGGGCGCCTGTCATAGACTTACTTTTTAGACTTGAGTCTGGCCTTAATAGAAGTCTGGTATGACCTGTTAGCCTACTTAAAAACCTATTTTATTTTAACATTTTTGAATAAGTAATCAAACATATCTTTAATTAGATTAACGAGTAAATATGTCAATGAAATCTTTGTGTTTAATAGTATGTACACATTACAAAATATAGATTACGTTTAATGGATGTTTTGGAAATTTAATCCAGCTACTCATTTATAACAATTACATAATTAAGTGAGTGACATTGAAAACAACTTATCACATGAACGTTGAAAATCTCACATGAATTTATAGTTTGATGGATGTTTGAGTTGTTCGAGCTACTAAAAACCAAGAATGGTTCGCAGACCTTAATGGAGTTTGTATCGATAGCCTCATTTTGATTGACCATCCAGCTTATAGAGGGACCTTGCAACACGTGCATTGAATCAAGCAACGATTTTTCATTTTGTTATTGATTACCAAAGCCAATAATAGTCTCTTTCCAAGAATATTGAACAAATAAGTTTGATTCATTCAATTCAAGAGGCGCATGAAATTAAATGATTTAAGCTGATTTTAATTTGTTCAAGAAGTAATAGCCCAATAATTTATTAAAACCAAATTATCAATATATATTCTTATTGAATGGTAGAATGTTGTCATCGGTGTTGTTATTGAGTTTTTCATATGTAAATCTTTTCGTATAGAAATTTGTATGTAAGAATAAGATGCAAAAGATAAATATCGAGCAAGACATTAAGCGATCTATAATCTAATCAAAACTTAAGTAATAATTATGTATTCAACAACATATAGAAACTATAAAATATCTCTCAAAGACATGCATATGCAGTTAACTGTTAGATTAGAATGAACAATGCAAATAAGGTAGGGAAGTTTATAATGACAGTATGATAAAAAGAACTTTGTGAAGTTTTCTTCTGATTTAGCATTCATGAATAATTCTCCATAAGCAGTTGTTCTTTCATTAATATCGTCGGATTGCACGAAACTGTCAAACAAATATTAATATGAATTAGACACTAAATATGTATGATCAATAAAATCATATATTATGCAATGTTTATAGTGTAATTGTTTGAATAATATAAAGTATAAACATATTTTTCAAATTATTCTAATGAAATGTTCGGATAAAAGTTATTGAAGACCATTATGAATGAGCAGGATAATCGAAGGAAGGAAAATCAAATGGAAGGAACTCAAGACCAAATAACCTATACCAAACCGATGCATGTGTATATAGTAATATGCATATCCATTCTTTGTTGATCGTGTATGTTATTAATGGAGAAAAGTAATTTAAGGAGTTGGAAAACAATTATACTTACCTAAAGGGGAAAATGAGTGGATCAATGCTAATTAATTGAGAGTTTAAGTACAATATTAATGAAGGAAAGAAATGTTAAAAGTACAATATTAGTGGGTGAAGGTTAATTATAATGGAAATTCGTGTAACCCATTATGAGTGAATAACAGTCAATAAATGAGTTGGGTCATATGCAAATTTTTGAGGTAGTTAAGTAAATTATGTATGTCATTAAATTTGAAAGACTCGTATAATTAACATTGAACCGTTCGTGAAAATTTCGAGAAGGAAAGTAGTAGAATTGTTCACTACTATAATGAATGGACACATAAATAGATATGAGTTAGCATCTAAAAAGTTACGTGAGTTATTATTAAATTAATTGTTATATTAGTTAATGAACAAAAGTTAATTATAAGGAGAGTTCGTGTAAATACACTATGAGTGAAGAAAAACCAATAAATGAGTTGGGCAGAATATATAAATTTTCAAAATAGTTTAATAAATGTTATATGTAATTAACGTAGACGTCTGATATAATTAATATTGAGTTGATGAAGTAAATTTTTTTTAAAAAAATACCACATGTCAACTTTAAATTTGTTTGTTAGAAATATGAATAAACGTTTATTTCAAGTTTATGAAGAATTGTATTCAAACACTTAAGTGACATATTTGTCTTCTCAAGTGAAATGCATTAATTGCATTTTTAATATTGTGGAAATATTTTGATTGCATATTTTGAAATAGACGAAACTTGATATATATGAGAAGTTATAATTTTAGTACATTACTTATAAAATTAAGAAATAAAAGATAAACTATCAATTTGATCTTAAATTATCACTTTTTTGATATTAGTCGTTAAACTAATTTGCTTTTACGTCTAAATTCCAATATTTGTAATAAGGCGCTCTTTCGGCAATATGGTCAGAACAACCGTTAAGTACCTTCTACTAAAAAAAGGATGAATTGATGGCTCTTTTTTTATCCATAACTTATTTGCATTTAAAGAACATTGTCTTTTTTTCAATTTAATGATTATAAAAAAGTTGAGTTGTTTTCACGTTATTTTCTATTTTTAAAGATTCGCATGACTAAAATAAAAGCAAATATCATATAAATATAGATACCTTTTACATCATTTTCTTCATCATCCTCCCTATCCCAGTTGAAATAAGGTATGGCCAACTGGCCAAACTTCTAGCGTTGCGTTTAAGGTACTCGATAAAGCACTGGATTGGATTGAGACTTGAGATAAGAAAACGTGTGCTTCTTTAACCTGGCCATTCGAATATGATGACTTTTTTTTTTCTTTTTTGACAAAGAATATAATCCCTAAACTTCAAAAAGTAAGTTCTACCAAAATCGCAACTGAGTTTAGCAAAATGACATCAGCGCCATAATTTTTTATAAATTTCAAAAAGTAGTTTCTATTATAATTGTAATGATTCGTCGTAATTTTATGATCTTCACTACAAATTCAAACATACACAATATCATAGACCCTAGAATCGATGTTAGTAGAAGCAAGACATCTCTTGCTTTGAAATAAAAATAACGTACCAAAGCTTATAAAAGTAGAAACTCATTCACCTCAATGAAAATTATCTTCAGCAGAAATAACATACCTTAATTACTTCAATATTTTTTCAAGTACTAACAATAACTTATTGTCAACTGAAGTGATTTTTCATCACATCAATTTACAACATGCCTATCAATTTTTCCTCTATTTTCATATATTCAAACTTAATTGCTCTAAAATATCTATTTACTTAACTGAAATATGTCCATAACCATGACCTCTAAAAAGTAAAAACAAAAAACTTTATCTCATGACGAACAAAAATCAAGAACGATAGAATCAAATAAATTCATTGAAATGATTAAACTTGATTATCATAATTTATTATACTTTATTCCTCAGGATTTCTTTTGACAATGAGCATTTAGAAACCTGAACTTTTTGGATCACCTAATAATCCCAAAAGTTTAGTTTACACTTTATTATGAATCCTATTTTCTTTCTACTTGAGTCATCAAGCTATTTCTTGGTTGTGTTAGAATAACATCATAGTCACTTAGAGTCCACTCTGCCACTTCATCTTTGTTACTAACAAATATCTCAGTACCAGTATCAATAGATGTCCATATTCTTTTGGCAGGAGTAGTACCCGGATCCTGCACAACAAAAATAAATTAAAATTTGTTAGACACATACATGAGGAAAAAAATTCCCTGACACAGTTATTGAACTCGACCGTGCAATCTAAATCAACAACTTAGTGAATGTTTAGTTTTGCAGCGAAATTACAAAATCACATTGAGTCACCGTAATTTTGTCATTTCTACCGCAAAACCAAACATGCACTTGGTGTATATTTGGTTTCCTGTTTGGATTGACATTTGCAGAAACTATACTATGTAACTTTTGCAAAATCACGGTGGCTTAAATTGTTTAAATATGTTTAATGAATGTGTAATTTGAACCAACTAATCTCAAATTAATGGTCGAAATTAATTACTACGTGTAATTATTACAGCATGGAATCCAGATCCCACACATGAGCATGTGATGTAATGTGATGACTCATGAGTTTCCAATAAAAGAGTAGTAAATTAAATTATTGACCTGATAAAAGTAAAGCCTACTTGAAAGGCCACCAACATCAAGTTCCCAAGTCCTTGCATCACCAACCCAACCATCACCTTTTTTGGTGGGATAACCATACTCACCCCAAATAGGATGAGGCAACAACTGAACTATCTCTTGTGCTTGAGGATTACTATAAGGATCACAAGTGCTAACAGGTTGCTCCAAATGTTGAGCATTGCCTGGAGCACAGTAATAGTGATAAGCTGAATAAGGGAAATTGGCAGTGTCATTTCTGAATATTTTTTTGTCATCTGGAGTGATATGAAATGGTGGACAGTTTCCTAAACCTGTAGGACTACACCAAGCTGGAGTTTCTGGATTGATGATCATTTCACTGTATCTAGTGACATCAGTGAGTACATCTCCATCACAAGGTGCACCATTGTTCTTCCAGCAACTTCCCATGTCTAGAAGGTAGAATTGGCTCTTGGATCCTCCACCTTTCTTGATATCTAAGGTTAACCTCACCTTAAAATTTGGTGACTCTAGATGCTGAATTATAAAATGCAGATGGTTAATTTTGTCTAATCAAATTAGATACATTGAAGGAAATTAAAATACTTATTAATTTAACAAATTGACCAGAAAAAGAAGTAAGTAAAGTGATAATGAGATAGTGTTTATTAAGAAGCATGACAGATCCCAACAAATAGAAAAATAAATTGAGAGAAAGATGGATTATTTGAAATTGATTGAATGAGAAAAGTTGATTCCAATAAGTGTAGGATAAAGTTTATTAATGCATTTGTGATTTGAAACATTGGATTGTGAAGGAAATGTTGAGAGTTTTAGACTTACAGTTTTTAGCATTCCCCTAGTGTCATAATGGTAACCACCAGAGAATCCACTAATTGCATCAGCTCTCAAGTAAAGCATCAACCAAGGGTATTTCATTGAAGTCTTAAGCTTATGTTTAAACAACCAACTCCCAACATTAACTTTCTTCTCCCAAACAACCTCATAAAAAGAGACATTACTATCAACTCCATCACAACCATAATCCAAATCATAAGTACCATTAAATCCTCCTCTCATTATTCCACCTTTCAGCTTTGTCCATTGATGACACAAAATGGGTTGGTTCATGCACCCTGTTCCAAAACAAGGAAACCTTCCTGGACTAAAAGGAGGTACTTTTTTACCATCTTTAGGACATAACCCAGACCTAGTGTCATAATTTCCATTTTTTAGCATTATCATCCAAAATTGCCATGGCCTTGGAGTGTCTTCAACTTCACATAAAGAACCTAAATAAAGTTCCTTTTGAACAGCATAGAGGTCTGTGTTGTTGATGTCTTCTGGTTTCAGACCAGGTAATGAATCCCCAACACCAAGTTTGTTATCATTTTCTGTTACCTTGTGAATCAATGAACCTGGCCAACCATCACTACCAGTTACAATTTCAACAAAATAAAACTAAAAATAGTACAATTTTTTTAGCATTAATATAAAATTTAAGAGACTATGGAATATAGTGAAGGGTGAATTCATTCTTCAGGAAATCTGAGTTCAAATCCTCACTGAAATAATCTTTGAAAAGTAAACTCTAGATTACCAGAATTCATTTCCCCTAAGAACAGGATGATTAATTAAAAAAAGAAAGAGAGAGAGACTATGTAATATGTTTGTTATGTGTGATTTGGCTTACCTTGTGAAAGATCAAAACATTGAGCAGCTCTTGGGCTACCCATGTGAGGAGCTTCTTGGCCAACTTCATTGCAGAAATTCCAAGCTTCAAAGGCTACCCTTAGACTATCTCTTTGCATTCCTGGGTCTCCTACAGCTGAGACATTGCTCTGACTCTGACTTGTGGACACAACAGATGCAATAAAAACAAGTACATTTGACAACACAAACAACCTCTGCAACTGTTTCTCCATTGCTCTTCTCCTCAAAGACAAAGGAGCATGGTGGATGGAGGGTCTAATGTTAGGAGCACTTTTTACTTGTGATTCCCAAATTTATTTATTATACTAATTTATTTCATTTATCTTAAAATAATTAAATTATTTAATTATTTTACATGTATTAAAAAATTTACACATATTAAAAAAATAGAAATTATTGTGGTTTGATATGGATGGATTGTCCATGTTATAAATATACATTTAAAAGTATGTAAACAATATTAATTAAATATAATTAAAAAAAATATTTTTAAATTGAAATAATCTAATGGACAATTTTTTTTTTTACCGTGTCAATTATTACTAGACAAAGGAGTAAAAATAATTGACTCACGTACTTTATTCAATGAATGAATGCGTAATTTCATTTTCATTTATTATTGTTGTTATAATTATTGATGATAAACCTAGAACCGCTGATGAATCACTGTCAAAAGGTGAATGATGCTCTGTTACTTTTCGCTTTTATTTGTTTTTTTTTTTTGTCAAAACTATTTTCATAAAAACTTCAATTTTAACAATGATACGGAAACCATTTTTTATTTATTTTCTTTATCGAGAAAGATGAGTGTTGTAATATTAATTTTTATCAAAAATTATCTCTTTATCTTATTTTTTATCTAAATTTAAATGAATTTTATATAAAATCAATTTTTTCTTTGTTATCTCACTAACTAAGGGTGACATTTGATTTTTTATTTAATTGCGATATTCATTTTGTTCAGATTTTTATTGAAAATGATGTTGAAATCTAAGTATTAAGTGTTGAAACTTGGAGCTAGTATTGTCTGAATTAAAAAAATAAAGAAGTTTCACATATAAGGGATATCACATACTAGAGTGTGCTCTAAGAGTTACCCAATTTTGTGAAGAGAGATAACACACTCAAACCGACCATCATACGCGCACGCCATCGGGCCAAGCTCAAGTTGTGTGGTGTATTAATTTTTAGTATTTATCAGCACCAAAACTCTGAACTTTATTGAGTTTACTTTCTTTTCATTTTTCACCTTCATCTCATATTTTCTTGTCCCTTCAGATTTTCAAGTGGTCATTATACCATATTTTCAAGTGGATTTAACTGCCATATTTATATTATGTAATTCTATAACAGAATTCTATAGTGCAGGAGTAAAATTGATATAGTGTATTTGAGCTGTTTTATTCTATGGGCATCGCGGTTGATCGTCTGTCTTGCATAATTTTGGACAGTGTCACGAAACATTTTAAAGAGAACGAACTAGTATATGACACAACCTAGTAATATCTTTGTTCTGAAAAATTATTTTTCAAAACAGTTTTTCGAAGCTCAAAACCAACAATTTTGATTCAATATAAACGGATTCAAACAATGACTTCAACATCATCAACGTTGTTTGGCTCAATGCATGAGATGCAAAAGAGTTCTATATTAATGATATATTAAGTTACCAATTTAATAGAATACACATACCAATTATGGTAGTATTTATTTTGCACATGTCATTTAGGTTGAGTAACTAAATAGTAAAGACAAATAATAATCACTTTCCAAAAACTATAGTAGGGTGGCACGTGCTAACATTAATTTCAATTTGAGCATCAGTTGATGCAATAGAGTTGAGAGAATCAACATGTCTACTTAAACGATTGAACAACAATTAATAGTATACACGCGCATGATTTATTTTATACCTTCATTGACACATGTGTTGCATTAATAACACAAGAAGTTCATGAGTCTTAGGTTACTCGACATGAACACGTCTTTAGCACATATGCATTTTTTAGTGTGGCTAAAAAAAAAAAGATTCATGAACTTAAATGAATATTATCATACATCTTCCACTACTCCATTTAGGCGCATATTCCAAAGAAAAATCAAATGCCTAGATAAAAGTGTTATAGGATTTGAGTAGGTATGGTGCCATTTTTTCTTTTAAAAAGATTTAGAGTTTAGACATACATGATCTAATTATTGATGATGAAAGTTAAGAAACAAACACTAGTTTTAATATAGTTTAAAAAGAAGTATTTCAAAGTCTTAAGTAAATAAAAATTCTACGAAAACAACTTTCATTTTTGTTATTTGTACTTTATTTTACAGTTAACTTGAAAACTTATATTTTTATTTTCTATATCAATGTTACATGTTTTCATTAATATTGTTGTTAATTTTTACATGACATGTTTGAAGTAGCAATATCAATCATAAGGAAAGGGGAGTTTGAATTGTGATTCCTTTTTTTTAAATATTAATTCTTGTTTTTAATTTAACTAAACTCAAGATCAATCTTGATTACTCATAAAAAAAATCCAGAACGTTTTTGGTTAGTCAAAATCAAATGAAACAGATTATTTTTACGTGATTAATGATAGTGAGAAATAATAAAGGATAGGGATAAGATAATCACACAATGATGTATCTTGGTTCACCCAAGATGGGCTACGATCAGTTCTCATAATTTGTGAGTTTTTTCACTAATGTGCTTCACACAAGAACGTTCTTGCTTTTACATAGTTTTTCCTTGATCATTTACAACATTCACCTTTCAACCTTGAAAGGATTTTTACATGTACCTTTCAGTACAAAAAGGATTTTTACACGATACCTTTTAATAAAAAAAAAATAGTTTTACAAAAGCACTCCAGTTATCTTCAAGTAATAGACTTGATTTTCAAATGAAATTATGAAATAAGGTTCTATGATCAGAATCTACTCAACACTTGTTTGAGATTGATTGTCAACAATAACTCAGTAAAAAGATCATTGAATCTAATGCAAGAGAACTGGAGCTTTTGCTTGATTGAAGAGTTTTAATTTCTTGAGTACGATTGTTTTAGTGATTAATTGATTGTACTGAAAACTCTTGTTGTTGTCTTCACCTTGATGTTCTTTTTATAGACGCGGTGAAGGTTAAAGACAACTCATATAGTCGTTATTGATCTAGTTGCTCATAGTGATAATTAATAGACATGTGTTCTATTTCATCCATAACATTTTTTCTTTGCAACCAGAACATTTTTCGTTTGTGTTTGAATGAAAATCGTGACTGAGAATTTTTGGCAGCTGTCTGGTGTCAGTTTTTTTCCTTGCACGCAAGTTGGACTTTATGCAAAAGGTGCATCAACAGTGTCATTTTCATCCTAGTCGTTTTAGCTTTAATTATTCATTGCTCATCAATCTGAAGATTGATCTGGTTATTATTCTAGTTTTTTGCCTTGCATGCAAGTTGGACTTTATGCAAAAGGTGCAGCAGCAGTGTCATTTTCATCCTTGTTGTTCTAGCTTTACTTGTTCATAGCTCATCAATGTGAAGATTGATCTGGTTATTGTTCTTGATGTCGTTTTGCTTATTTGGGCCTTTAGCTAAATTTTTGGACTAGATCATTGTTATGAGTTACCTTGATATTTGTTTTATTTAAGATCTGTATTTTGAGAAATGATTCATGTCATTTTTATCCTTTAAAATGAATTGTCCATAATGATTAGAGTGATACTGTCATAAACCAGAATGATCTTGATTTGTCCATATTGCCATTTTTATATATGAACCAAAATGATCTTGGTTTGTCCAGACTACTATTCTTATAAACCAAAATGATCTTGTATAAACCAGAAAGATCTTGATTGTTGTATAGATGTACTTGATTATCTATCTTCGAATAATACAATGAAAAACACAAGTTAAATAGCGACATAATCAGAATCATGATTAGAGATTAATTAACTTATTTGTTTATCTTCAAAATACTTGATTTGAAATTTTGTCTTAATATTAAATGATTTCATTCATTATTTAATTTCTTTTACTATGTTTAGTTAATTTATAATGCTTAAAATAAAGTAAAATTTAAATATATTTTTAGTTCTTATAAATATAAATGATTTCGATTTTAATCTCGTGAAATTTAATTTTTTATTTATAACCGTACAGTTTCAAAAAATGTTTTAAAAACTGTCCCAGTTTTCTTTTAATTAAATGTGCTGAAGTGGCCAATTCTTACTGACGTAAAAGTAGAGCTGACTGTATTAATTATGCTGATTGTGCACCATTTTATTTAAAATTAAATAACCTTTAATTTATTATATTAATCAATCAATCAGGTTTGAAGATCTGGAAAATGCAGAACCGAAAAATGTCATAAGATTTCTTTGTCCCTTCACACTCATCAATGGCCATGGCTTCTTCATTCTTCACCATTTTCTTTCTCTCTATCCACCCAAAATTATCACTCTTCTACTCCATATTCCCATTCCAGCCTCTTCATTTCTTCACGTGCTCCTGTTTTCACACCTCAAACAGCAAATGCCATTTATGCGAATCTGAGGATAGGGATCGAAACAGAGAAAAAGCGTTGATGGATCCTCCGTCGAATTCGAAGTACCTTCCCCGAAATCTCTACATTCGAGATGGAGGCATAAATTGTTTATGGTGATGAGTTTGGGTAGAGTTGTTTAAGTGGTAAACCCATGGAAGAAGGAATTTCATGGAGTTATAGTTGTGTTTGTGGATGATGACGAAAATGGAATAAATAATTTCTGGGCTTACCATTTTTTATGGAAGCAGTGAAAGGCTGATGATGATTTTTCATGGATGTAGTCCAATTTTTTATTTTTGTCTATTTTTATTAATAATAAATAAATGTATAAACATTAATATTTTATTTTGTTAAAAAAATTAGTATTTCAATGTCACTATAAGTTATCATGTCAGTAAATATTAAACACTTCAGCAGTATTTTTTCAAATTGTAAGAGTATAAATAAAAATAATAATTTTATAAAAATTAAAATTAAAATAACTTATATTTATAAAGACTAAAAACATATTTAATATAGTAATATATTTTAAGTTAATTTGAAAAAGATAAAAAACAGTATGTAATTGGTTTACAATATTAATTTGATCATTTAAGTGTAGTATCTATTATATTATGTGATGTCTAATGATATATGTATTAAATACATTAAAATAAAATAATATTTATTTGTTTGTTATCATACTTATCATATTACTTTTATGTCATATTCTTATCAAGTTTATATTATATCTTATCTACCAAATTACTTTTATGTCATTTTCTCGTCAACTAAGTATGATATTTGATTTTTTTAAATCTTACGTTAGTGTTATTTTGTTCAGATTTATTTTGATTTAGTGTAGATATATTCAATCAATGATTTCAGTGTCGTCAACATTGCAAATCTTGAAACATGATTATTCCGGTCACTTTAATTTTGTCAAATTTATAGTTATTTTATCGTTTTACGCTATTAACCTGAATATCGTGAACTTGTTTATAGATTAATCATTTTTAATTTTAGAAATTTTGTATGTTTAGGATCGATGTATCTTTTAATACTTTACTAATCTGCAATATTTTAGAACAATATTTAAATGAAACAATTTCACGTTTTGGGATTTTCTAATAGTCAAATTTTGGGTTATGAAATATATATTTTTGAGTGAAAGGGTGGTAGAATATTTAAATTTGTGGTTATAGATTTTATGCTTAAGATATCATTGCTCAAAAGAAATGTTTAAGATATCACTATGCACAAATTAATTTATGGCTATTTCTAATTATATGAGTTTATTATCTTAAGAAAAACTTGTGTTCTTTCAATTTCATTTTTTTTTCAGGAACCAATTTGTTGCATTTCATTCAAATCAATATTTGTAACATAGGGTGGGATATAATCAATTTGCAAACTCGTTTTTAAAATATGTTTACAAGTTAAACTCACAGCGTAAGAGTATTGAAAATATTAAACTTCCTCATTAAAAAATTATGAATATAAATTAAATACTTCCTCATTAAAAAACTAATTGCTAATCATAAATATTAAATAAAAATAAAACTTATG
>JBBPBP010000001.1:6634793-6648841 GCA_037974735.1 Cicer chorassanicum | reverse complement strand
CCCCCCCCCCCCCCCCCCCACGCGGCTTAGAATTTGGAAAGGGCCATAATACTTAGGAGCCAATTTAGCATATGGTCTATCAGCGAGGGACTTCAATTTGTAAGGCTGAAGTTTCAAGAAAACCCACTCCCTAACTTCAAAATTCACCAACCGCCGGTGCTTATTTGCTTGTGCCCGCATTTGATCTTGAGATTTCAGCAAATTCTGTCGCAAATCAGCAAGTATATCATCCCGTTGTTGGGCCAACTGATTGACATCATCCAACTTTGATGGAATGGTGCAGCTCTTAATCAACAATCGAGGGTCTCTTCCATATAAAGCTTTAAAAGGTGTCATTCCAGCAGAGATATTGTAGTTACTGTTAAACCAGAACTCAGCCCAATGCAACCAATTCAACCAAGTCTTGGGCTAAGGGCCAGCAAAGCACCTAAGATAGGTCTCTAAGCACCGATTAACAACTTCGGTTTGACCATCCGTTTGAGGGTGATAAGACGTGCTATGCTTAAGACTAGTTCCAGCCAATTTGAACATCTCCCTCCAAAAACTGCTGAGAAAAACCGCATCTCTATCCGATACAATTGTAGAAGGAAATCCATGAAGCTTCACAACTTCCATCACAAACAAAGCTGATACCTCCTTAGCATTGTAAGGATGCCTAAGAGGAAAGAAGTGAGCATACTTTGTAAGTCTATCAATGACTACAAAGATTGTATCCTTGCCTCTAACTCGTGGAAGGCCATCAACAAAATCCATAGAAATATCCTGCCACACTTGGCAAGGAATAGGCAACGGTTGAAGTAGTCCCGTCGGCGATAAAGTGGAGTACTTGTTCCTTTGACATACATCACACTCTTCAATAAACTTCTTGATATCTCGCCTCATGCCCTCCCAAAACAAGAAACTAGAGACCCTTTTAAAAGTTCTGAACAATCCTGAATGTCCTCCATAAGGAGAATCATGGCATTCAGCCAAGATAAGTGGTATTTTGTTAGAACCCTTAGGCAGCACCAATTTACCTTTATACAAAAGCCTTCCCTTCTTGAACTCATAACCAGAATGAGAAGTAGGAGAGACAATTAAGTCCTGCACCAACTGCTGCAATTTAGGATCTTGGTGCAATTCCTCATCCCAAGAATCATCTTCCACATGTAGAACTGAGAGAGCAGCATACATATCTCTCCTTGACAAGCTATCTGCTGCAGTATTCTCCTTTCTTGGCTTGTATTGGATTTCAAAATCCAAACCAATGAGCTTGACAACCCATTTAAATTGCTCAGCACTGAACAATCGTTGATCAATCAAAAACTTAAGGCTCCTTTGGTTAGTCCTCACAACGAAATGGTTGCCCAAAAGGTAGTGTCTCTATTTGGTCACAGCCTGAACCAAAGCCATAAGCTCCCTCTCATAAACAGACCTTTGTTGAGCTCTCAAAGATAAGCCTTGACTCCAAAAGGCAAGGGGTTTACCCTCCTGCATTAAAACAGCCCCCAACCCCTTACTAGAAGCATCAGTTTCGACTACAAAAACCTTAGTGAAATCAGGTACAGCCAATAAGGGAAGATCAATCATGGCTGTTTTCAAGGCCTGAAACGCAGATGTAGCTTCCTCAATCCAACAAAACTTGTCTTTCTTCAAAAGCTCAGTTAAGGGTTTGGCTAATTTACCATAACCTTGGACAAAACATCTATAATACCCTGTTATTCCAAGGAAACCCCTAAGACCCTTCACATCCGTAGGGATATGCCAAGAAGTCATGGCTGCAGTCTCGGACGGACAAGCTGACACCCCTTCTCCAGAAATCACATGCCCCAGGTACTCAAGACTAGACTGTCCAAATCTACATTTTTTCTTATTTGCCTTCAACCCATTCTGCACCAGCACTGCCAAGACTTGGTGAACATGAACAAGATGAGCTGACATATCCTTGCTATACACCAAAATGTCATCAAAAAATACCAGGACAAATCTTCGGAGGAAAGGCTTCAAAACCTCATTCATGAGGGCTTGGAATGTGGAAGGACCATTGGTGAGACCGAAAGGCATCACCAAGAACTCATAATGCCCCTCATGAGTTCGGAAAGTCGTCTTCTCTATATCATCTTCCTTCATCCGAATTTGATGATAGCCTGATTTTAAATCAAGCTTAGTGAATATTGTTGCTCCATCAAGTTCATCAAGCAACTCTTCAATGATAGGGATGGGAAATTTGTTAGGGATAGTAATTTTGTTGAGAGCCCTATAATCCACGCAGAAACGCCAACCCCCGTATTTCTTCTTGACCAAGATGATGGGACTAGAGTAAGGGCTAATGCTCAGTCTTACAATTCCAACCTCAAGCATTTCTGAAACCAATCGCTCTATCTTTGTTTTGTGATAATGTGGATACTTATACGGTCGTAGATTAGGTATCTCAGCCCCCTCCTTCAAATGAATTGCATGATCTAACCTCCTTTGGGGTGGAAGACCTTGCGGATCCTCAAAAACCTCAGAATACTGTTGAAGACCCTCTGAAACAACTTCAGGTATGACTGGAACCGCTGATGGTTTCTGCTCTGCAGAACCGTACTGAATTAATAAGCCTTCCCCTTCTTCCTTCAAAATTTGCATGAAGGCTCCATAAGACAATTCATTCTTGGTTAAGGAAGGATCACCAACCAAAGTAATCAACTTGCCATCTCTAGATAAGGTAAGCTCCAACTTGCCAAAGTTGGTTTTGACCTCTCCCAAACAAGAGAGCCAATCCAAACCCAACACCAAATTTACCCCTTGCAGGGAGAACAAATAAAAGTCTTGCCTAATCTCCATTCCTTGCAAATGCAAACTCAACTTGGGACACTTTCCTTACATTTCACCCTATGACCATCCCCCACTTCCACAATGTAAGAAGGAGTATCTTCCACCATCAAGCTCAGTTTCTGAACTACCTCCTGAGAAATAAAGCTATGAGAAGCTCCACAATCTATGAGTACCAAAACATAATTGTTCTGAACTACCCCGTGTATCTTCCAAGAATTTGTGGAAGTCAGCCGAGCCATTGAACACAAAGACAATTGCAGAGAATTGAAAGTTTCAACGCCCTAATACTCAGCCTTGTTGTCCTCCTCGTCATCTTCTAAAATAATCATACGAAACTGCTTATTCTTGCATTTATGTTCTCTATTATAAGGCTCATCACATCTGAATTAGAGTCCCTTCTCCCTTTTGTCTCTCATCTCAGCCCCGGACAACCGTTTGAAATCACCACTCCTGGTTTTATTCCCTTCCCTAGCCTGAACACTCATCATATTAGCCGCAGAGGTACTGCCCTCAGCTTTCTTATCTAACCAAGACTTAGTATCCACCGTCACAGTCTTAGTGTAAGAACTAGCCTTAGAAATAGAGGTTGGTTTAGTGAAAGTGTTGGTTCATTTCTTAGTCCAAACCAGATTCTTCTCCTCAATCATAATAGACTTTTGAATTAAATCAGACAGATACTTTAATTCATAAAGTTTTACCTCCACTTGAATTTCCTCTTTCAAGCCATTCATGAAAATTCCTCGTGCAAATTCTTGATCAATGACCTTCAAAGCTCCAACATATTTCTCAAACTCCTCCATAAATTCCACCACCGTCCCTGTTTGTTTGAGTGCCAGCAACAACTCAAAGGGATTTTGTACCATTGAAGGTTGAAATCTGCGAACCACCGCCAGCTTGAACCCGTCCCATGTTGGTTCAAGATTGCACCTAGCCCACCAGCGATACCAGCTCAGTGCTCTACCCTCCAGGGCCACCAAAGTGGCACACATCTTCTCCTCCTCAGGAACGCTTCGCAACTCGAAGTATCGTTCCAAACGGTGCGTCCAACCGTACGCATCGTCGCCTGAGAAAATCGGGATCTCCAGCTTCCTCCACCGGTCATGCTCAACGTGATCACCCAAGGATCTACTCCCATCATCGCTGATTTCCGCTTCTTCCCTGCGAACAGTCCTGCCGCTGTTGGAATCAATCTTGGCTGCGAGTACAGCCAATTGGTCCTCCGTATGTTTGGCACGCGCCTCTGCCAACTCCAATCGTGTGCGCCATTCCTCGCGCTCCTGCTCCCAATCACTCGAATCTCTCACCATGCTTCTTGTCTTCATGCAATGCGCAGTAGAAGGAATCAAAATCAGTGCACTAGATCGGTGCTCTGATACCACTGTTAGAACTGGTCCGTGAACTGAAGAAAACTGAAGTGAATAGATGAAGTAAAGAAAATCAAGAATGGTTTCTCTCAAGAATGTATTATTGAAATTGACAACAATGAATACTGTGACAGTTACAGAATCTGCCAACTGAATTGCCCTGCAATTCAGTTCCAATCAATTAACTCTCTAACTGCCTACCTATTGAAGACTAAGCTTCTGTTATTTATACTAACCATCCTAACTAATTCAGTTAGGATTTACAGCTAGCCCAACTCAACAATTAACAGAACTAACACATAGAATTTAAACTTGGTTCCTTCTCTCATACACCTTCCTAATAGGAAGCCTTGCTTGACTAGCAATCCTATCACTCTACTGGCGGCGGCATATGCCGGCGGCAGCACCACCTTTTTCAATCTTTTAATATTTTGGCTTCATACAATCATCTGTCACCATGAATCCGACTGCCTTTCTAGCAACCAGCCACGATGCTACAGCTGGCCTCAAAAGCACCGCCTTCACTATGAGTTTTTCCGGTGACTTTTTTTTCTTTCAAACACAGTTGTGCGTTACACCAGCTGTTGTTTTGTCCTTTAGTTTGGGGGAGTGCTGAACTTCGGTGTATGTTTTAATTATTCTTTGATTGTGCAACATCCTAAACTAATTGTTAGTAGTCCTAGTCAATATAATTTCCTAGGCATTAAATGTAATTATTGCAGCATCATTATAAATAGGAAGATGTGTGATCTCATTAGAGACACAAAAATCACATATGTGACAAAAATCACATATTTGTTTTTGTGCTTCTTAATTTATATGTGTGCAAGTGCAGTGGCTTGTTGTTTCTATGGGGTGTCCCCGTGCGCAGCTACTTCTTGTGGCTTGTTATTTGTTTGAATTCTTTGGCCTAATATTTGGCACCCCTTGTCCTAAATGTTAGTTTATTATTAAAAAAACAATGACTAAAATTATCATATGAGGTTATATGGTTTGTTGTTATCTGGACTCTTTGGTGGTCTTGCAACCAAAAAATATTTAATTATGTCCCTGTGGAAATGACTATTGTAAAGGTAGGTAGCTAAATTGAAAATTTGAAGCTGATTAAGTGCAAGAAAAGTCTGGTTCAAGCATCATGTTTTCTCATGGTTTATTAGTCTGACATGTGTGGTATGAAATTATTGTTTGATAGCTCCAATTATGCATGTGTTGTTGGTTGCCACCATGTAGTGGCTTCGAGGCTTTGGGCCAATTATGCAGATTTTGTTAGTTGATATATTTGGTGTTGAAGATTGGGGGTGCTAGAGATTGCTGTCATGGGATGTGGTTTTGTTCAGCCTAATATCCCCTATTTAGCAATATGTATGTATTATCAAATTTATGAATAGAAACTTGACGCAAGGTGGATCTTCTGATTTTTATCTCTTTTATTTTATTCAATTTTCAATTCATATGGATCTTCTCATTTTATCTCTTTTATTTTATTGAATTTTCAATTCATGTTATTCTTAATAGTTAGTGAGCCATTTCATTGTCAGTGGTACATTTTATGGACCTTGTTTTTATGTATATGTTGGTGCAAATTGATGGTTTGATATGACTAAATTCGTATCCCGTGCTAGAACTTATCACTCCCTGTTGGTAAGTTTATTATTAATTTATGTTAATTGTTCAAATACAGAATGAACGACCAGATCTGAAATTGTTAATATTTAAGTTTTTATCCTTTTTAGGTGACATGTTGTATTCGGTTTTAAAATGCTTTTGTTTGCTTTCTGATATGTTACTTATAATTTATGTGTGCATGAAGTTTTTACCATACACAATGCATTAAAACAAGGTCAAATACGATTTTTTTAATACCGTTGGTCAATAGATACAACATATTTCACATGATAACTAACTCTCATGCACTAATTGGTTTTATTACAACAACAGCCGAGGACAGGAAGTAAACATTGTTCGTACAATTATTACAAATAACAATAGATGCTAGAGCTTGAGACACTGACAAGGCTAAACGATTACACAAAGAAAAACAAAACCAGTGCAGAACAAGCTGACAATCATTGATCATAGCTTCTATCACAGAACTAAAGCCACCATGACAAACATAGCATCCCACACTAGTGTGTTTCAGAATAAGCTGCTGCTGCAACCAACCACTATGCACCACTCCCCTATCCTTAACTCTTTCCAAAAAACCCTTTTTTTTAAATTTATTGTACGTATTTGTTGTAGATTTTTTAACGTATTTCTTTTTAAAAAAATAGTATTTAACTTTATAAATTAATACTGAAAGAACTTTGTAAATTACTATTTGAATTAAATATAAGTTAAGCATCATATTTATTTGGTTATTTATTAACTGGTTCAACCAGTTAAGTTGTAATTCGAAGTTCTTATTAATCTCAGGTCCGATTTTAAGAAAATGATATTTAAGGCAAGTGAGTATTTATGTATGTCTCTAATGCAGATAAATTAACTTGAGAGAATTATTATTAAAAAAAATTGGTCAACATTTGAGAGAATTATTTGAAACCAAATATTATGCTAATTTGGGTTTACTCTTGTTGAATCCGCGTTAACCTGGACGCCCAGTGCGAACCAGATCCACTACTCCATACTGTTTCCACACAAACCAATTGTCGTTGTTTTTTTTGTCTTCTTTTCTTTTTACGTATGATTTATTTATTTTTTTTAAGAAGAGAGTTTAAACATGAAACAATACATTCAATTTAATCGATATTTATAAGTTGAAATAAATTTTAAAAATGTAAATATGAGATTTGTAAGTTAAGGTAAAATTTAACAACATATTTATCTAAGATAATAATAATTTAAATAAAATTTTAAAAGTAACGATACGCAACCATTTTCATAAAATTTGTAAGTAATTATAATTTTTGTAAAATATTTTTATCAAATTTATTCTTCACAATACAGTTCATTTCAAAATTTATAATATAATTAAATGAAACATCAAAAGTAATTATTAATTTTAATGTGACATTTGTATGTCCAAATTTAGTTTTTTAGGAAGTCAAAAAAAATATTATATGATTATTTTTTAAATTTTTTAAAATTCTAAATATATATTAAAATATAAATTTAACTTACAAATTTCTCTTTAAATCCTCTTCCAATCGTAATGTGGTTCAATAAAATCCACTTAATTAATTTTTTAGGTGGAATTTATCGGTTGTTGAGTTACTTAAAATCCTTGACCAAATGACGTCATGATGCATGGTAGGGTAGGATACGCAATACGTTTGGAATATGAATTTATGATAAAAAAAAAAAAATATATATATATATATATATATGAATTGTTTTAGATCTTTTGAAAATTATCTTGGTAACAAAATTTTTTTTTTTTAAAATGAAAAGGTAAAAATAACAGTTTATCGTGTTTGCCTCTTGCGATATATGAGAAAGAAAAACAAAACACAATTGAAAAACATTAAATTTAATTCATTAACTAGAGAAAATGATGCAATCACTCATATTTTATTTTAAAAATATCAAATTGTCCTCCTTTAGTGTTTATCTATCGAATTACATCCACTACTACAAAAACACTTATTAGCTACTATTTTTAGCGTCGGCCAAGTGCACGCTATTATGTTAAAAAATTATGATTTTATTAATAAATAGCGTCGGCTACACCGACGCTAAATAAATACAGGCAACACTAGTTTGTTTTTTATTTTAGTCACCATGGTAGCGTCAAATTGGCCGACGCAACTTTGTCTGATTTGTAAAAGTAAATTTTTTAATCTTATTTGAAAAATTAATATCATTTTTTCTCTAACTCTCACCCTCGAAGTTGTCTTCGCCGTAATCTCACCCTAACTTTCGTCTCTCAGCCTCCATTCTCTTTCTCCTTCATCTTCGTTCTCGCCCTACTCTCTGTTTCTTTTCCAAATCGGATGAACCCTAATCAGCTTCCATCATTTCTCATTTCTTAATTTCTCTTTCAAATTGTGAGAACCCTAACCTATATCTGGCTAGTCATAACCGCAATTTCAAGTAATTTCTTAATTTTCTTTTGAATTTCAACTTAAATTTTGTGTGTTTTGCTTTCTAAACATTTGCTTTGGTTCCAGATATGGTGTTTTAGTGAGATTGGATAGGATTGCTTTGCTTTCATGCTTGAAGGTAAGAAAAATTATGTTAAGCTTAAGCTTTAGAAAAACTATGTTAAGCTATAGTTATCATACATAGTTCTTTATTATTTATTCATTCATGCTATCATCATCACCATACATGACTCTGATTAATTTACCTGAAAAAAAAAAAGTTTTGATTTTGATTTTTCCCAGTAACATCACCGCTTGCGATTTCTGTTTTGTGTATGTATATTCCGAGTTTGATAAACATAAAAAAATAAAAAGGAGCTATTTTGATCACAATTCTCATAATCTGTTGAGTTGTGTTTGATCTTTCTGCCCTACCACTTGTGCTATTTTTGAAGTATTTTGCAAAGTCTTATTCATGTAAAAATATAATCGAGAAATTTGTAAGGGTATTTATTTAATGTATCCTACTTTTAAGATTAGACCCTTTATATATATATATATATATATATTTGTTTTGTATGTATTGTGATTGTGTAATTATTTGTTTTGCAAATTGCTCGGTCACATCGACTTGGATTGTTTTGTGGTGGTGAATAATTGATAATTGTTTTTTTGCTAATTGGTGAAAGCTAAAGTTTTGGAATTTGTTGTGGCTAATTAAGTTATTATCCTTTTTTGACAGCTGGGAAAGTTGATGATTTTTGTTGAGGTGAAATTGCAATGGTTTGGAAGGATAATATGAGGACTGAGGATTTGAACTTGTGCTTTGAGAATCTTATGATGGTTGCTGGTGGTGGGAAAGGAGGGTACATGAAGGCTGGTGTTATCACTGAATGGAAGGATATTCATGTGGAGCTTTTGATGCAAATTATTTCCCTTTTGAATGATCAGACGGTGATTAAAGCTTTTGGTGTTTGTCGTGGTTGGAGAGATTCTATTTTCTTTGGCCTTGCTCATTTATCACTCTCATGGTATAACTGTGTTGCTTTCTCTCTTAAAAGTGTTATATTTATGTGTGGAACTATTTTTCTTCAATTGGGGATTCTATTGATGTGGATTGTGAAGTTTTCTTGGTTCCTATTGTTTTTTGTTGTTTAAATTGACTTTGTTTATTCAATTCCTCATTCTGGTGTCATGTTTTTGACATTATTCATCAATTCTTGTGTTAGAGATTACTCATTATTTCTGTAATTCAATGATGATTGAGTACATTGAAAGTCTTGAGTATTACTATGATATAACAATAATTATTTTTCAACTTCCATTATTCTTTTCATTGTTTTGCCAATCTCTTATGTGAAATGCAGAATGTGCAGCTTGCAAAAGCTGCTCTTAGGCCGGGTGCTGGCAACATGGTCAATGGAATCCTCCGAAAGCTAGTCATGCTTAAGGTTTTTACTTTAAACATTTTTGCTTGTAGCGTGGGTCAGGCCGACGCTAAGGTAGCGTCGGATGGCTTTTAACCGACACTATATATTAACTTCGACCGTTTTATCTTAGACCCTACCCGACGCTAAATCCATGTTACCGGACGCTAAATCCATGTTACCGGACGCTAAATCCAATTTTTCTAGTAGTGATCAATTCATTGCGTTTTTCTCCTTCTCTTAGTGTCATTTTTTCTCTTTGGTTTTTTAGGAGTACTCAATTACATTGATCAAATTTTAAAATATGTCTACAAAATGCTCATTGTAGTTTAAAAAAAATCATTTTATAATAATAAACAAATGGTAGTTAAAAAATTATTTTTTAAAAACTTTTTAAAATAAAAATATATTTTTATTTAAGGTCACACCCAAAATCATAGAAATGAGATGAGCATGAAAAATAAAGTTTTTGTATTAAAAAAAAAAAAAAAAATACAAGTCTACCATTGTGAGGCGTGTGGCTCACGGGTTCTTCTAACTAACTAATACTATGCAATATAAATTGACCCAAAAAAACTATGCAATAAATTTAACGTCACTGCACTGCATTAATCCGTGATTTAGGTCCAACTTCAATTTGTTCACGTTGTTTATTCTCTCTAGTCATCTCACGTAGGTTATGGTCTATTTTTTGTCAAAAAAAAACAAAAGTATTTATGTACACACCACTACTTTCATTTGACACATTATTTATTTAAAAAAAATTAGTAATTAAAATGAATACAATTCATCCATTTTATCATCTAAAAAAATATTACATGAATTTCACTAATAACTCTTCTCTATAAGCACTATAAAATTTTAATGGAGTGAGGGTGACTATCTTTTTTACTAACATGGGATTCATATTTTACTTGTGATAAATAAGTGAACCGCCTATCATTTTCGATGCATTTATGTGAATATGATTTCATTAAATACATGAGAGAGAAAATCCAATAAAAAATATGATCATGAATATTCACATTTTATTTTGTTCTAAACAACATTTGAAATTACCAAATCAATTACTTAAATTTGAGCATCTCATCATCATTTTGGTCCATGGAATTAATGGTTGAATTCATTTTCCCTTCATTTGAAGCAACATTAGAGCTGGAATGGAGGTGTCTATTTTTTATTTTATTTTATAAAAATTGGGTATCTATTAACTTTGTACTAAATAAGTTTACCATCCATTATTTTAGATGCATTTATGTGAGTATGAGTTCTTAAAGTACATGAGGAAAAATCCAATAAAAAAATATGATCATTACTCACATTTTATTTTATTTTGAAAGACATTTGAAATTATCAAATCAATTACTTGAATTTGAGCATTTCATCATCATTTTTTGGTCCAATGGATTAATGGTTGAATTCATTTTCCCTTCATTTTAGCTAGAAAACATCATAGATTGCCGAATAAGGATTATATTTAGTGCATTTGTATTATAGGCAATCCATCATGTTTGGAACGTACAATCATAAGATCAGATATTTCAATTAAGTGTTTCACATATTAATGCATTGGGTTCTTAGATTAACATCATTCAACACATTTCAATTGAATTTCATCCGATTTAAAATTAACGGTAATTATAGTTTTAAATTTAGACTTCACGTACAAGAAAGTTTTCATGACGTTAAAGATCTTCCAATCTATAACTCTACGACAAAAGACATACATTGTTTCATGATGGTACGATGATAGAGAGTAGAAAATGTAATCTTCTAAGACCAATATATCTATTTCTAGTTTACTCTTTCTCATAGCCCTTTATTGATGGCTACTGACTAAGAAACTTTATGGAAGAAACACAATTATATGAATATTAATTGTATTGGTGACTCCGTCACATTATCACTATTTATAAATGTTATTTACATCCATCGTGATAACATATTTAATTTCACTTTATTAAATAACATATTTTACAAGAGTTGTATAATTGAAGTTTAATTACACTTCAGTCCTCTTATTTTATCACACTCACGAAAAATAGTCTTTTATTTTAAAATAAACTTTTTGGTCCTCCAATTACAACATTATTATAACTTAGGTCCAACTCAAAAATTTTACTCTCAAAAATTGTGATTTCAAACCTAAATAATGATAATTTTTTCACCTAAAAGTTGTATTTTCTCTTCAAATTTAACAATTGGGTTGGAGAACATAATCACTATTTTTAAGGTCAAAAATCTAGGTTCAGATGAAAACAACATTACATGTAATAATTGAGATATCAAAAAATTCAATTTTAAAAAGGAAATAATTATTTTTATAAATGTGATAAAATAGGCGGATAAAAATGTAACTAAATCTATAATTAATTTAGCCTTACATTAGCCGAACAAAGGCAATTTATTAACACGGTAGAATTTGTATGAAATAGCATCAAGTGATTTTGAATTTTAATGTGTTTGATTTTGTGGTAATGAAATTTGAATACTCTAAAATGGATGATATATATGTATTGGATATATATTAAAAAATGATATTATTAAAATACATGTGGATATGTATTTTTGAAGTATATGAATTTTAAATTATTTAAAAAAAAATTGATTATTGGATACGTGGACACCGTGAGTACAGTGTAGCATGGTCGTTGAAAGAAAAAAAAATTATTTCTCCCATAAACAAAGAAATGTGAAAAAATAAAATATACAATAAAATTTAAAATCAAATGGGAATTATTTGGAAAAACCATAATTATTATTTTGATTTAATTTATATTTAGATTTAGGAGTTAAAGGTTTAGAAGTGACGACAATTATCTTTCGTGTTTATTTGTCTTAGTTTTTTATTAGGAATTACATTATGAATATTGTTTTTAGGATGATTATATGTGTAATAAATTCATAGCTAAATCTATTATGGACTCATTTCATTATAAATTAATCCTTGTGCATAAATCATATTAGGTCTCATCATCTTTACATAATAATTCATCAAAGAGGAAATATCATCATAATTAATTATGAAACTCTGATTGGTTAATTGTTGGGTGAAATATTATTTGCATACATTGGACTCCGAACCTTCTACATAATACTCTAATATTAATACTCTGATTAATTGATTCAGAGAGGTTGGACTGATCATATCCTAATCTTTTTTAAATCGGTATTGAGTTACGGTTTTAGTGGTTCTTAATATTCTTTTTAACTGATTACTTTGTATGATCATGAGAGTAATGAATTACTTTGTATTCACCAAAAAAATGAATTACATGAAGAAGAGTATTAATTATCATAGACCATAGTGCTTTTATTAAATTTTAATAGAAATTAGTAAATGGCCGACATCAATTGGGAGTGTGAATAATTGGTAATTTAAACAATGTATTATAACATATTAAAATAAAACTCCAACTTTTATTAGCAACAATTTATCTTTATGTTAAATATTCTTTTATTTATCAACTCACAAAAATTTCGATATGATATATTTTAAAGTATATTATTTCTTCTATTTCTTCCGTCATTTTATTTGGTTTCACCAATATGTAACGAAACATTTTCATTTGTTCATCCAATTAGGTATAATTATTTTATAAGTTTGGCAATTTCAACTCCAATTTATCATTTTATGAGTCACTAATACACTTAAAAGATTTTGATTATTCATCAAACCTTTTACTTCTATAACTCATACAAAAAGTACAAACTACTTAATATCTTCAAAACATCACGATGCAAATTCCATTATTTTTCAACCACCCACTTACATTTGATTCCAGTCACTTACCAATAATAAAAACATTATTAGATGCAACCAAACCACAGATATCTGTGTGGTATATTCTCAATTTACATATACTTCAATAATATTATTCGTCTGTTGTCAATTATTGTTGAAGATCATGTATAACTATCATTGCATAAGAGGTGAGTTTCTCCCTTTGATGTTGAATGTGTCTCTCGTAACATTTTTTTTGATAATTAAAAAGCACAAATCATAATCGAAAGAACATAAAGATGAATAATATTCAATATTTAGAAATAAATAACTTCTAATTATTTCACTATTCACTCGAAACTTTCTATGTCTTAAACATCCACAAATTCTTCTTGCATATAATTTTTTGTAATTCACTCATGAAGTTTCTTGACCACGTAAAATAATTAGTTGAAAATTTTATTTTACATTTTAATTATTTAGATCAAAACAATAGTTGAAGTAATTGAAACCGTTCTCAATCCAAAATCTCATAATTATAGAATTTGGTTACATTTTGTATTGAATTTTAATTTGATTTATCTTTTTGTGTAACTAACATTTTTATTATGTACAAAATATTATATAATATTTAAGATTTTTGAACCTTAAGAAATTTCTATTTTACTTTGTAGTGTTCCTTCCATATATATCACTTAATAATTATATTTAGGCA
>JBBPBP010000001.1:6562947-6605224 GCA_037974735.1 Cicer chorassanicum | reverse complement strand
ACAATTAAACCTTAAATATATGAAGATTATAAGTACATCTTCAATTTTTTTGTTAGTAATTGTATGAATTAAATTGACTAACAAAAAACATATTTAATGAAATTAACTAACTAAAGACATAAACGATAATCAAAATTACTAACAAAAAATTATACAAAGATATGTCTTGTAATTTTAATATCAAAATGATTGTTTAATCAAAATTATATTAACCTCTCATGAGTTCTTTGTAAATGACACATACACTTTCTCTAGTTATGAATAAATATTCACCTCTTATATATTACTAACAAAATCACATAGAAACATTTTTTTTGTCACACTTACATCTATTCATGTCATTTATTATATGACATAATTAAAAAATTTTACTTTAATTTGTAAAAATACGACCATATATTTAGTATTTGCAATTTTAAAATGTATAATTATATTATTAATAACACGGTCAAAATGTATATTTTAGTATTTTTATTTTATAAATGACGAACAGAGTTGTAAATATAATAAAAAAAATATTATACTTAACTTTTTTAATGAATAAAAGTGAAATAAATACATTTTAAAAATTAAACAAAACGTAAGTGTTTAAAGTATACACACGTTAAATCTACACTCGTGCGGTGCAATGCACGAGTCATTTACAAACACAATGCAAATAAAAGTTGTTAAAAATTTATGATTTGTAATCCATAAATTTAAAAGAAAATACTCACTTGATTTAAACTCTTTTTTATCTCTTCCAGATCTTCCACGTTGACAATCATATTCAAACAAATAACACCGTAAACAATGTAGATAAATATGTGAAAATATATACAACCTAATATTTTCCAAGTGGGGATTGTTGAGGTTGGATATATATATATATATACATACAAAGAGAAAGATGTCTCGATTATACTATGCCATAGATTCATATGTGAGCTCAAAAATATATTGGGAACTCCACATAATCATTCCTTCAATTATTGCCGCCAGCTCTAAATGCCAATACTCATAATTCAATTTTTTTCCAATACCACAATAGATTTTTCTATTGTGTCGTCGAAATCCTCCAAATCAAAAGGAAATGATGGGATATTAACGAAATAATGCAAACGAGGGAATTTGAGAGAAGGACGAAGAGGAATAGACGCCAAAAGGGGGTGAGTGTGTCGAACCCAATTTGTTTTTGTCGTGACAGTAAAATTATTTGGGATTGATCACGTAATGTGCATCTATTTACAAGAAATAAAATTGGCTCGCTAATTTTCATTTATTAGTATCTTATTTAAATATATATATATATATATATGTGTGTGTTATTCTAATTAGGTGTATTATAGGGATTTATGGTTCAAATTTTATGGCAAAAATTATTTTATTTTATAAATAAAATTATGATAATAAAATTTAACCATTTGATCTTTAATCCTGACCGATATAGTGTGATTATACAAAAATATGGTATTTATTATGATTATATCACTCTTTTCTTCTTCATCTCCTTCACCCTTTTCCTTTCCTTTTTGTCTTAGTCGTGTCAAGACTTTTGTCTCTCACATTGACTCTTTCTTTTATGTGATTTTTTGTTAAATATAAATTGATTGTCATATGTCTCATTTATGATTTTTGATTTATTTCATGTTCATCATAAATAAGCACGTTTACATTGAACATTGATCAAATTTTATTCACCAAAAATAATCTTGATACACTGTGAAGGAACACGAAAAAATAAATTTCAATGAATATGTTTACGCTGAACAATGTTTAAGATATTCATAGTAAAGGTTTCTTAAAGTACGACTTCATACATAAGGATAAAGATCATCAAATATAGAGTACATCTCTAGAAGGATATTCATCTCCCAAACATCAACAATCTCACATATCCTCTAAATGTTATTCGACTATCCACACATGTCTATACTCGTTGATAGAGAATAATACTTCGTAAGAAGATTTATTCACCATGTCAATTTACAAAGTACAGGAAAAGAAATGAATTTATGACAACTGAATCACACTTCTACCACGAAGGGTGAAATAATATATCATGCATTACCATATTAGAGTCTGAAAACCTAAAACATGAAATAAAGGAAGACGGAAAGAGGTGAGACACCACAAATGGACCTCACGCAACAAAAAGGACAAAACCATCATTGCATAATAAAGCTAATTTTTTCCCTCTCATGCAAAGATAAAACAACCCTATGACTCAAAGAAAACATTTCGAGTCATAGAAGATAACACACAAAAAAAAAAAAAACATAAAAATAAAAATAAATATAACATACCAATTGAAGTTGCAGTAAATAGAGTCAAAAAAACAGATTTAAAAGAGCACAGATCGCAAACATGACAAATTCCTACGCGAAAATCACCAAGAGAATAATAGTAACACCAGAAACTTGAGATAATTAAAGAAAAGGAAACTAAAGAACACTAAAGGATTAAAAAACGTCTCCAAATATTAAAACACTCATTTTGTACCAATCAATTAAATGAACACAATAAAAAACCAAATTCCATCCAACAATTTGTAAGCTGCCTCGAAACAACGTACATAGTGCATTCAAGAGACATAGACAATCAAGTGGATAAATAATTATATAGAATTTATACTGTTTTAATAAAATAAAAAAAATGACATACGAGTAATATATGGTGTTTGTCTGAATGCTGGTAGATTGTATATAAAGAAACTCAATTATTTTGGTGTGACTTTTTTCTTTTAATTTTAGGTTTCATTTAAACTACTATATCCTTCTTTATTAGGCTTTAATTTTTGTTTTTATTTTTTCATTTTCCCTCCCATAATAACAATTCAGTAATGCCTTAAAAAAGAAATAGAATAATAATTCACTAATTTTTGTATGAAATGAGTGAGATATTGTCTGTCCAGCTAAGCAGGAGGTATAAATATCTCTTCTCGATTCAGTCCCGCACCCGTGGACTTCTTATCTTATCTTTCCTCCTTCCTTTGCTTCTTGCAACTAACTCAGACACTCACAACTGAGAGAGAACTCACAATCTCCGCTCTCTGCTTCACAGCGCCCGGGCATGAAAACCAAACTCACCTTTCCAATCCAATCTAAATTTCTCACCGCACTTCATTTCTTCATTTTTCCTTCCCAATTCTAAATAACCAAACTATGGCATCTTCCTCACTCAGTTCCTCCTTCACTTCCACAGCTTGGAACCCGCAGAACCGTCTTCACCACAAAACCCTAATCCTTTCAGCTTCCTCTTTTATTTGCCGTGAATTTCGCCTCCATTCACCTTCCGTTTCAAAAACACGGCGAAGCAGGACTCGCCGAACGGGTGCGGTAGCTTCACTCGGTGGTTTGTTAGGCGGTATCTTCAAAGGTAACGATACCGGAGAAGCTACAAGGAAACAATACGCTGCAACTGTTAACATTATCAATGGATTGGAACCGCAGATTTCATCGCTGTCGGATTCTGAACTTAGGGACAAGACTTTTGCGCTGAAAGAACGTGCTCAACAGGGAGAGTCCTTGGATTCTCTCTTGCCTGTAAGTCGATTTTTATTTATTTATTTAATTATGAATTTATTGCTTCAATGTAGTTTAGGAATTTAAGGCTAAGGAAGTGATTTGTGTATTATAGGAAGCATTTGCTGTTGTAAGAGAAGCTTCGAAGAGGGTTTTAGGCCTTCGTCCATTTGATGTTCAGCTGATAGGTTAGTGATTATCTCGTGTTTGATTTGTTGTTTGTGGAACTGGAATCTATTGATTATCTGTTACATTATTATATTTGAGTTTAATTTCCATGCACTGTGTTACACACTCGACAAATCATATTAATCACGTGAGTGACCTTATAAATAGTTGTGACAAAAGTCAAATATTATTAACGATCTAACGGTTGTGATCGATAGACAGTGTAATCACACTGACGGTGTATATAAATTAAATTAATTATATTTTGATATATTGATAATTTGGTGTGTAAATGTTTGTATTTATATGTGCACGTGGGGAATTTATTAATGTTGTTAGTTTGGGTATTGTAGGGGGCATGGTTCTTCATAAGGGAGAAATTGCTGAAATGAGGACTGGAGAAGGGAAGACATTGGTTGCTGTTTTGCCAGCTTATTTGAATGCATTAATTGGGAAGGGAGTTCATGTTGTTACTGTTAACGATTATCTAGCTCGGCGTGATTGTGAATGGGTTGGTCAAGTTCCACGCTTTCTTGGATTGAAGGTTGGCCTCATCCAGCGTATGTCTCATACTTAATTCCTTCCACTTCCTTCTTTGTTTTTGGATTCTGTTTCTATATAGTTTCAAGTATGTTATATTCGTTCATTGTTACTCATTTGGGGTTTGGTAGTATTTAAATCTTCTGTCTTAGCTTCTTTGTCAACTGCCGATTTTTTCATTTCTCAATAAAATTCAATGCATCCTTGACATATTTTTCTGTTTTTTTATAGGAATTTTATGTTTATTTCCATCTTCTTGTTATTAACTGAGCTTCTTTAATATGCACGATGATTTATGGCCATTCCTTTGTTGCAGTCTAACAAGTTATGGCTTTATTGGCAGAGAATATGACAAGTGAGCAAAGAAAAGAAAACTATTTATGTGACATAACATATGTCACTAATAGCGAGCTTGGTTTTGATTACTTAAGAGACAATCTTGCCACGGAAAGTAATTCTTCCTTTACATATTACTTGTATTTACTATATGCTTTGTAAACAGTTAATTAATATCCTTTTAATATCACACTGAACTCAAAACTATGGAATGTGCAGAGTGTTGAGGAGCTTGTCATTAGGGGTTTCAGTTATTGTGTCATTGATGAGGTTGATTCAATCCTTATCGATGAAGCTAGAACTCCACTCATTATATCAGGACCTGCAGACAAACCCAGTGATCAATATTACAAGGCCGCAAAGATAGCACAAGCCTTTGAACGAGATATACATTACACTGTAAGTCTTCTATCTATGCTTATTTTGAAATTTAATGTAGTTTTAACTTCATCTGAATATATATTTGCTGTTTCATTTTCTGTACATGCTCAGCTCGCTTTTAGGTTGTGCCTGGTAAGAAATATTAGCATCTTAATAGGAGTCTGTTTTCTGCTTTAGGTTTGCAAGCGATAGAAAACATATAAATCTCATATAATTTCAGCCAATTTTACGACTTTAGAAGCAATCTGTCAGAAGTTAAGGTTAGCAACTTCCATTGGGCTTATAATTCTCACATTAGAACATGGTAAAAAATTATAAAATGGGATGGCTTTGTCATTGATTACTCCATCTGTCTCATATTAAGTGTCACCTAAAGTTATTTCACTCAAATTAATAAAAATTGTAAATAAATGAAAGAATGTAACAATTTTATAAAATTATCCTTATTAACCATCGAGAGTTAACCATTGTAATAATTGTATAGTGAAGTATAATAAACTTGAGAGTGATGCACATAATATTAATTTGAGAATAAAATTAGAATAAAATAACTATTACATTGAAAACATAAAACACATTTATTTTGGGAAATTTTTCTATTGCTAATGTGACACTTAATATGGGATGTAGTGTAGGGTGTAATACTTCTGCCCTTAATGAGAACATGAAAATGATAACTGAAGTTCATCTGTGACCAGTTTTTTTCCCCTGTGGGATATGCTTAAAAAACGAAGATCTTCACTGCTAGGTTTATGATGCATGGAGCCATGGACACACATGAAAATTAAGTCATGGAAATTTGTCCCTGCTTTTTACAGAGGTTATGGACCTCTGACATTTTCTAGGTATATATATGCCTCGGGAAGGAATTGGAAGAAAAAGAGGAGATTTGATCGGATGAGCCCTAGGTAAATGAAAATGAGAGACAATGAAAAAGTTTTGGGAATACGCCTTGTAAATGTTATGTAGAATGAATGCTTGTATGGTGCTAACAGTAAATTTGATATACATTTGGTCGGCATTATGTGGTCTGCTTGCTGATGCTAGTGAAATTCTGTTATTCACTTGTGACTGATGGCTGGGTGGTTTCCATGAGATTTTAAATATGGATAGATCAAAGATATGAATTATGATGCCAAAAACACAATGAGTATTTGTTAAATTATTTAAAAAACACAACTTTAAAAGTTTTGGTTTTTATCCATCGTGAATGGTCAATGACTTTCAAATTTTCAGCATGAGAATAACTTGTTTTATATCTGCTGACCGGAGTAAATGCGAAAATTAGTTGTTCTTTTTTTCTTACTAAGATTGTCATTGCAGGTGGATGAAAAACAAAAAACGGTTCTACTTTCTGAACAGGGCTATGAAGACGCCGAAGAAATTTTAGCTGTCAAGGATTTATATGATCCACGAGAACAATGGGCTTCATTTGTCCTAAATGCAATTAAAGCTAAAGAACTTTTTCTTCGAGATGTAAACTACATAATTCGTGGAAAAGAGGTCCTAATTGTTGATGAGTTTACTGGTCGAGTAATGCAGGTATTTATATATTCAGCTCGACCTTTTGGCAATATACAATTTATTTGAAAAAGTCAAAAAGCCAATGAGAATAGTATGGTATCACCTTTAGAAGTTTCTTGGGCAGAGTTGGGTTTTATTCTAATGTTGAAGTTAAAGGATTTTTATTTTTAAGATAATGAAGGAGGGAATCAAAAGAAATAATCTCTTTGAGTTATGATTTTGGTTCATTGTCTCTTTCTGGAACTGTAATAAGAATCTGACAAAGCTTTGCTTCAGATTATGGCTAATAATTATATTACTTTTTTTTTTTTGAAATAATTATATTACTTAATAACTGAATTCATCGTCCTCTACTGGCTAACTCGTGACGGTTCTTCTAGGATTTAATAGTTTTCCTTTAATTATTGATACCGTAAGAATATTTATAATTAAAATTTACTAGAATTGGATTGAAGGTTCAAGACAAAACCTGTTTATAATAGTCTACAATCTAAACCTAGATAGTAATTTACCTCCCTCCCCAAAAGGTAAATTAGATGTTGTGATACTCAAAGATTCCACCATTGTGATACGTTTTCAATTTGTCCTGCCTGTGAATACATACCAAAACCTTAGCGTTTAAATATGCAATCTTATTGTTGTAGTGCTTGTGTAGCCAATGCCACAATCTTATTTATTACTTGCATTACCACCACTTTTACCTTCAGAACAAAGAATGACACTTCGAGAGGAAAATTCTGTTTATATGTCAAGTCCCATGTAGTTTTAATGTACTTTTTTTCTCTTTTGATAGGGGAGAAGGTGGAGTGATGGACTTCATCAAGCAGTTGAAGCAAAGGAAGGGTTGCCCATTCAAAATGAAACCGTGACATTGGCTTCTATAAGTTACCAGAATTTCTTTCTGCAGGTTGGAAATGTTATATCTGAGCTGATTAAATAAGTCCTCAGTTCAGAGTCTTATTAGCCGTGGAAATTACCCTAATTCTTTTAAATATGTGTTTTTACAGTTCCCAAAACTTTGCGGCATGACTGGCACTGCAGCAACAGAAAGCACAGAATTTGAAAGTATTTACAAGCTTAAAGTTACAATGGTGCCTACAAACAAACCTATGATAAGAAAGGTCTCTTCTTGCCTGTCATTCATATGCGACACTTGAATGAACTTATGATTGCTTTGCCATGTGAATTCTGTATCTCGATTCCTGAGTGGGAAGAATGATTAATATTTTTACTATGTTTATATGTGCAAGAACAATGCAAGGGTAAGTTATTATTGTATTTCCACAAGAGGTAGTGGTGGTAACTTATTTCCATCAAAAGTAGAGTTTGGAAGCCTTACTTTTCATCTTAGAGTTATTTAGTGCATGTTTGACTTATAAAGCAATTTTCATAAATTACTTTATGTTTCTCTAATTCCTAATTTCTCTCAGGATGAATCTGATGTAGTTTTCAAGGCTACTACTGGGAAATGGCGTGCAGTTGTGGTGGAAATCTCGAGAATTCACAAAACTGGCCGACCTGTGCTTGTTGGTACCACCAGCGTTGAGCAGAGTGATTCTTTGTCTGTGCAATTGAAGGAAGCTGGAATCCCGCATGAGGTAAAGTCTCTATTGTCCTAATGGCAAATGGACATAATCTGAGAATGCAATATTTTCTTAACGGTACCTGTTTCAAATGATTTTTGTTTCTAAAAAAGGACAACCTATTCTTAGCCTTGATCAAGTGCTGCTAAAACTGACCCAACTGTTCATCCATTTGAAAGCATGAGAATAAAGCTTAATCTAATAACCTTTTTCTGTTTAATTTTTTGAGTACAAGTATAATCAAATATGTTTTGTTTTAAGGTTCTTAATGCAAAACCAGAAAATGTAGAGAGGGAAGCAGAAATTGTAGCACAGAGTGGTCGTCTTGGGGCGGTGACAATTGCCACCAATATGGCTGGTCGTGGGACGGATATAATCCTTGGCGGTAATGCTGAATTTATGGCACGGTTGAAGCTTCGCGAGATACTGATGCCAAGGTACGTGGAGCTTTAATTGGCATGTTTGTTTCTGGAAACTTTGCCCATCCATGTACCTGTTGCCTTTAGCATATAATTTAAAATGTGTTTTTACCATGTTCCTTTTGAGGTAAAATCAAGTAGTGTCTTGAAGAGAAAGGGTAAGGTTTAGTGGGAGTAGGTGAGGATGGTTAAAAAGAGATACTGATATACTAAAAGGTTCTGTGGGAAGTATGCTACAATGAGGGTGTTGCTCTGTGTAGGCTTGTGTATAAGAAAGTGAGAAAATTTATTTGTCCATGGAGAAAGAGAGTAGTAATGATGAAGTGGCTTCAAATTTTCAAGTGGTACTCACAATGACTAAGAGAAAGAGTCCGCCAATTGAAGAAAATAAATTGCATTGTGAAGCCTTTGATCACATGGTTTCTTATAAAAATGAATTGCATAAAAAATACCTCCTGTGATGCTTCGTGAAAAATAAGTACAAATCAGATACCATTCCTATCTTAACAGGGAGATTATTTTGAATAGTGAAATCAGAAAAAGTTACAAGATATAAGAGCAGAAGTTCCCTGCTATGGAGGAGACTCCTAGTCCAAGGCACAGGCCTGAAATTAGAAAAGTGACAGTGAAGTCCTATCTGAACCCCCTAGCCACGTTTACATTCATTTTCCCCTTTTCTCTGTACTGTAAGCAATCATCCAGTTTGATTTATTTCTCTCTCCTTGAAAACATTCCCTCTACTTACATTTGCACCCATTTCTCTTGCTTCCTTAGGCCTACAATAATAGCCTTGTAGGATTTTGGATTTCGATGTAACTGACCCATCAGTATACAACTAAGATGCATGTACAAGAAATATTTCTGTTTCTTAAGGGCACAAAATCCAATAACTAATAATATTATAATGATATTTTATCTATAAAATAGCTATTCTTTACCTTTATAGGCATATGACATCAATTAATACCTTAAATTGGGCATCCATGTGGCTGGCCAACATAACGGTCAACTCTCCTTTGGCACCCCCATGGCAGTTGCAGATAGAGAAACATGATTCAGACGAGGGAAATTAAATAAAATCATCTGATGAATAATTGACCAGTCGTATTTCTTAAGCAGCCATATCCAGTGATTATTGTTTGCAATAAGTTCATATGCACAAAGCATTTGATTTCGCCTATCAGAATCTCCATGTTCTTATTGTAGGCCTGTTCTTTCATCTTTCTATTTCTGATAGTTGGCTTTGTTTAGAGGGTCGAACCTATGATAATTGCATATGCATATTCCTTGCTTGTGCAATCTTACTGCCTCCAGGATTCATTTGTCACTGATACAACTTTGTTGGAAAAGCACCTTCTAGTTACTCCTATGCTTAGATTCCTATTATTAGACCCTGTCTTTCATTAGAAACACGTTTCATTCTTTCTGGGAACATATGATTGCAGAGTTGTTAAGCTAGCTGAAGGAGTTTTTGTGTCAGTAAAGAAACCTCCTCCCAATAAGACATGGAAGGTATGGTGTTTTTTTATTTTTTAATTATGATATTTCCTCATGTAAATTATAGCGGTGTGTGTGTATAGGGATTGCTGATGCCCCCTGCTTGTTTTTTTTATAAGGAAGATGTTTTCAACCTACACCTTCATTTAGACCACATATCCTATTTATGCTTTCAAAAAAATTAAAGTAAAATAAGGATATCTGTGATATATTACTTGGATAATTTCTAAAAAAAATAAACAATTCATTAATTACTTGCCTCTTTTTCTCATTCTTTTTATATATTTCTACTTTATTTTTATTCAATTCTTGACATATCTAGGACTCAGATGGAATGCACTTATGGGAAAGCATTAAGAAGACATAAGTGTGAAGTTCTTAAAATTAGTTGTTAGAATGAATTAATGGGTGATAAAATTGCTAAAATGGGAAGTACTGGACAGCAAGTATCAGACACCATTAAGCCCACATAGTACTTTTGGATCCTCCAACATTATTAGTTTGCAATACTGAACAGTATGAATAGAAAAAAAAAGTGCTTGAACCCAGGCTTCTACTTAAACAACGAGTGAAAATATTTGACTATGAAAGAGTTATGTTGAAGAATCAAGAGAAATCATATTTGATTCTCTTTTATTTTATATTATTATATTTATTTTTATTTTATGATTTTGTCATTATTACTCAGTATTACTATTGTAATTTCTTTTCCTATATAAACAGCTTAAGGCTGTAGTAATAAAATATGAAAGTATTATATTATTTTGTCTTTTACTTTCTTCATGGTATCAGAGCCAGGTTAGGGTTCTGTAAACAACCCATCAGGGTTTGTGGCTCTAATCAACTGAGCTATGGCACAAAATACCCCATGGAAGGCAGCCCTTATGAGTAGCGGTGGCAGCAACGACGATGGTTTGGGTAAAAAATCAGAAGTAGTCGACAACGCCGACAGTATGGGTTTAGGCGGCGGCCCAGGCGGCAGTGGCGGCGGCCCAGGCGGCAGTGGCGGCGGCCCAGGCGGCAGTGGCGGCAGCCCAGGCGACAATAATGGTTTATCTAACAATGGTTTTTCCAACTTTTTTGGCCATGAGGGAACTTCTAATGTCCTCAAGGTTGAAATTCAAAAACTCAATGGAAAAAATTATGTTGAATGGTCCCAAACCACAAGATTGATACTAGACGGTAAGGGAAAATATGGTTTCCTAACCGGAGAGGTGCAAATGCCTGCCACTACTGATCCGAATTACAGGTTTTGGAAATCTGAGAACTCTGTTATTATCGCTTGGCTGCTTAGTAATATGGAATCAATGATAAGAAAACCTTTTATGTTTTTGCCTACTGCAAAGGAAGTTTGGGAGGCAGTCAAAGAAACATATTCTGACATTCAGAATTCTTCTCAAATTTTTGATCTCAAATCACGATTGTGGCATGCCAAACAAGGAGATAGAGATGTCACTACCTATTACAATGAGTTGATGACACTATGGCAAGAATTGGATCTCTGCTATGATGATCATTGGAAGTGCTGTGAGGACAGTGTTTTGTTTCTTAAGAGACAGGAGAACGACCGAGTATTCATGTTCTTGGTTGGGCTTAATAAGCAGCTCGATGAAGTCCGTGGCAGAATATTGGGAAAGATTCCATTTGCCATCACTTCGGGAAGCGTTCTCAGAAGTTAGAAGAGAAGAGGCGAGACAAGGTGTTATGATGGGTAAGACACCTTCTGTTGGTGAGGTTGAAAGCTCTGCCCTAGTCTCTAAGAATGAAGACGGGAAGAGAGATGGCAAGAAACCATGGTGCGAACATTGCAAACGTCTAGGGCACACACGTGATACGTGTTGGAAGCTCCATGGAAAACCTCTAAATTGGAAGAAAAAAGAAGGAAACGAAGGTCATGCCCTCCAAGCTGGTACCTCTAATCAAGAGAAGCAGTCCCCTTCAAGCCCATCTCCTTTCACCAAGGAACAATTAGATAAATTGTACAAACTCCTTGAGTCTCAAACTCCTTCTTGCTCTATAGCTCAAAGAGGTAATTTTCCAAATACTGCTCTACTTAGTGTCACTCCCAGCCATACTTGGATTATCGATTCTGGTGCTACTGATCATATGACTGGGGAGTCGAGTCTATTTTCTTCTTATAGTCCTTGTGCAGGTAACCACAAAATTAAAATTGCAGATGGCTCTCTTTCAGCCATTGCAGGGAAAGGTTCTGTTATTCTGTCACCTGTGTTAACCTTAAAAGATGTCTTACATGTTCCTAATTTATCATGTAATCTGTTATCCATTACTAAATTAACAAAGGATATAAATTGTCAAGCTAACTTCTTCTGTTCTTAAAAGTCATGTCGAGTATCCTGATATAGATCTTCCTATTGCAATTAGAAAACCTGTTAGATCATGCACTAAATATCCTTTGTCTAATTATGTGTCATACTCAAAATTGTTTTCTTCATTTGCTGCATTTACCTCTAAGTTGTCTGCTGTAGAAATTCCAAAAAATATACAGGAGGCTCTAAAAATTCCAAAGTGGAAGGAAGCTGTTCTTGAGGAGATGAGAGCTCTTGAGAAGAATCAAACTTGGAGAGTCATGACGTTACCTACAGGAAAGAATACTGTTGGTTGTAAATGGGTATTTACTGTAAAATATAATTCTGACAACACAGTTGAAAGATACAAGGCACGCTTGGTTGCTAAAGGATTTACTCAGACATATGGCATTGATTACTCAGAGACTTTTGCTCCCGTTGCCAAATTAAACACTATTAGAGTTCTCTTGTCCTTGGCAGTGAATTTAGATTGGTCTCTTAACCAACTTGATGTAAAGAATGCTTTTCTGAATGGTGATTTGGAGGAGGAGGTATACATGGATAGTCCACTTGGCTTTGAAGATAAATTTGATTCAAATGTGTGCAAACTACAAAAATCCCTTTATGGTCTCAAGCAATCCCCAAGGGTTTGGTTTGAAAAATTCACTCGGTCGGTCAAAAAGCAAGGATATATGCAAGGACAATCAAACCATACTCTCTTCATGAAGTTCTCTAATGTTGGTAAAATTGCAATTCTAATTGTATATGTAGATGATATTATTCTCACAGGAGATGACATTGTCGAGATGGAAAGGTTGAAGAAAAACTTGACACAAGAATTTGAGATCAAAGATTTAGGCGCGCTTAAATATTTTCTTGGTAGGGAAGTTGCTCGCTCAAAGAAGGGAATTGTTGTTTCTCAAAGAAAATACATCCTAGATCTCTTGGAAGAAACTGGGATGAGTGGGTGTAAACCAGCAGATACTCCTATGGAATTAAATGCTAAACTTTGGGAGAAAGGCAGTGTTCCTATTGAGATTGGAAGATACCAGAGGTTAGTCGGCAAACTTATTTATCTAGCCCACACTAGACCTGACATCGCTTTCTCTGTGAGTGTTGTAAGCCAATTCATGCATTCTCCCTATGAAGAACACTTGGAGGCAGTTTATCGGATCTTAAGGTACTTGAAATCCAATCCTGGAAAGGGTTTGTACTTCAAGAAAACTAATGACAGAGAAGTCTCTATATTTACAGATGTTGATTGGGCAGGATCAATTACTGATAGAAAATCCACCACTGGATATTGTGCCTATGTTTGGGGAAATTTAGTTACTTAGAGAAGTAAGAAACAAGGGGTTGTTGCTCGAAGTAGTGCAGAAGCTGAATTCAGAGCAATGGCTCAAGGAATCTGTGAACTTTTATGGATTCGTAAACTCTTGGACGAATTGAAAATGAAAGTTGACTCACCCTTAAAATTGTTCTGTGATAGCAAAGCAGCAATAAGTATAGCTCACAACCCTGTACAACATGATAGAACCAAGCACATTGAGATTGACCGCCATTTCATAAAAGAAAAAATTGATGCTGGAATTATATGCCTACCATTTGTGACTTCCAATCAGCAAACTGCTGATATCTTGACAAAAAGTTTGGCAAGACCCAATTTTGAGCGACTTATAGCCAAGTTGGGCATGACAGATATCTATGCACCAACTTGAGGGGGGGTGTTGAAGAATCAAGAGAAATCATATTTAATTCTCTTTTATTTTATATTATTATATTTATTTTTATTTTATGATTTTGTCATTATTACTCAGTATTACTATTGTAATTTCTTTTCCTATATAAACAGCTTAAGGCTGTAGTAATAAAACATGAAAGTATTATATTATTTTGTGGCACAAAATACCCCATGGAAGGCAGCCCTTATGAGTAGCGGTGGCAGCAACGACGATGGTTTGGGTAAAAAATCAGAAGTAGTCGACAACGCCGACAGTATGGGTTTAGGCAGCGGCCCAGGCGGCAGTGGCGGCGGCCCAGGCGGCAGTGGCGGCGGTCCAGGCGGCAGTGGCGGCGGCCCAGGCGGCAGTGGCGGCAGCCCAGGCGACAATAATGGTTTATCTAACAATGGTTTTTCCAACTTTTTTGGCCATGAGGGAACTTCTAATGTCCTCAAGGTTGAAATTCAAAAACTCAATGGAAAAAATTATGTTGAATGGTCCCAAACCACAAGATTGATATTAGACGGTAAGGGAAAATATGGTTTCCTAACCGGAGAGGTGCAAATGCCTGCCACTACTGATCCGAATTACAGGTTTTGGAAATCTGAGAACTCTGTTATTATCGCTTGGCTGCTTAGTAATATGGAATCAATGATAAGAAAACCTTTTATGTTTTTGCCTACTGCAAAGGAAGTTTGGGAGGCAGTCAAAGAAACATATTCTGACATTCAGAATTCTTCTCAAATTTTTGATCTCAAATCACGATTGTGGCATGCCAAACAAGGAGATAGAGATGTCACTACCTATTACAATGAGTTGATGACACTATGGCAAGAATTGGATCTCTGCAATGATGATCATTGGAAGTGCTGTGAGGACAGTGTTTTGTTTCTTAAGAGACAGGAGAACGACCGAGTATTCATGTTCTTGGTTGGGCTTAATAAGCAGCTCGATGAAGTCCGTGGCAGAATATTGGGAAAGATTCCATTGCCATCACTTCGGGAAGCGTTCTCAGAAGTTAGAAGAGAAGAGGCGAGACAAGGTGTTATGATGGGTAAGACACCTTCTGTTGGTGAGGTTGAAAGCGCTGCCCTAATCTCTAAGAATGAAGACGGGAAGAGAGATGGCAAGAAACCATGGTGCGAACATTGCAAACGTCTAGGGCACACACGTGATACGTGTTGGAAGCTCCATGGAAAACCTCTAAATTGGAAGAAAAAAGAAGGAAACGAAGGTCATGCCCTCCAAGCTGGTACCTCTAATCAAGAGAAGCAGTCCCCTTCAAGCCCATCTCCTTTCACCAAGGAACAATTAGATAAATTGTACAAACTCCTTGAGTCTCAAACTCCTTCTTGCTCTATAGCTCAAAGAGGTAATTTTCCAAATACTGCTCTACTTAGTGTCACTCCCAGCCATACTTGGATTATCGATTCTGGTGCTACTGATCATATGACTGGGGAGTCGAGTCTATTTTCTTCTTATAGTCCTTGTGCAGGTAACCACAAAATTAAAATTGCAGATGGCTCTCTTTCAGCCATTGCAGGGAAAGGTTCTGTTATTCTGTCACCTGTGTTAACCTTAAAAGATGTCTTACATGTTCCTAATTTATTATGTAATCTGTTATCCATTACTAAATTAACAAAGGATATAAATTGTCAAGCTAACTTCTTTCATTCTCATTGCACTTTTAAGGATTTGAGCACGGGGAAGATGATTGGCAATGCTAAGGAGAGTGGAGGACTCTATTATCTTGACAATGGACTCGACTTCAAAGACCAACAAAAAACAAGTACCTGCTTTGAATCTATTTTTGTCTCTTCTAATAATGATGATATTATGTTATGGCATTTACGGTTAGGACATCCTAGTTTTCCGTATTTGAAACATTTGTTTCCCAAATTATTTTCTAAGAAGGATCCGTCTTTATTTCATTGTGAAACTTGTGAACTTGCTAAACATCACCGTTCTTCTTTTTCTACACAACCATATAAACCATCAAAACCGTTTGCAGTTATTCATAGTGATGTTTGGGGTCCTAATAGAATAAACACCTTTTCTAATAAAAAATGGTTTATAACTTTTATTGATGATCATACTAGAATTTGTTGGGTATATCTATTAAAAGAAAAATCTGAAGTTGGACAGGTTGTCAAAAACTTTTTTACAATGGTGCATACTCAATACCAAACAAATATTCAAGTCTTCAGAAGTGACAATCGTAAAGAATATTTTAATACACTTTTGTCCGATTTTTTTCTTGCAAATGGGGTTGTTCATCAAAGTTCTTGTGTTAATACACCCCAACAAAATGGAATTGCAGAGAGAAAGAATAGGCATCTTCTTGAGGTTGCTAGAGCTTTACTATTTGCAAATAACGTTCCAAAATATTTGTGGGGTGAAGCTGTTTTAACTGCATCATATTTAATTAATCGAATGCCATCTAAAGTTTTAGATTTTCATACCCCTCTTGATGTTTTTCGAAATTATTTTCCTTTGACTAGTGTCTCTGCTAATTTGCCATTAAAAGTTTTTGGTTGCATTGCTTTTGTTCATGAACATAAACACCTTGACAAACTCGAGCCACGAGCAATAAAATGTGTGTTTACCGGTTACTCTCCAACTCAAAAGGGGTATCGATGTTTTGAACCGAAATCAAAAAGAATTTTTGTAACCATGGATGTTACTTTTGTTGAAAATCAACCATTTTTTACTGACATTCATCTTCAGGGGGGAAATTTTAAGGAAGATTCATCTTTTACGTTTGAAAACATCATTACTTTAAGTGATATAGTGTCGTCACAAAATTTTGAGACTTATATAGATGCACCAAAAGAAAATGCCCAAGAATCCATATTGAAACTCAATCCACTTATGAATGAGGTTTCGACAGATTCGGGGGCGACAATTTCAAATCAAAATCACAATGATCAAAATCACAATAATGAAGGACCACCTGAAATGCCACAACATAATGACTCAGATAAAGAGACACAAAGCAGGTTTACTACAATTGACCCTACTTGGAAGGGAAATGTCTTTGAAAGAAGAAACCATAAACAGAGAAATGAAGGACCCATTCTCCGACCCTTCCAAGATTCCGAACCAATAGATAATCCAACACATCATCTTGATACAGGTAAGTCTTCTTCTGTTGTTGAGAGTCATGTCGAGTATCCTGATATAGACCTTCCTATTGCAATTAGAAAACCTGTTAGATCATGCACTAAATATCCTTTGTCTAATTATGTGTCATACTCAAAATTGTCTTCTTCATTTGCTGCATTTACCTCTAAGTTGTCTGCTGTAGAAATTCCAAAAAATATACAGGAGGCTCTAAAAATTCCAAAGTGGAAGGAAGCTGTTCTTGAGGAGATGAGAGCTCTTGAGAAGAATCAAACTTGGAGAGTCATGACGTTACCTACAGGAAAGAATACTGTTGGTTGTAAATGGGTATTTACTGTAAAATATAATTCTGACAACACAGTTGAAAGATACAAGGCACGCTTGGTTGCTAAAGGGTTTACTCAGACATATGGCATTGATTACTCAGAGACTTTTGCTTCCGTTGCCAAATTAAACACTATTAGAGTCCTCTTGTCCTTGGCAGTGAATTTAGATTGGTCTCTTAACCAACTTGATGTAAAAAATGCTTTTCTGAATGGTGATTTGGAGGAGGAAGTATACATGGATAGTCCACCTGGCTTTGAAGATAAATTTGATTCAAATGTGTGCAAACTACAAAAATCCCCTTATGGTCTCAAGCAATCCCCAAGGGCTTGGTTTGAAAAATTCACTCGGTCGGTCAAAAAGCAAGGATATATGCAGGGACAATCAGACCATACTCTGTTCATGAAATTCTCTAATGTTGGTAAAATTGCAATTCTAATTGTATATGTAGATGATATTATTCTCACAGGAGATGACATTGTCGAGATGGAAAGGTTGAAGAAAAATTTGACACAAGAATTTGAGATCAAAGATTTAGGCGCGCTTAAATATTTTCTTGGTATGGAAGTTGCTCGCTCAAAGAAGGGAATTGTTGTTTCTCAAAGAAAATACATCCTAGATCTCTTGGAAGAAACTGGGATGAGTGGGTGTAAACCAGCAGATACCCCTATGGAATTAAATGCTAAACTTTGGGAGAAAGGCAGTGTTCCTATTGAGATTGGAAGATACTAGAGGTTAGTCGGCAAACTTATTTATCTAGCCCACACTAGACCTGACATCGCTTTCTCTGTGAGTGTTGTAAGCCAATTCATGCATTCTCCCTATGAAGAACACTTGGAGGCAGTTTATCGGATCTTAAGGTACTTGAAATCCAATCCTGGAAAGGGTTTGTACTTCAAGAAAACTAATGACAGAGAAGTATCTATATTTACAGATGCTGATTGGGCAGGATCAATTACTGATAGAAAATCCACCACTGGATATTGTGCCTATGTTTGGGGAAATTTAGTTACTTGGAGAAGTAAGAAACAAGGGGTTGTTGCTCGAAGTAGTGCAGAAGCTGAATTCAGAGCAATGGCTCAAGGAATCTGTGAACTTTTATGGATTCGTAAACTCTTGGACGAATTGAAAATGAAAGTTGACTCACCCTTAAAATTGTTCTGTGATAGCAAAGCAGCAATAAGTATAGCTCACAACCCTGTACAACATGATAGAACCAAGCACATTGAGATTGACCGCCATTTCATAAAAGAAAAAATTGATGCTGGAATTATATGCCTACCATTTGTGACTTCCAATCTGCAAACTGCTGATATCTTGACAAAAAGTTTGGCAAGACCCAATTTTGAGCGACTTATAGCCAAGTTGGGCATGACAGATATCTATGCACCAACTTGAGGGGGGGTGTTGAAGAATCAAGAGAAATCATATTTGATTCTCTTTTATTTTATATTATTATATTTATTTTTATTTTATGATTTTGTCATTATTACTCAGTATTACTATTGTAATTTCTTTTCCTATATAAACAGCTTAAGGCTGTAGTAATAAAATATGAAAGTATTATATTATTTTGTCTTTTACTTTCTTCATGGTATCAAGAGCTCTGGTTAGGGTTCTGTAAACAACCCATCAGGGTTTGTGGCTCTAATCAACTGAGCTATGGCACAAAATACCCCATGGAAGGCAGCCCTTATGAGTAGCGGTGGCAGCAACGACGATGGTTTGGGTAAAAAATCAGAAGTAGTCGACAACGCCCACAGTATGGGTTTAGGCAGCGGCCCAGGCGGCAGTGGCGGCGGCCCAGGCGGCAGTGGCGGCAGCCCAGGCGACAATAATGGTTTATCTAACAATGGTTTTTCCAACTTTTTTGGCCATGAGGGAACTTCTAATGTCCTCAAGGTTGAAATTCAAAAACTCAATGGAAAAAATTATGTTGAATGGTCCCAAACCACAAGATTGATATTAGACGGTAAGGGAAAATATGGTTTCCTAACCGGAGAGGTGCAAATGCCTGCCACTACTGATCCGAATTACAGGTTTTGGAAATCTGAGAACTCTGTTATTATCGCTTGGCTGCTTAGTAATATGGAATCAATGATAAGAAAACCTTTTATGTTTTTGCCTACTGCAAAGGAAGTTTGGGAGGCAGTCAAAGAAACATATTCTGACATTCAGAATTCTTCTCAAATTTTTGATCTCAAATCACGATTGTGGCATGCCAAACAAGGAGATAGAGATGTCACTACCTATTACAATGAGTTGATGACACTATGGCAAGAATTGGATCTCTGCTATGATGATCATTGGAAGTGCTGTGAGGACAGTGTTTTGTTTCTTAAGAGACAGGAGAACGACCGAGTATTCATGTTCTTGGTTGGGCTTAATAAGCAGCTCGATGAAGTCCGTGGCAGAATATTGAGAAAGATTCCATTGCCATCACTTCGGGAAGCGTTCTCAGAAGTTAGAAGAGAAGAGGCGAGACAAGGTGTTATGATGGGTAAGACACCTTCTGTTGGTGAGGTTGAAAGCGCTGCCCTAATCTCTAAGAATGAAGACGGGAAGAGAGATGGCAAGAAACCATGGTGCGAACATTGCAAACGTCTAGGGCACACACGTGATACGTGTTGGAAGCTCCATGGAAAACCTCTAAATTGGAAGAAAAAAGAAGGAAACGAAGGTCATGCCCTCCAAGCTGGTACCTCTAATCAAGAGAAGCAGTCCCCTTCAAGCCCATCTCCTTTCACCAAGGAACAATTAGATAAATTGTACAAACTCCTTGAGTCTCAAACTCCTTCTTGCTCTATAGCTCAAAGAGGTAATTTTCCAAATACTGCTCTACTTAGTGTCACTCCCAGCCATACTTGGATTATCGATTCTGGTGCTACTGATCATATGACTGGGGAGTCGAGTCTATTTTCTTCTTATAGTCCTTGTGCAGGTAACCACAAAATTAAAATTGCAGATGGCTCTCTTTCAGCCATTGCAGGGAAAGGTTCTGTTATTCTGTCACCTGTGTTAACCTTAAAAGATGTCTTACATGTTCCTAATTTATCATGTAATCTGTTATCCATTACTAAATTAACAAAGGATATAAATTGTCAAGCTAACTTCTTTCATTCTCATTGCACTTTTAAGGATTTGAGCACGGGGAAGATGATTGGCAATGCTAAGGAGAGTGGAGGACTCTATTAGTGTTTAATTTGGCAACGGGAGCAAAAGTCTCTGAGTAATCAATGCCATATGTCTGAGTAAACCCTTTAGCAACCAAGCGTGCCTTGTATCTTTCAACTGTGTTGTCAGAATTATATTTTACAATAAATACCCATTTACAACCAACAGTATTATTTCCTATAGGTAACGTCATGACTCTCCAAGTTTGATTCTTCTCAAGAGCTCTCATCTCCTCAAGAACAGCTTCCTTCCACTTTGGAATTTTTAGAGCCTCCTGTATATTTTTTGGAATTTCTACAGCAGACAACTTAGAGGTAAATGCAGCAAATGAAGAAGACAATTTTGAGTATGACACATAATTAGACAAAGGATATTTAGTGCATGATCTAACAGGTTTTCTAATTGCAATAGGAAGGTCTATATCAGGATACTCGACATGACTCTCAACAACAGAAGAAGACTTACCTGTATCAAGATGATGTGTTGGATTATCTATTGGTTCGGAATCTTGGAAGGGTCGGAGAATGGGTCCTTCATTTCTCTGTTTATGGTTTCTTCTTTCAAAGACATTTCCCTTCCAAGTAGGGTCAATTGTAGTAAACCTGCTTTGTGTCTCTTTATCTGAGTCATTATGTTGTGGCATTTCAGATGGTCCTTCATTATTGTGATTTTGATCATTGTGATTTTGATTTGAAATTGTCGCCCCCGAATCTGTCGAAACCTCATTCATAAGTGGATTGAGTTTCAATATGGATTCTTGGGCATTTTCTTTTGGTGCATCTATATAAGTCTCAAAATTTTGTGACGACACTATATCACTTAAAGTAATGATGTTTTCAAACGTAAAAGATGAATCTTCCTTAAAATTTCCCCCCTGAAGATGAATGTCAGTAAAAAATGGTTGATTTTCAACAAAAGTAACATCCATGGTTACAAAAATTCTTTTTGATTTCAGTTCAAAACATCGATACCCCTTTTGAGTTGGAGAGTAACCGGTAAACACACATTTTATTGCTCGTGGCTCGAGTTTGTCAAGGTGTTTATGTTCATGAACAAAAGCAGTGCAACCAAAAACTTTTAATGGCAAATTAGCAGAGACACTAGTCAAAGGAAAATAATTTCGAAAAACATCAAGAGGGGTATGAAAATCTAAAACTTTAGATGGCATTCGATTAATTAAATATGATGCAGTTAAAACAGCTTCACCCCACAAATATTTTGGAACGTTATTTGCAAATAGTAAAGCTCTAGCAACCTCAAGAAGATGCCTATTCTTTCTCTCTGCAATTCCATTTTGTTGGGGTGTATTAACACAAGAACTTTGATGAACAACCCCATTTGCAAGAAAAAAATCGGATGGTGAAAGGGGAGAGAGGATGGTGAAAGGGGAGAGAGGTCTGGATGTCTGGTTGAAAAGGAAAAAAAGTTTGATTCAAGAGCATTTTTTAAATTTTATAATACTTAAATACCCACAAATCTACTTTGCTTAAAAATGAAAATTTTGGTGTTAGTTTTAGCTAGTGTGTATGCATGTACGCAATAAGAACATGCTTTTTGTTATAGTAACTGTTTGTAATATCCACATATGTCTATTATCCAGGTGAATGAGAAGCTGTTTCCATGCCAACTGTCACACAAAAATACCGAGTTGGCTGAGAAGGCCGTGCAATTAGCTGTTAAAACATGGGGTAAGAGATCATTAACTGAGCTGGAAGCAGAGGAGCGCCTATCATATTCCTCTGAAAAGGTGACATTCTGTTGATGGCAAGTGTAATTATTAGAAAACTTAAGGCAAATGACACTTTCTTCTTTGTTTTAATACTTTTGTGAATTTTGAATCTTAGTATTATCAAATTGGCATTCGGATTTTATGTAGGGCCCTGCCCAAGATGAAGTCATTGCCGAGCTGAGAAATGCATTTGTGGAAATCAGCAAGGAATATAAAGTCTTCACTGAGGAAGAGAGGAAAAAGGTCAATTTGTTTTATAGAGTAACACTTTCCATGATCTATTATCGTTTATTCATTTTTTTAAGCATTTTGACTGCAGGTTGTGGCAGCTGGTGGATTGCATGTAGTGGGTACAGAGCGTCATGAATCACGGCGAATTGATAATCAGGTTTGCTTTTCTTCTCTCCTTTTCCTTGTTGGGTTGAAGTAAGAGGATAGGGGACTGGAATAGCTAGTGGCCCTGGCACCTTGCACATTAACATATCCTTATCCTCTATTATTCTCACTGATATCATATCTCCTTTCTATCACTCCTTCCCTTCCACAAAAATAGTATTGTCAAATAAATATTTAACCTTGGAACTTTAATTTCTAAAGCTGCGCGGTCGAAGTGGCAGACAGGGGGATCCTGGAAGTTCCCGCTTCTTTTTAAGTCTTGAAGATAATATTTTTCGGATATTTGGTGGAGACCGAATTCAGGTAATGTGGTTATGGTCTTGCTACTGCACCAGGAATTTGATTTCCTAAAACATGGGTAATATTGTGATATGCAGGGCTTAATGCGAGCTTTCAGAGTAGAAGACTTACCTATTGAGTCCCAGATGTTGACCAAAGCATTAGATGAAGCCCAAAGGAAAGTGGAGAACTATTTCTTTGACATTCGGAAGCAATTGTTTGAGTTTGACGAAGTACTTAATAGCCAAAGAGATCGTGTTTATACAGAGAGAAGACGAGCCCTTCAATCTGACAATCTTCAGTCTCTTCTTATTGAATATGCTGAATTGACAATGGATGACATTTTAGAGGTAAGCCTATGCTAAAATTATGGTTCTTTTTATAGCTTGCTCCATCGTGTAATGCAAAAATACAACCTTGTGATGAATTAGGCCAACATTGGTTCTGATGCTCCAAAAGACAGCTGGGATCTTGATAAACTAATTGCCAAAATTCAGCAGTAAGTGAACTTTTTTTATTCTGTGTTTGATGCCTTCTTTTGTTTAATTATATAGCATGAATGATATCTGTATTCTTGTCAAGTAGACACTTTTAAACCTGGACAAGCCAATCTGCCTCTTCAACTATGAGCCAGTAAGATTTTTTCTGACTCCTTGATGTCTACCAAATAGGACCAAATTGATTTGCCATGAATTGGCAAAAACTAGGCGGTTTCACAGAGCAGGCTGAACTAGTGCTGGTTCCATGGTACAATAGTTAACGATGTTAGCTTACTAGTACCTTCAGGTTTACGTTACTCAATATTTAGTTAAAAAACTACGTTTTGCATTTAATAAAGTAGTTTGTAAAAAAAAAGTATCTCTTATTTATTTATATAATTAACTAATGTAATATGCATTTTGTTGTAAAAGTAGTACACTATATATGTTATTTTATTTTATTATTTTACTTTTGAAAATTTCCAATGATACTAATGATTTACTAAGATGGGTGGGTCAGAGTGTCAGACTACAACCCAACAGCCCCTTCTTAGACCGACAAATTCACTTAGACCGACAAATTCACTTAGCCAATTTAAATTCGTTAAGCGAATTTGACTGGACGCAAAATTTCTGTCTTACGAATTCAGCACTATCAGAGTCTTAGTTTATGATTTTTTTTGTTTAACTTGATTTCTACTCTTGTATGTATATTTAGATCTTTGTATTAATGACTTACTTTTCTATTCTAATTAAGTTTCAAATTTTTATTTTTAAGTTCTACAACTTATTTTATTTTACTTGAAAATAATTTGATATTTCAAAGGTTGCTATATTTTGTTAAAAACCTTATTGGAATATGAGGGGTTACATTTTTTTGAGATGTGTTTTATGAGAAGGCAGATTGTTTTTCGTCAACACATATTAAGATTCCCCAAGCATTCTTAAGAGCACTCTCCATATCATCCTGATGGATTTAGGAAACTTTTGTTTTGTAAACTGCCTGAAGTCCAAACTGAGTGGTCAAAATTAGAAGCATACATTTGTAAACGCTAGCCCAATTTCTTGGGTATTTGGCCTGGATATTTTAATGACTGATACTGTGGTTATGAACTATCGTCCGTGTTTCCTGTTTTTTGTTTTCATTTATAATCTGGATCATCTAACAATTTTGTTGACAAAAGATATTTGGTTTGTTTTCAGATATTGCTACTTGTTGAACGATCTGACCCCTGATTTGTTGAGGAACGAGTGTTCTGATTATGAGGAATTGCGGAGCAATCTCCGTCTTCGTGGTAAAGAAGCCTATCTGCAAAAAAGGGTCAGTGGACAGTTACTTAATATTTAATTGTCATTTTTTTACATTTGGGGTTTCAAAGATCAATCTTTTATGTAAATTATAAGTGCAATGCAATCTCTTAGTATAGTTCTTCCCCTTTTATGGGATCTGACCATGTATGGATAATATCTGTGTAAAAGTTCTAATAGGAGCATTCCGGCAAAAAAAGGTCTAGTAGGAGTATGGATCAAATTGAGGATAGTCTATTAATTAAAGATAGAAAAATATCAACAAAACTAAACCATTACAAAGTTTTCAATTTTGAGCTGTCTGTCATTTGAGATTATTTATGATTATTGATAGGGCTTGATTTCGTCTGAAACACAAATGCATGGACTTTTAGTATCTGCGCCATATTTGTTCACAATCTCCATTTACCTTTGTTTCATTTGATTTTTCATTGCATGACTGACTATAAATGCTGCCATAGGATATTGTGGAGCAACAAGCACCGGGTTTGATGAAAGAAGCAGAACGGTTTCTGATCTTGAGCAATATCGATCGGCTGTGGAAAGAACATCTACAAGCGCTAAAATTTGTTCAGCAAGCTGTAGGTTTACGAGGGTATGCACAGCGTGATCCACTTATTGAATATAAGCTTGAGGGCTACAACCTTTTCTTGGAGATGATGGCACAAATAAGAAGAAATGTTATATATTCCATTTATCAGGTTTGCACTAATCTAGAATTTTAGGATCCTGTGTTTTCCGTCTTGTCCAGTTTTATACGTGGTTGCATAGATACTCCTTTTGGTACTTGAGCCCTTTTTTTTATTGCATTTGAACTTTTGGCAGTTTAAACCTGTGCTGGTAAAGCAAGATCAGGATAAATCTGAGAATCAGAAATCAGGAAAACGGAATGCAGGCACTCGAACTGATACTAACCCTGATCCGGTTGGTACAGTTGAGCCATCAACTAGTGCTAGTTCCTAATGCAGCACTCGTGCTAATATATTACCGGGTTTCAACTTATTCAATGAGAAGGAACAACTTGGAAGGCTTCACTTCATCCTTTATCCGTCTAATAATTTATGTAAAGGAGAAATTTGATGCTCGAACTTTAAAATTTTATATAATGTAACGGGTAGAAGCTATAAGGAACTATATTTTTACCCTGTAAAAAGAAAACAAACCACACCTTTAGAATATGGGACAAAGAATAGGATCTAAATCCTAAATTAAGTGATTAAATTGTATTTGTGACAGCATTTTCCTTTTTGTCAGAATTTTGAAAACTACTGTACGTCAAATATATTAGGTTTTTTCATTAAAATGACAAATGTTAGTAATTAATTCTTAGAAATGTTGAAGAAAGTGAGTTGAACTCACAACTATCTCTCAAACTCTTATGTTTTCTTCTCAAATTCATTACATTACCCTATCGCTCCATATTAGAAGAAGATTATGCAGGACATGGGTCATGGTCAAATGACTTGATCTCTTTGTTCCCATACAATCGTAAGTATGATTGTATTACAATAAATAAACTGCAATATACAAAAGTATAATTGAAAAGAAAGGGAGTTGATTGTAATATTGAAAATTAGCCAAGGAAGACGACTGTCACTCAAATGAAGAGGAATGGTGAAGTTTGTTGCGGTCACAGCTGAATATTATTTGACTCTGTCACGCTTAATTACTGCTCAAGATTTTGATCAATGAACAAAAACTCCCAATTCTCCTCCTATGCTCATTTTGCCCTTCTGTCTAACTTTTGTTATATTATTTTGAATTGGTCATTGGAGGTGGCTCTCATGCTCTCTGCCTCTGCTTAGGTTCTTGGGGCAATGGGAAAAAGAGGATTTCACTCATATGAAAAGACTTTCAATTGTGAGTTTGTTTGTTTGTTTTTTTTTTTTTTTATATTAAAAGCTTGTCAGCGTGATTGTCATTGGTTTGTTTTCGATAGAAGTGAAATGAGGACATCAAAAGATGGTTTAAAACAAATTTGTCTTTATAATAAGAATAAAATAATAATTATTATTATTATTTGGAAAACAAGATTACAAAAATTCACAGATAGATGATTGCATTACCTATGTATGAGAATTAACTGATAAATGAGTTATTGTTACAGGTCCATTGGCTTAACTATCCCATGTATATAGAGTAAACAGAAGTTCATGTTACATAAAGTTTGATTAATTCCATGTATAAATTATAAGGAATCATTGTTACATAAAAAATGGACATATTAACAAATCTTTCTCTAAGATTGAGAATCATTCTCAATTTATAAAATACAAAGCCTATCTTGGGGATGGTTCACTTCCATCTTTGCTGATAACTGAACATAGGACTTGCCTGGAAATGTGTGTTTCAAGCTCCCTAGACACACCTGCTAGCTTCAAGTCAAAACTGCTTCTATACTTGTGCTGTGGAGATGCAATCACGCTGCTAGAGAATACCGTTGGCGAGCCTGCAGAAAATCTTCTTCTTGGACTTGAAAGCCTTATTGGTGATACAGGAAGTTTCTCTTTTGCTATAAAAGGTGTTGACCCAATTCCCTCATTCCCAATATCTTTAACCGCATCCATCAATGGTCCGCATTTTGTCTCCAATGGAAGAGGTCTTAACGAACTATGCTCCCTTGTCGGTCTTTCTCGCATGAGCCTTTCCCTCGCTTTCTCAGCTGCCAGTAGAGCTTTTTCTCTGGTCAACTTTATCAGTTTCCAAGGGTTAATGCTTACATGAAACCTTTTTGTGTTGATCAAAGGAGAAGGTTCAGTATCTCCTTCAATCTTGATAGACAACCTAGGTGAGCTCTAAAAACACACACAAAAAAGTTTCCATATAAGGTTTGAGTCAACACTAAAGCATAAAATGATGCAGTCTATTTAATTTTTACCTGGTTTTCCCTCTGTCCTTTGCATAGAAACCTTGACATTAGTGTTGGCTTTTCAGGTGAGTCAAAATCAATGCTATCATCTGATGAGAGGTCAGAATCATCAAATGATTCCAATTCCATGGTTTGATTCTCTTCTCTCATCGCCAGAATATAGTCATAGGTCCTCATCCCCTTTAAACAAATCAAATGACATTCAATAGCGATAAAAGAACATCACGGAAAATGGAAGGCTGCACTAATTATCAAAGTATGTGTTTGTCTTCTGAACATTTTGACAAACTAATCATTAAGCATCTACTTGAATTAATATTAAAACATAGTACTATATCATAGTTGACATTTAAAAAAGTAAGAAAGAAAACTACCTTTCGTATTAGCAGCACGTGAAAGAAGAAAAGCTGCCCTAGTGCAGCTGAACTATAAGCTGTCAATAAGAGAAGCAACATCTGTAGCATTCAAGGAAGTTCAAAGCAAATCAGAATTGGTGTTAAATTGAAGATTCAAGTCAAGGGCAAAATACAAAATTTCCCAAAAACAGTTCTGATAACTATTACACATATGGTGGCAAGAAGTCCTCTTGGAAACTCTACAAAAAGCTTCCTCTGAAGTTCCTTTTCTAATCCTCTCTTATCCACAAAGCACCTGATAAATATAGCAATTGCAGCCCCTCCTTCAATGATAAGCTGCGTACATAACAGACAGTGTTGGAAATGATTCAACAAAATCTAAGTGAAACACTTTTCTGTGTACAAAAATTGAAGAGTCTATTATATTCTATTTATCTATACTATTGAGTACTAACCATTAACAGGACAAAAATCATTAGAAGAAAGAACGAAGTGTAGTTCCTTTTCCCAATACAGTTATTTAACCACTGAAAACATGAGAAGAAAACAATAATAGTATATCAACAATAAAAGTAGGAATAATATATCAACAATAAAAGATTACAGGGAATTTATAAATGCCAGAAGCCTAACAAATACTGACCCTGCAATGATGATCAAACCCTTCGACGCAACGATTACATGTTCTGCAGTGCTTACTGTGCTTTTTCACCTGATTCACATAAGAACACAGTTTTATAACTTATAAGTTATATCTAAACCACACAATTAGGGACTATTTGGATAATCTGCTTAATTAAGCTATAAGAGTCATATTAGTGTTTATGTATAAGTTATTTTTACGACAAAAGGATAAATAAGGTCAAACTGTTTTTATATAGTAAGTTATAAGTTGTTTTCATAAGCTATCTTGGATAATTTATTGAAATAAATTGTAAATGGTTTACATGTCATAAGCGGTTTCCATAAGCTCTATCTAACTGTCTCGCATGTGCTAATGACAGTAGACTAGTTCAAATAAGTCAATCTAAAAAGACCTTTATTATAAGATAAAAATTAAGGGAAGCATAATGAGAACCTCAAAATCACAAAGTGTACAAAATGAGATGTCATCTTCTTTAAGATCAGGGGCAATAGCATCATCATCATCTTTCACAACAAGTGGAAATGGGAGAAGAGGTTCCACTTGTGCACTAGTCTTCAATGGATCCAAGTACTTCCTCTTAATGAATGTCCTAAGCATCTTCTTTTCCACCCTCCTGAAAAACCTCACCACAATCTGACCAATAATGAATCCATAGTTCAGCTTCGGAATTCCATTCCTTTTAGGTTTTTTTTTCATCTTCTTCCTGAAACTTGTTCTGTCTGTAGGATCAATCGCCGTACACCTCAGAAACAGAAACATAACCGAAATTGCCTATGCAAAACAACAAAGCTATTTCAATATATGTCTGTTTAAGAAAACAATAACAAAATTTGAGATGAAAATGAATACTTAAATAAATAAAAAAATCACCATGAAGGAAAAGATGAAGGTGAGTGTCATCTCGGCGGTTCGATTTCCGAGGAAAAGTCCGAGGAAAGTGTAGAAACAGACCACCAGAAAACTATAAATTGCCATGCCTACAAACTGTAACATTTTTTAATCACAGGTTAAAAATAAGCATCATATAATATGTGTATAATTTGAAATTAAAATAAAGTGAAAATAGAAAGGATGAGTTAGTTACCTGTAAAGGGTGGAGAGGACGTTGAAAGCCATGGCGTCTCATAGTGTATGACATTGAAATGTGGTATTCGATTTTGTTATGGTTTTGGGATTTTTGCTTGGTGAAGCTGTTTCTTCTCGTCAACGGTCGACTCCACAGTGTGACTGGGAAGAGAGAGAGAGTGTTTTGTTTTTCAAAATTCAATTGAATTGAAGCGCGCTCGATGCATGGCTTCGGCTTTGTCGCCTCGTGGCTTGTGTTGTTTGTTGCCAAAACAAAAAAAGATTGTGGTAATAGATGGGACCCATCATATTTTTTTATTGAAGGCCTTGTATCCTCTTGGGCTTGACTTCAATTTTACCCTTTTCAGTCTTCTACTATTTATTTTTCATCTTTCACTCAAGATTTTCGGATTCTCCATGCTCTCACCCCTACCAATTTTTTTGTATTTTGGTAGACAATTTACATTTCAATTTTTTTAAACAATTGTGTTTCGAAAACATGTGGCAATTGAGTTCAGTGTAGTAAAAGAGGGAAATTGGGTCTGAATTTCTTCAATTTGTATGAAATTGAGAAGATGTAGTTTTGTTTTATTGTCATTTATGTCATAAATTTGATCATTAAATATATGCTACATATGAATCTCACGTGTCTAAAAAAATAACATGTCATCACAACAAACAAAAAGTAGTTTATGTATAATGTTAGGGGCTCAGTTGAGTAACAGATAACTAATTCAGGAAGTAAAAATTGTTTTTCAGTACTATTGTGATAAATGACAACGCCTGTCTTGCAATCTTGCTCACACCATATGAGATTTTTAATTTTCAATACTCCTTTTCAAATAGATTATTCTCTTTTATAAAGTCAATTGCTACTTTGTCTCATGTCTTTTCTCCCTTTTTTTTTACTTTTTTTTTTCACAAGAATTTTTGTGTTTTGTTTTGGACTTATACTCAATGGAGGTAGGATACTACCCGTATTGGGGTTGTTAAACATATCTAAATGAAATATTGCATTTGTTAATGAAGCTTGACAAGAAAGTGGGCTAGTTGGTGTTTTAACTTTCAAGGTCCATGATCTAAAAAGTTAAACCAAAGGATTCAAACTCTTCAATATTTATAATTAATGTGTTTTTCTTCTTCACCCTAATATTATCAAATACACAAAAATATATGTATAGATTGATCAATCTTGATATGTAAAATACAATTTCGAATTAACTAATTTGTACAAAATTTGAGAACTTTAAGAAGACTTGAGAGTGAAAAAAGAAATTTTTCTTGCACACTTTTAAGTTATACCTATTCATTTGGAATAACATTTAGTGAATGTTTTATATCAATTTGGATTGTTCGGTGAGTCATTATGTGTAAAATGATGTAGTTTAATGTGATTTGGATTAATCTACTTTAATACCAAAAATCTATTTAATGTGTGTTTAGTCGTGATGTGATAAAAATTAGTTTTAAATGAATTGATTATACAAAATTGATTTTAGTTAAAATTTAGTTGAACAATAAAAATATCGCGTTTGAAGTTAAAAACTACAAATTTTATTTTCAAATGAAAATTAGTTTTATAAGCAAAATCAATTTTACTCGAAATACCTCCAAACATGTCAATATGAATTCTACATCTTTAGAATCAATTTTGCAACATCCAAAGTGAATCTAAGGAAAGAAAGCTGATAAATTCTATAATAGTGAAATAATTTGTGCCGATTGTTTAATTAAATTTTAATGAACACATTGATTTTTCTTTATCTTTATCGAACTGCTATCAATCGAATTGTTGTATAAACCATAATTGTCAAATGAAATCATTAACTTATACTTTCAAAAAAAAATTCATTAATCATCATTAAAATTTTAGGTGACCATTAATCATCCAGCAGAAAAGATACACTAATTTTAGTTTACTGTTATCGACATACTACTTAACACTAATTTTAGTTTACTGATATCGACATAGTACTTATGGCTGTCCCTTTTATGCTCCTTATTCCTCCCACATTACCTGCTTCAAGTTTCAACTTTGCTACCCTGTATCCCTCGTATAATTTTGTGCAATTTTCCTTTTGTTGGTTGATTTTCCTTGTGGAATGTGCTGAGCAGCAGGATCTTAACTATTACGAGATTATGTCGGCAACATAGAAGCCAAAATTTGACTTCTAGAAACTTTGAATCAAATAAAGCAACTAGAGGCGTGGACAAAAAAGTAACATTGTGTCTATCTATTTATTTATTCAAGACTTTCATAGAAGGATAAAAAAAAAAATTGATTAAAATTCTTATATAACCCTTCAAAACACTTCTTTGTGCATTTCTATTTTAAAATGGACCTAATCTTAAAGGACTTTACAAAAATTTAAACATCCAAATGAAAGGTCTTTAACCCTTCACTTTTCCACTTTGTCACGATTTCTCTCACCCCCTTGCTAGTCTTCAAACATAATCTAAGAGTATCTTGATCACTAATATATGCTCTTAACACCCAAATGCATCTACCCTTGTGATCTTCAACCTCTTCACAGATGATAAGAACATCCTACATGACCAATAAAAGAACCACAACATTATTAATTATTTAATTCACAAATTAGAAGAGAATGTAAGTAAATTAATGAGTGAAATTAAAATGCATAGTTAATTAATTAAGTTAACTTACTCCCAAGGGACATCTCCAACCATAATCAAATCCCCTTCTCCATCTTCATAAGTTAGCACATGACATCTCTCTGATTGCATTCCATCCATGTCAGTGCCCCCTGTTCAAATAAACACGCCACATTAATTATTAATTACTCATTTAACTATAACAAGGAAACAATTAAAAATGCATTAATTAATTCATGTAACTTACATAGAATGGTAGTGTCGAACATTTGCTCAAGGGTATTTACTAACTCTTGATAACCACCATGAGCTAATAAATTGAGTTTTCTCCCAATTGGAATGCCTTCCATGTAAACCTTCACAAAGAAGCTGTTGTAATCGTTACAATCATTTACTTCAGCACCTTGTTGATGCCACTGTCCCCTATATTATGAGAAATCAATCACACAAATTAATATTTAATAAAGTGAAAAAATTACTCTCTTCAAAATAAAATAAAAATGTATTTGGTTTAAAATATGAATCAAATAAATTTATTTATTTTTTTGTTTATATTTGATTCTAGAAGAATTAAGGTTGATGATGGAATTAATGTTTTGTTTATTGCATACCTTGAAGTGGAAGTGCCAAAAAATTGTTGAGTTGTGGAAATGCTCAAACCAAGTCTAAGATCTGGAGAAAGATGTGGAGTAGTATTTTGGTGTGTGATAGAGGAAGAAACATTTGAGGAAACATTTTTCCTTCTACTGTTGGTGGAAGAGGAAGAAGAAGTAGAGGTTTTACCCATTTTGGAATGACTAGTTTTGTTGAAGAAGCCGCCAACTTATAAGGTTTAAATAATAAAGAAAGAGAAGTTTAATATGAAAAACACTTTTTGAGGTACAGCGCCACCCCGCCATTTCTCTTTTTCTTTGTCCTATGTAATATGTAATTAGTAGACCTAAAATGTTGCCATAGTAGCCGACAATTACACGTGTCAATAAATAAAGCGTATAAGCAATGAGTGCTTTATTTCCACTCCTATATAAGATTTAATAATTAAGAATTTCTCATTTTCTTGCTATTAAAATTACACTCCATTTTGTTGTTATTTATAAATAAAAGTTGAATATTTTGTCTACATTTTAGATAAAATATATTTATTTTTGCTAATTTATTTTTACTTATGAATAGGAACAAAGGGGAGTAAAGAAAAAGTCACATATTGTAAGATGATATAGTAGTGAATGTAATGTTTTTTATACCTTTGTTAATTTACTATCTGTTTTCAATATATGTGGAAATAAAATATTTAATAATAAAATTATATTTGAAATATCTTTTTAAAGTCATTTGTATTGGTGTTATATATTTTTTCTTTTTAATTATATACTTCATTTGAAATGAACTATAAACAAAAATGATATCTAAAAAGTTAATGTATCATAACTTGTTCAACATTAGTATGATTAAAATACTTGAATTAGTGGATATTTGAAGAAGATAGTATCGGTGATCGATTACAAATTTACAACTACAAGAGAGACAATAGTTAGACAAAGTGTGTGGTGGAATAAATATTTTACAATACAAAGGTAGTAATGTCTAAATATGTAATCAATGTTCAATGGATCGTGTTATTCGCGAGGGACCTTGGTTGCAGAGACCAAATGTACAATGCCATTGGTAGAATTGAGGCTAAAAATACTGCTACGTACCAAGGAAAACATATTGATGGATACTCCTTGAAGTGATTAGAAAATATGAGAACATAATTTCTACATATGTTCTTTCATTCCTTTTCATGAATTAACTGCACCAGACAAAGCTCATCACTTTTTTCTTTCATTTGAAAAGAGTTGTTGTGTCTATTTATTTCCTTTTTTTTAGGCGGTTTCATTTTATTTTACTACTTGTGCTATGCACTTATGAATATGGGGTATTTTTTAGTGTAATATATCTGCAGCAATTTGAGGATGATAAAGAACAAAAGATTACATCGTGAACTACGTGACAAGAGTTGAATCTATTAAAAGTATTAATGTCTTTTCTTAGTCGTAAAATGATATAGGGGACAGGCAATCTACTCGATTTGATAACATACTACTATAACGGAAAAATAATTAAATAAGTTCCATTCAACACAACACATGTTAGAAACACACTATTAAATTAATGTATGTTATTAGTCCTTTTCTTTCAAAATAATTATCATTTGTTATAGATTTACTATAAACATTTTGACAAGGTCATAAAGTTTTTGAGTCAAAAAAGAGAGGCCATAAAGTTTTAATTTGTTCCAAATATTTATTAATTATTATATTAGAAAATTATTTACTATTATTCGATAGCATATTGCCATATTCATCAAGTATATAGAAAAACTCCGTCTATCTAATCTAATTAGTGATACATCCTACTCTCTCACGCATTATTTTCTTAACCCTTGTCACATGTTGAAAACGATATTTCATGTTTGATTGGTAACAAAGTTTACTAGGATAGGTTAATCTAAAGATATGGCGACTGCTATTTAAAGAGGAATTTTTGACAAAATTTTCAAACAAGGTAAAAAGGAAGGAAAAAAAAAAGGTAGTATAGTAAAAGGTAAAAATGTTCCCCACCATCCCAACAGTAAGTTGTTTCGATTAGCCATCAAAATGTCATTTGGTCTCCCAATACAGTCTGTGTGCTGAACCTTAGAAAAGCAAGGTGTAACACACATCCGCTTTTTCTTAAATAACATCACTAATGTGTCTTGCTATGTGAAGACCAAATCGTCCATTTTCTTTGCTGTTCCTTTTCTAACGCCTTGTTTTTCATTGCTTGGTTCCTTGGTCATCATTGTACATTTCCTTTGAAATCCTGAGTTACATTCATCGGTCAAACCTTCTAGATTTCTACATTTAATTACTTTTGAAATCTCCCATGTAAGGATGTCCCCACCACTCCAAAACGAATAGTTGAATGCTAACAGTGGGGCTTGACGCACTTTTAGTGTCTAACTGCTATCATTGTTTATTATTGTTATTTTCAGCATGAATCCAACCCATATTGCCATGCAGAAATTATTCTTTGCTCACCACAGACGGCCAGAATAGAAGCCACTTGGTAGGTCAATTGTTATTTGAATATTGTATGGTAGCACAGAGCAAACCATCTGTGTTTAGCCACAAAATCAATTACAAAAAGTCTATTCAAACAAATATACGTACTTGAAGACATAAACCTTGTAATCATGCAACTTAAGCATTTATTTCAAAGCAGTACCTGGATTTACATATAACAGGTCAAATTCTACAAAATGAGGGTGGCAAAGTGATAGCTACCTTGCTATATGCATGTAAAGTATACGAAACATTACCTGTAACAGAAGCCACCAAGAACCTAACACAATAAATAAATTACAGAAACTTTGTCATTTCAACTCAATGGAACACATGGAGTCCCACCCATTTCATGAAAGCAAATATTGCCACTACTTGTACACTCTCTGCGAGAGAAAATCATTTATTTCAGCTGCTACCTCATAGGCTCCCTCAACACACCGTCCCAAGGCAACACCAGTCACATAGTTGCCCCCAAGGAACAACCCCTCAAACCCAGTACTTTTTAGAGACACTTTAGCAGCATCTAGGAGATCAAGATGTCCAATTAAGAACTGTGGAATAGCTTGAGGCCACAGTCTAACCCCCAAAAAAAGTGGATCCGGAGCATTTGGGTTTATGAGAATATTTCTCAAATCTCGATCAACTGCTTCAACAAGTTCACTCTCCGTCTGCCATCAAACAAAAGGCTATAGGAGTTAGGAGTAAAGAAAACAAATCTAATAAAACAGATAGAGAATCGTTTCATTTTAACAAAATAATTAATGCAGGTATGTTAGTATGTAAAATATGTATGTAACATGTATGGATCCAAGCATATACGATCAAATGACAGAGATGATGCCTAAAACCCAGAACCACCAATTATCAAGACATAATGAAGCAGAACAAGTGGCCTAAACAAGGGGCCTAGAGTTCTCCTCTATGGCAGCTTACTCCTTTAACTAAGATTTCAAATATTCTCTTAAGAAACTAAATCTAAGTAATTATTATTTATGCAGAAAAGTGTGAACATTTGAAGCAAGGTCATTGGACCAGGGTTGTTCAAAACAGCCAAACAACCCAGTAGTGAAAATCATTAACGGTTCTTTACTATCCTTGAGGTTTCCATACAAAAAGAAGAAAAAGAGCCTAGTTCACTTTCGCCTAATTTGACACCATAACAGCTCAAACAATGGCGTCTATGCTAGATGTTCATGTTTAATATAAATGACACACCTTTGATAAAATTCCAGGATTGGTAGCCCCTCCGATATAATTCAAGAGCAGAACCCTTCCAGGTGGTGCTCGGTTAGGGAAAAGTGAGGAGCTGTATATAGTTCCTGTCAAGCCCACAAATATGTTATCATTACTATACCTGCCAAACCACTACAACATATTCCACAGCCCCCAATTCATACTTGGATGATAATAATTAAAAAATGCATGACAACTTAAATGTGCAGTGAGCCCCCACTTTTGCATTACAAAATCAAATATTTACCTAATGTTTGCACTCCTTGGGAACGTGGATGCAATTGACCAAACCCCTTCAACTCGCCATCTATCAAGCATTCTGATCTAATGGCTTCTTTTGGATAGGAAATGGAAACTGCAGCAACCGGAGGGTAATAAAACTTTGAAAGTGCATCTGCGGCAGTAGGCTGCAAGAGATATTAAAATATAGTCAGAAATAAATGCTTCAACTTATATGTTGGCAACTATCATGCTATAGTTTTGGCCATTCAGAAAACAACTTATCTGTTAACAAGTATTTTTTGTTATCAGACTCAAGCCAAAGCCTATCTCAAAAGGGATGTGATTTCCTGATCCTGAAACCCTGGCTTTCAAGAAGACAACTGATATTTAAGGAACCTAGTGCAATATAGCTTCTGCCATGAGGGGTCTAAGGACTGGTTGAACACATCACTGATATTTTATATGCAGCCTTACCTTGCATTTCACCACTAGTATACCATTACCCGAAAAGATTACAAGGTTTTCTAAATTTCTCAATAAACAGTAATTTCACAGTTGAGCACAAATAAACAAGGAACTGTGATTGATATGAAAGTACTGGTGTATTCAAACTTATAGGCATCCATATATTTCAGTCATACACTTATGCAGTACGCACAGTACATACGACAAACTTGTGTCCTGTTCTAGTTTGATTCTGAAAACTGTTTATTGCTAATCACTAAAGAAACCACAAACAAATTATCCATATTTGTAAGGCTAACTCTTCTGCAGAGTATGTCAAAATTATCCACATGTTGTGTAGGAAATCAATTATTTTCGATAAAATTCAGAGGATGATAAATAGTGACATGTGCAACCATGGGCACAAAGAAAATACAATGCATATGCACACTGCACACAAAATAAACACCCAAACATGCAAAGAGGCAAAAGACACGCAAGCACAGAAACTAAAGACCTACAGTAAGGGATCAAATTTCACACAAACATAATTTCAATACGGCATATGACCCAGATCCAAAAGATTCAACTGATAAAACAGTCATCACGAAGTAGAAAATTGATATAATCCCCTTTTAAGAGAAACTTACAGACAGAGGACGCAGCAATGTACTAGCAACATGGGATGGAATGGTCATGACAACAGTCTTGCTCTGCAAAGAAACGACTCCTTCTGGGGTTTCATATGTCAAACTGTACTCTCCACTATCCAGTTTACTAACACTTATCAGCTTCCAAGATAACTTCACTTTGCTACCTAACCTGTCAACAGGAACACAATTCACTAGGAACATCACTCACGCAAATACCGGTGAATCAACAAGAACATTGGTATAACACAGCAAATAATACCTAGCAGAAATTGCTTCTGGCAACATGGTAAGTCCCTTCCGGAAAGACCCAACAGTTTGACCCTTTGGTTTTGGCAGACGCCTACACAATTGTTGCAATTAGTGAACTAACCCATAAGTTATGGCAAAATATCCAAAAACTCCAGAGAAAATATATATTTACGGGTCACGAGGTGGTTTAGTAGCTCCATTTTTCTCTTGTAATGCTTTGAAAGAGCCACCAATAATGCTACCACCATTTTGTTCCAGCCTCCAAACTTTCCCGAATGCTGCTTTCATACTTAATTTTGAAGGATCACCAGCATAGACACCTGTATATCACAAAATTCAGCTAAATAGGATTTCCAATACCTTAACACAGACAGTATAAAACTCATAACAGGAGAGAAAAGCAAGATGAAGTAACATCATTCATCACTATCACTATTTGCAGTAAGTGGTTGCCCAATTGTTGATTTGTCCATATACTTCAATATCGTTTATAAAAGGGACAATGGAAGAAAGACAAATGATGCACATATTAAATTGAGGCCTAATTAAACTTTTGGTCCTTGTAGTTTGAGCTATGTGCAATTTTGGCCCTCTAGTTTTTTTTTTTGAGCGATTTTAGTCCCTCTATTTTAAAAACTAATCAACTATAGTCCTACCATCAATTGTCTTTCACATAAATCCTCTAAAGTCTAATTTTTTATTAAAATATTTGGGGCTCAATGATAGATTTCAGATGTGAATTAAAAGTGAAAAAATTTGAAGAATTTTGTAGAATGTGAGATTAGGGTAGAATAAAATTTGGTGAGTTTTAAGTGAAATGATGTTTAAAAACAATTTAATCTATTCAAATTATAATTTTTATAAATTATGAGAATTTCAGAGTTTTAGACAGATGAAAAGGGATGGGGGGACTTAATTGACACAATTAAAATTTGGAGGGACTAAAATCGTTGGAAAAAAACTAGAGACCAAAATTACACATAATTTAAGCTAGAGGGACCAAAATTGGAGTTACGCCTTAAATTAATGTAGAGGATCAAATGTTAAGTATTATAAATGTCAAAACCAGCACATGTTATGAACCAATTAGAACATAGTGGTGATGCTTCATGAAAAATATTCCCCTTCCCCTGGCCCCAACAAACTCAAACAAGAAAATAGTGCATTTGGTTCAGTCTTGCATGATGGATTCAAGGATCATTACGCAGTATTCAGAAAGATATGGAACAGTCCCAAAAAGTGTGGCCACTTATGTTTCAAGTTCCATATGAACGAAAGTTTAATCTATGCAAATTTCAATTTCAGTTTTCAAGAGACGAGTAGGAGGATGGATTTGAAATATTCTTTGGGGAGTCTATAAAACTTCTTATTCTATTAGGCTAAAAATCAATTATCATGATGGATTACATTTTATTGGCCAAAAACTGAATATTATAATCCAAACACCTATAGAATACAGAAATCTCTAGCAGTACATCATAGTATAAAGTTAGTTAACTTGAAAGGTCGAAAAGAATACCAACAGAAAGAGTGGAAAACAGGACAATGACAGAGATTGGTGGCCCTAACCTGAACAAAAGGGCTCTATCAAGCGTTCAAAAACCTCATCACCAAGATTACGACGCACGAATTCTTCAACTGATTCCTCGTGACCCTGTAACCTTCGGCAATATTATATCATATGAGAAGATCCAATTAAGAACACTTGCATTTATTTATCCTTCCAGATATTTCATTTGACACCAAGTAGTAATAATTAAACAAAAGAAAAGGATCAAAAGAGAACACACTGGAGGAGGAGGGCGAATTCCAAGTGCTCCAAAGCCAGCTCTGAGCTTGCCACCTATGCTCATTAAGTCAAAGAAAGGCAAATCAGCTGGCTTTCCTGGCACCGGTCTCAATTTCCCATTCCACAACACAAATCTAGGCGCATCAGGATCTCCCAGAACAAGTTCATCCTTCAACCCACTGTCTACCTGCCAAATGAAACAACCGTTGCCAAAAACTCAATCAACCCGTTTGAATCGGCTTATTTGAGCTTATCTAGTGACATAAACCCTAGTGCGCAAGGTTATCAAAATCGTGTTTTAATGTGTAAATACTTACGTTTTTAGGTGCCAAAAACAAATGAACTCGCTAGTAAAGTTGAAATTTGGTAAATTCGTACTAGAGAATGAATTAACGCAGGTGGATTCGCAAATTTAGGGTAAATTCGTATGAATTCGAATTGTATAGCGTTTTTACCCTAATTTTAACATTATGCCCAATTTTTGAAGCCCAACCTAAAAACCGACTTTTCAGTCTTCATCAGCACGTTTAACATTTTGTCTTCTCATTTCAGTGTTTTCAGGGAACTACTCTCCTAATATTGCACTCATCGAAATTATTATGGTGGTTTTGTGTATTTTTGCTTTATAATTAAGTTGAAAGTTTGAATTATTGATGTATTTATGGTATTATATAAGTATATATGTCATGTAAATATTAATTTCAATATTATTTTAATACAAGGTGAATTCGACGAATTTACATTTCGAGTTAATGTGTCGAATCCACCTAAACAAAACGAATTTATTTAAAAACTCGAATTTGACAACCTTGCTTGTGAGATTGTTTTGAAGAGCTTATGAAAACAGTTTATGTACATATGATATGTTCATGAGGGGTTTTCAACTTATTTCTTTGAGTCAGATAGTTTATGATAACAACTTATAACGTGTATAAATGGAGTTCAACATTCGACATTATTTTATTTATCCTTAAAAAATTAGTTTATAAATAAGCACTTGTATATATGATAAAGTGATTATTCTATAAGCGCTTACGCTGTTTATCTAATCAGCCATTTTCAACCAATTACAGCCACATTGCCAATGAAACCCTAAAGAGAAAGAGGAGATTAATTACTGCTACATACCACCATGGTGAGCATAGGATCAGATGGCTGAAAACTGTTAGGACCTTCTTCCCAGAGGTAACCATCCCTCTCAACGGTGATGATATTGCCGCCAACTCTATCTCGAGCCTCGGTGACGATAACGTTGGGAGCAACATTGGCGTGCTTGGTGGAAAGAGCCTGGGCGATGCAGAGGCCACTGATACCACCGCCTACGACTACACAATCAACAGGTGAATGGCCTCTAGCGCCGGAACCGGATTTTGAGGCGGTTTTGGTCGGAGACGCGGTAGATTCCTCTGCAATTGAGCAGCGGAGGCGGAGAATAGGGTTATGGTGATTGCGAAGGAATTTAGATATTGGAATTGGTGAGGAGAAAGGGAATGGAGAATGTAGAGAGGGGCGGATAAGGGTTTGAGTAGGTGGGAATGGGAGGTCGTTGAAGAGGGTAAGTGTAACCATGGCGGGTAGTAATGGAGAAAGATAGAGAAATGTTCCACTTCGTTATTCGTTATCCTTAACAGAACAAATACTTGTGCTGAAACCGGATATGTCCAATGTCCAAACAGCTGCTTGCTTGCAAATTGCAATTACCTCTTAGACACTGCAGTGCACCACTCTTTACGCGGCTTGGGTTTGGAAATGACTCATTTACTATCACTTAAACAGTAAAATTATTTTATTTTTATCATTAAAGTGAAAATAAGTCATTATCATTTATCGGGGTAAATTAGTTTTATATTTACATTCTTTTGTAAATTGTTATTTTTTACAATTTTTTTTACCCGACAAGAATTATATCTAACACGACATTTAGAGATATAATTATTTTATAGTGATATCTAATATTTTTTAATTTAACATTTCATAATTTAAAATAACATACATATAATTCATTTTCTCTTATTTTTTTGTTAAATTACAAAAAAATACCTAGCAATATAAATTAATATCTCTTTTATAATTTAAAATATTTAATTTCATATGTATTTTTTAATCAGATGTTTTATTTAAACACAATTTTGTAACTTAAAATACAAGACATCTTAAATTTATGTAATTATTATTTATCTTTAAAGTATTAATTATTTACATTTTAGTAGTAAAAAAATTATTAAAGTGATTGATGAGATATGTCTCTAAAAAATC
>JBBPBP010000001.1:6550783-6561457 GCA_037974735.1 Cicer chorassanicum | reverse complement strand
TTTTATTTATTAATAATATTCTTATAGGGGCAACAAGATTTAATATAGGGATGTTCATATATAAACTAAAAAAAAGTAAATTAACAAAAAAACTGAAAGCTACATCAAATCAATATTATTAGACGAGACTGGATCTTTTTTGTGAAAATATTTCGCATCAGATTAAATTTCAGATTCATTTTTTAAAAAACAAACTACATTTATAAAATTTAATACTTATTTATTTTTATTAGTACGAGATATTACATTAAACTATTAATTGTTAATTTCAATTAATTTTTAATAATATTTACTTTTTTAAGTTGATATATTTTTATTATTAATATTTCATTTAATTCAACTATAACTGTAACATTAATTTTTAGTATATTATATATAATATTTTGCTTCAAACTTGTTATACTAATGTAATCTTACAATGTTATTATTAAAATAATATATTACAAATTATAATTTAAATCAATAAAAAATTGATTTAATTTAAACCGCATTAATTTAAATCATATCAGATTTTTTTTTCTTTTGAGTTTTCATCTAAACCAAACTGTGAATATTTTTATCTAAAGGAAAAATGAGAAAACAATCAAAACAAAACTACTTTCTTATTCTTTCAACCCCATAACATCGACTAAAAGTAGTAGAAAAAAATTGAAGCCAGGCATGGTGACTTCCAGCAATAGAGGTGCCATACTTAGCTAATCAATCAACACAAACATTTTTTCTAAGCAAAAAATAAATAAACTCAAAGTATCAAGAGAACAGTTATGTAAAACTCTTGATGTGTATAATATAGTTTAGATGAGTCGGATTTTAGAGATTTATTAAAGTCAGAACATGCATTAAGATTTAAATAGCGCTACGTAAATACTTATATATTACTTACCAAAGAGGTCTTCACATCAGTAGCAACAATTAAATCCACAACTTGTAAATTTAAATAAATTTTTTATCAACTAAATCAATTTTCATTGGCGGATAATTTCTCATTAACAAAACTACAACTATTATTACACATAATAATAAAATCAACTACACATTATATTAATAATTCATCTAGAAATATATTTCTTGATAAGCTCGTATGAAAAGTAATAAAAAATAACATTCACAAGTTTTTTTTATAAATGAATAACTAGTGCAATTAAAATTTTAATTTAGTCAACTGATCTTATGCATATAGTATTATTCAATCCAATATTTGACGCAGACACAAACATGCTATATATGAATGAATATTATTAAAATAACTCTCATAAGAGAATATACTTATAGCGCATCTTCAACTGTGTATTGAAGAGATGAACACCAAACTCAGCCCATAGGATGGCATGCTGCTGCTACTTGCTAGTACGCCACATCACATAGGGGTATAATAGTCCATGCGCACGAAAAATTAGGCGCAATACGCATCACGCTGACAGTAGAAACTCGGAGGACGTTTAGCTCTATTCCCGCCTTTTTGATTTTTGCAGATAACCAAATACGCACTTCATCCACAAAACCAAATTCATCACTCCATTCAATTCTCCATCCACTGAGAGCTCCAAAATCTCTCTCACACATCGCATTTCTTTAAACGGAGCTTTACGACGATCGGAGCAGAGTAACATCGTAAGTGTTCTCTCAACATGATTTTCATTCAGAGCATCTCTTATTATCATCTGTGAGTTCAGATCAAACTTAGATTGTAGCTTTTAAAATTCGTTTGAATTTTTGAGATTACGTCTATGTTGGTGCCGATTCTGAATTCTTCATTTTTTTTTCTCTATGGTTTATTTTCAGGTGATAATCAATCCTTGAGTTCAAATTCTTAGTTTGTTTGGAGTTCGCTTCAGGTTAATTTTATTTTCGTTTCCGTGTTCACGTACTTAGTTCATTTGAATGATGTGCATGATTTTTCTTGCTTAAGTTTTGAGGTTGTTATTTGAATCCTGCTTGGCTGTTGAGAAGGAACTTTCGAGATAATGGTTTCTTTCCGTATTGTAAACTCTGTCGGGAGAAACATCGTGATATGGTGACTCATACGGTGGCTTTGTTCCTTTGGTTCATGAGCGATGGGTTTCTCCCATTATTTGTTAAGCTTTATGCGTGGGTTTGTTTTAATTTTACACCTTAATTACCTAATAAAAGTTGGTTGTTACATTTTCAGGTCAGTTAGTGGGGCCCTTGCATTACTAAAATTGCCGGTTTGCAACTAACAATGGACACTGTAGCGCGGCAAGTTCTGCATGATGTAAGTAGAAATCTTGATTTGGCGATTTTTATGAACTGAATTAGTTTGGCCGCTGTGCTCTTTGAATATTTCACTTATGATAGTTTGGAAATTGGTAGTTCGTTTGGTTAGGTTTATTCATCGCTTTAAATTTCTCCTGTGAATATTGTTTTGATGATGTTTGGTTTGTGCTGTTGCAAATGCTGACTGAGCACTCATAATAATTGTAGGCAAGTGTCAAAAAATAAATGCTGACTATTATTTTCGATTGCTCTTCTCTTTGACATTAAAGGATAGGATCAATTATGATTTTAGTTGCAGTGTTTCTATTCTTGAGTGAAAAGATATATTAATAAATTCATGGATTTGAACCATATATTCAGGAGCAAGCAAATGTTTGTCGGAGTCTGGGCAGCAATATTCATCCTTCAAGCCAGTCAAGGAAAATTTCTATAGGAGTTATGGCAGATTCAAAAGCTAGTACAAGATGTGGAGCCATGAAAGGGGACGGAGCCGTCATGCCAAATACAGAAAGGGTAACCTCTAAGGTGGGAAATTTGACCGGAAGAGAAAGCAAAGCTGAAGGAGTGACAGCTTCCTCTAAAATTAAGCAAATTGGAGGTCCAAAAGCGGTGGAGTGTTCTTGGATGTCCAAATCCTTTTACCAAAAGACACCTACTTCTGAGACAAATATTCAAGCCAACCAAACCTCTATTATACTGGTCTCTCCTGGGGTGCGGGATGAGCATGTTGGTATAGGGTGTAAAGCTGGGACTCAGTTTTTTTCATATCAAACTTCAAATTTTCCTTCTAATAATTACAAGAAGTTTGATGGGGATACTAGCAGAAGCGCTAGAAGGAAGGGAAGGAACGATGGGACCACTGAAGAACCAAAAGCTTTTGAGTCTGATAAAACAAAGGCAGAAGACAAGATAAGCAGAACAGAAAACAAAACTGAAAATTTGAGGATGAAGCTTTGCCAAATATTGGGGACAACCTCTTCCCCTAAGACTCAAGATACAGGCTCTCATACTCCTAAAGTGGACGAGGAAAGTTTAACACTCAAGCAGCGCTTGAACCAGAAGGAAAACAAATTTGTTAAGAGCAGACAAAATTCAGATACTATAGAAACTGATTCAGAAAGTCCTGGCCATACTTGTAAAAGGCCAGTCACTCGTTCTAGGAGCAGAAAGAAAGCGGTTTCCCAAAAGCAACAGGGAAAGGGTAAAAGTGGCCTAATTTCCAGAGACGCAGAGAAGCATCAAGAAAAAAGTATATTGTCTTTTGAAGAAAAAGGGGTTGGTGGCCGAGATGCTTTTCCAAATGGCGGTTCCTCAGTGTCATTAAAGAAGAAGAGTCAGGGAAAGAATTCCCAAATAGGGCGACGTAAGATCTGCTTCACTGAAAATTATACTGCAGATAAACTTCACCAAGACACTTCGAAGACTGATCCACCAAAGCATGCAGGGGTTCCATTTTCACTTGGGATTAAAATGGGAGGATTTAGCGGTTTCTTACCTGATTATCAGACAAAAAGCCCTCAGGCACAGAAGGTAGATCAAGAAAAAGAATTTTACCAGCCACAAACAGTAAATAATACAGATCAGTGTGTAGAACTTGAGGCATCAGAAAATGGAAACCAGCAGGAGTGTAGAAGTATTCCAGTTACACAGAGTGTTGCCAAGTCACAAGATGATTTTCCAAGTCCTACATTTCAATTTAAGACACCTACTTTGAACTCTCCTAGCACGACACCAAAGACGTACCAAAAGGAAAATGAGGCTAGTAGTCCAGCATCCAACAAAAGAACAAGATTTTCTCTTGGGTCCATTCGTAATTTAAGGACTTTTCTGGCTTCGGAGCCAGACTTCACAACAAGCGAACAAGACAAGTCTTATGTATCCTTATTACTTTTGTGTTTCAAGTTGATACTTTCATGTTTTTTGTCCTCTAACTAGAGATGTTATGTTTCTGTTTATTTCTATTCCTTAATATACTTCAGCATATGAAAGAACGTGAGTATTCTATTCCTAGAAAAGAAAAATCTTTCGTGATAGAGACACAAGAGCAGGATGGATCATCTGATTCATCATCTGAGGAGAGGAACTTCCAAGGATGTCATCAAGGTTTGGCTTTCATCAAATAAGATGCATTATCTTGTAGACTCTTAATGAAATTTGCAAACTGAAACCCAAGAAGAAAAAAAATCCACTGGTATAGAGTGTTTGTTGTGCGGCAACCTCCAGTAGATTGCTGTTGGTTGTGAATACTGATGAACGAAAAACACTGATAATTTTTAGCAGAAAATTAAAATTCATCATATATAATTGTTAGCCGAAAATGTGGCACATGCTCTTCTAAAACTCCTGTGTTAGTTTTTGATGCATTTGCTGGTTTGACTTCAGTCGCACTATCTGGGCTATCAGATAGTGTTTTTTTCCTCCTTTAATAGTTTTCATCTTTTCATGATAGAACCATCTTCTGTTTCATATGTAGGTTCAAGAGCAAGGCATCCTGCTGAGAGGAAATGTTTTGCGGTTCATCCAATCAAAAGGCTGTGCAAACATAAAGGCATAAAATTTAATGATACCAGCCCAGCTTCTGTGTCTTCAAAAGGTAAAACTTACACTCTGTACTTGATATTTAATATCTAAATATGCTATTCTGACATGTTTAATCTTCAAACTTTCATTCTCATTAGAGATAGGAGAAAGCGACTCGATTGGTGAAGCTTCTGAACAGACTCAAGATGGGTTTGTAAGGTGTTTTCTCTTTGTCTATGATGAACTTGGCGATGAGTAAGAAAGAGTACAAAATACAACTCATATTTAAACAACTCTTTAATTGTATGATTCTCACCAATTTGTTAGGGCTGTTGAACTGTTCGCCTTGGAATTGGCCAAACTTAAGAACAAACTGAAGTTGATGACTAGTCAGAAATCCTCAGAAATTTTGAAGTCTGTTGCTGAAGACATACATTTCCAGCTGCAGGATGTTCATTCGGAGATTCAAACAGACTTGTACGTATATTACATTAATTAGTTCTAAAACTTCCCATATATCATGCTTTTATGCGTTTCTGAATAAATGTTTCAGAGGAAAGCTTACAAATCTCAATAAATCAAAGAGAAAACGGCTAGAAACAAGATTTGAAGGTAGCAAGCTTTCTACTTCAATTTTTGCTTAAATTAATTTGTGTTCTGATTTAACTGATATAGTTATTCTGTACATCTTTCTCCTTTTCATATTCTCTTTTTAAATTCAACTTCCAAAACCTTCTGTCCAAGAGAAAATAACTAAACATTGTCCAGCTTCGGCTATAATATTTCTGCCTTCATGAATCATTGGACACTTAATAGTCTTTTGAAAATTCTGAAACCTCTTAATGACTCTGAATAGTCCTCTTTATTAAGGAGAATTCTTTGGTATCCTTGATAAACAGTGAGTACTGGTTGTCTTAATACAAAACTTTAAGTAGTTAAAAAATAATTAAGTTTGAAAAAAATGATGTGACTTCAAATGATTGGCTGTTGAGTAGTGGTTGGATACTTTATCCAGCACAACTCTATGGTTGAGAGTTGTCACAAAAAATTAAATGCTTTTTAAGTTCTCAAGATCTTACGATATGCTTTTATAATTTCATTTAATACTTCTAATTTGAATTTTTAGAATTTATTAGGAGGATGGTTAGATGACCATTTTGAAGGATAAAAAATTCTCTTTTGTTTTACTGTAAAATATTAGGATAAAAAATTGATAGATGCAAAATATATATTGTTTATATTCAAACCGTATGGTTCTTACTAATTTTCTGATCACGATTGAGAAGTTGTGAAAATACAAGTGCTTGTAAGTCCAAGATAAATTCAAATAATTGACAACTGTATTGGCAGAAATACCAAGTTTCAATGTAATATGATATTTTTCATAAAGGTATAACAACAATCACAGGTTCAAAAAGATTGGGAAGAATCACTCACATCTAAGAATACGGGATGATACTATTGAGAATGTCTCTGCATTTGATGTCTCACTTTGCATTTCTATAACTTGTTAACGTCTAGCTATCTATATTTTTATTGCTTCTGAATTCCATATTCAATATTTTCCTTTCTAAGCACTTTCTTGTCACATGATTATGTTTGTGCATGACTTTCATAGGAGATGTTTTCTCCATCTTCTCTTTCATACCTTTTCTTACCTATTCCTCTAACAAAAATGCAGACCAGCATAAGCAGTTGAGATTAATATACGATAGATTCAAGGAAGAGGTTAATCTACATCTACAGGACTGCAGAAGCACTGTAGAAGATCTCGAGGCCGATCAGATAGAGATAAAAGGAGCCCTGGAAAAGCAAAGTATGAAAACTTAGTGTTAGTTTATTTTATATCTACCACCTTTTATGTGCAACTAAAGATTTATACTTTCTAATCTTTAGAGTCAATGACCCAATTTACATTCATTTATGTCATCTTCTGTATCACTTCTGTTAATTATTATGTTTAAAATTTTAATTGCATGAAGATAGCATCATTTTATCTGGGTTGCAAGTTAAAATTCATCTATGAAGTTTTGGAAAGAAACTTCAAGCAGTTTTCTTCGTAGTATTTTGATCTGCAACCACTTCAGCTTTAACTCAATAAGGGATTAATATTTGGTAGATTTCTTATGTTTAATCTTTGGTTAAGGGTAACAAAATTACATTTGCATGGTTGTAAGTATTATCTAGGTTGTGACCAAGTTTTGAACATATCGTGTGTATTATAGGAGTAGCACACAAGAAGCTTCTATCACAAGTTGAAGAAGCAGTGGAGGTCAAACTCAATGATGCTCAAAAGAAAATCACATCCACACAGGAGGCAAGTGTTTACTATTATATTTAGTAGCTATATACATCAGCACTTGGTTTTCACTGCTTTTTATGATTTTATCTGAATGAGTTGGAGGTTAGTCATCAACCAATGGCTCTTTTTTTGTGATTTTATACCATACTAGTATTGCATAAAATTATGCTTGAATGACTAACTGCAATACTAAAGTCACTGAAGCCTGACTTGAGTCATAGAAGCCAGCAAAATGCTTAGCCAGTTATTTGGATTGCACTTATTACGCTTGATATAGACATCATAAAATTCGAGTTTCATGTTTTTGGGATTTTGCATTTATAAAGTAAATAATTCATTCTAAGAAGAAAAGCGAGGTCATCTCAACCCTTAATTTTAAGAAAATCTTACAATTTATTATGTACCATATTCCTTTTATAGTGAGGCACCCTTTTTAGAGAAAGTAAAATCTAACTTTTCTGTTATCTGCCTTCATATATGTGATTCCTTTGCATTGTTTACTGAACTTTGGATTTGATATATTACTGGTCCAGCCGACATTGTTAACTATTATTGTAAATGGAGACGCAGCCTTATGTATTTTGTAGGACTAATTTTATCGTCATTGACTGCAGATGGCAAGGGGAAAACTACTGCAACTGAAGCACGTTATAACAGTGTGCTTGAAAGATGGTATTCTAAATTGATACGATTTCTTCTGATTCCTTACAAGTTACGAACTTTTCTAATATGTAACAGCACCCCCTAATTTCACCATATCCTTGGCACCGGTATCCCTCCTCCCCCAGCCCCTCCTTTGAGTGATGCTAATTACAAAGCTACCTTTTTCATTGATTTAGCCGAATTCCAGTCACATGCTTGGGTATTCTTTTACCAAACTCACATCCTGGAATTATGATGGGTTTCCTTTTGTTGAGCATGATCAGTTTTTTTTCCTTCAACATTTTGATGAATCTTTGAAGCCTGAAGGGAGCACTTTAATGTATTGGTCTGTTGAAAACTTTAACTTGAATCACTGAAGGATTTCATTTTATAAATATCCAATGACAATATTCAAGGATTTCATTTTAAGTTAAAAGTTGGTCATTAACATGGGAACAACATCCCAGATTAGCCAGCATATAATCTTCACTTTTCATCACCAAAAATAAGCTATCCAGAGTTTCTTCAATCTTAGCAAGTTCTGGATGAAAGGTACTTGTAGCATGGAAGACGAAAATGCAGTGGCCCACCTGAATCCAGCTACATCCTGGTTTTTTTTCCAACCCTTTATCCTTTATCAAGCTTCTCACTTTTGACATGTCTTCCCATCGTTTTCCAGAGGCATATAAATTTGATAGAAGAACATAGTGGCCTGAATCTTCAATATTTAATTGGAAAATATGCTCTGCAAGGAGCTCAGCTAGTTCCACTTTGTTGTGAAGTCGACAGGCACCAAGGAGGCTTCCCAAAACATTGGCATCTGGTATCACAGGCATGCTTGTGATGAACTTGTATGCACCAACAAGATCTCCTGTTCTGCCAATGAGATCCACCACACACGAGTAGTGCTCCATATCTGGCTTAATACCATAATCATTAATCATTGAATTATATAACAGCCAACCTCTGTCAACAAGACCTGCATGACTACATGCGGATAACAGTGAAATAAAAGTGACTTTATTTGGTTTCATTCCTACCTCCTTCATTTGCTCGTAAAATGCCAAACCCTTTTCTCCTAGGCCATGAGTTCCACAAGCAGATATCATAGTGTTATATGTTATGACATTCTTTACCATCATCTGGTTAAAGACCTTCACTCCGTGTTCTAGAAATCCACATTTGCTGTACATATCTATTAGGGAATTTCCAACAGAAACATTTAACCCCATACCACTTTTGGTTGCATAGCCATGAATTTCTTTTCCCTGTCTAAGAGCACCTAATTGGGTGCACATAGGAAGAACACTCACTAAAGTTATATAATTAGGCCTATGTTCAGCAACCCAAATTTTTCTAAAGGTTAAAAATACTGACTGAAAATCATCAACTAGATGATACCCAACAATTAGTGAATTCCATACCATGATATCCTTATCTGACATGTATTCAAATATTGACTCCGCTTCCCTGATTGACCCACAATTAGCATACATATCGATCATTGCGCTTCCTACAACTACATCTGTTAAAAGTCCTTCTTTGAGAACAAAGTTATGCATCTCCTTCCCCTGTTTCAACAATTTGAGTTTTCCCAAGGCAGAAAGAACACTAGTAACAATAATTTCATTTGTTGCAAAACCCATATTCACCAATCTAACATATAGTTCAAAGCTCTCTAGGTACAGGCGATTTTGTGAGTAGCCAGCAATCAAGGTACTCCAAGAAACAATATCCCTACAAACCATGTAACTAAATACACGATCCGCCTCAAGTGGATAACCACATTTACAGTACATGTCAATGATAGCATTGGAAACATACAAATCACTGTCAAAGCCACTCCTCAAAGCACAACCTTGCAGTGCCATCCCCAACTTCAAAGCCTCCAATCTGCCACAAGCGGGTAACACAGATGCTACAATAACCGAATCAGGCTTTAGACCTTCTGATCTCATCTTTCTGAACAATGCAAGAGCTTCAAGGCACTCACCATTCCACACGGTTCCGCAAATCATTGCAGTCCAAGAAGCCAAGTCTCTAACCGGCATTTCATCAAACAAGCTACGCGCATCTTCTAAGCTTCCACATTTAACAAACATGTCAATAACAGCACACTGAACAAAAAGATTAGGCTTTCCCTCGTTGTAGAGGATAGTGTGATGAACCCATCTTCCAATTTCAAGAACACGCAAGGACGAACAAGCTTTGAGGACAAGCGGGTATGTGTAATTATCAGGGGTGACACCTTGTCTGAGCATGGAGTGATAGAACTGAATGGCATGGGTGAAGTGGCTAGAACCAACAAGAGCTCGTAGAATGGCATTCCAAGCAAGGTTGGGCTTTTGGGGGAGTTGAATGAAGGAGAGAAAGGCGTAATGGAGGGAACCAAAGTTGACATAGACATTGACAAGCTGTGAAGGAAGGGATTTATGAGGAGAAGTTGGGTGAAAGAAACCGAGGACGAGAAGAAGAGCGTGCAATCTTTTGGCTTCCAGAAGATTGGGTGGAGAGTTGAGTTGATGGAACAAGGAGGTGATGAAGAAAATGGGAAGGGAATGTTTTTGTCGTGCGAGTGTGACATTGGCATAGGGATTCAGCTTGATAGGTGTATTACGAAACACCAAATTCCACAAGGATAGCATTTGGCACTGTCCATTCCCTTTACTTCTGAGTTGCACGTCCCGCACGTTTTTAATCCTTGAAAATAACATGCAGTGTCACCAAAATTCCTGAAAAACTTGGGTGCTGCTACAATATGTTTATAAGAAAATAGGGTTCTACTTCTAAAACAATGGATAAAGTAATGATAGAATGAAGACTATTAATTAAATATTCCATTCATCTTTGGATTGAGAAATAGACCAAGGCTACTCTGGACTAAAATAAATTATTATTAAAATCCGTATATAACACAACTCACAAATTTTATCATACACTTATTTATACTGGATCAGTTTTTTTTTTTTTTTTTT
>JBBPBP010000001.1:6460842-6529542 GCA_037974735.1 Cicer chorassanicum | reverse complement strand
ATTTTTTGTTTTCACATATAATGTGTTCACTTGATTGATGTCCCACCATTCCAGTAAGAGACATGAATTTGAAAAGACATGTTATACTGTTTTTTGAAAATCCATTTTCTCACCGATGATACTATATAATAAATAAAATAAAAATAGAAAAAGAAGCTTATTGACTATGACTTCTCTGTCATAAAGCCTCACTTCTATATTAACTCAACTCCTTTTCTCAGCTGCCACTTCATTTTCCTATGAATAAAACATTGGTTTGTTGACATTTCACATATATTTATTAATAATAAAAACTTTGGTGAATTGTGAAAATCAGAAATGGGAAGACACTCATGTTGTTACAAGCAGAAGCTTAGGAAGGGTCTTTGGTCACCAGAGGAAGATGAAAAACTACTAAGGCATATAACAAAGTATGGACATGGATGTTGGAGTTCTGTTCCTAAACAAGCAGGTTAGTATATTATCTATCTACTTTAGCTTAATTATAATGATTATTATAAAGTTGAACTTTTTATTAATGTTAATTATTGGCTGCAGGTTTGCAAAGGTGTGGTAAGAGTTGCAGACTTAGGTGGATTAATTACTTAAGGCCTGATTTAAAGAGAGGAACATTTTCACAAGATGAAGAAAATCTCATTATTGAACTTCATGCAGTGCTAGGGAATAGGTAAATTTAAATTTAGTCTCTTTTATATAATTGAAAATTTTGAATTCTTCTTATTATTATTTTGTTGTGATTTATCAGATGGTCTCAAATTGCGGCGCAATTGCCGGGGAGAACAGACAATGAAATAAAGAATCTATGGAACTCTTGTTTGAAGAAGAAACTGAGGCAAAAAGGTATAGACCCTGTGACTCATAAGCCACTATCTGAAGTTGAGAATTTAGAGGACAATGTGAAGAGTCAAGAGAAAGTAGCACAAGTATCCAATGAATTGAATCTTTTGAAATCAGAGAGTTCAAAATCAGATGCAGCTTCTTGTGATCACATAACATCAACTTCAATATCTCCAAAAGCATATGCACAAGAGATGGATGGTTCAGGTTCAGGTTCTTACAGCAAAAGTGAAAGTAGTAATTTGATGAACAGCAAAGACATGTTCCTAGACAAGTTCATGAATCATCACACTGATTTGATGTCAAATTTCCCACTTCAGATGAGTTTTTCAAACACTGAAAATGATTGTTTAACTAATGATTCAAGCACTAGTCATTGGTTTAACCAAACAGGAAAAACTTTTGATATGAATTCTGAGTTTCCTTTCAATTCTAATTCTATTCTTACACCTACAACAACTACAACTACTACCATGTTTCTTCCTAATTCTTTTTGCTGCAATGATTCATCACTTGCTACTATTCACTCTGACAATGTTTCTACACCATGTGGATCCAATTATTGGGAAGTTAATAGAACTGATAATAGAAGCAATAATAGCAGCACCTTGAATTTGCAAAACAACATTTTTTCTTCTTCTTGGGGATTGACAGATTGTAGTATAAATTCTACTAAAGAAGCTCAAATTCATGATATGATGGAGAATAATCATGCAGAAGAAGCTAAGTGGGAAAATAACTATCTTCACAATCCAATTTTAATGTTGGCTTCTGAATCTTTATGTAATGAGATAAAGCCTTCCATGATGCAATTGGTACCTCATGATACTTTAGGGGCTATTTTGCCTCATACAAAGCAGCAAGAACAGTCACAAACTTCTAATATCTTTTCTAAGGACATTCAGAAGCTTAGAGCAGCTTTTGGTGATATGTAACAGGATTTGAGGATAAGAAAACAGTGAAGATTTTAGAGAGGTGTTCCAATCCAAGGAATTGTTTTTCTCCGTACAAGTCATGGTTTTAAATTACAATTGTTGTTACGCAGTGCAGTCGAAATTTCGGTTGTGTTATATTGCAATTGAAGACCGCAATTTATAATTATGACACAGGTGTGTGAAACCACTTATTTTTTTCTCTTGTATATAGGTTTGAATTTCATACAAAAAAACAATTTGTTTTACCCTTTTTGCTTTGTTGATATTTGTGAGCCAACCCATTTGTTTTGTTTTTTTTTACATTCTTTTTCTTTTGCTGGTGTGGGGTAGATTTGGTGAATAAAGATTTCTCTGTTGTCTTTTATTTTATTTTATTTGATTACATACTCTTTCTTTTATATACAGTGTAATAGAAATGGTGCATTTCTATATCACATATGTTTATTTATTGGTTCATATATGGAGTTTTATTTTTTCCTTTCATTGGTAGGAACAGAAATAGACTCACTCAGTTACTTTATTAATAAAAAAACTTGCAGAATCTATTTTACTTGGTATATGATTTTCTCTTGTCGCTAACTTTGATGCCACTGAAAATGACACTAAAACTTGTCCATTATTTTGTAGACAGTGGAGTAATATTAATAATGTATTCACTTCCATAATAGTCTTGACAGTACTTTCTCATCTATGCAAGTTTTACTTTTTCACTTGCACTGTGAGATCCTTAGTCTTTGTTGTAATGTCCACAAAATGATGTGAATTATTTATCTTTTCTTACAAAGAAAAGGACAGCATCAAAGTAATGATTAATTTAAGAACACACGGAAGAGGGGTCATTTCGTTCTCAATAGTTATTTATATATGGTATGTATGCTTTGACATTTGAAACACCTTCTGTACTTGTTTTTCTATATATAATAACTATTTTTACGACTAATGTAAATACTCATAAAATATATTTTATGAGTCTTGTTTTTACATTTTTTTATTAGTCATATTCTTTTTATAGTTGTTGTAGAATTTAGAAGAATCAAAATAAATTTAAATCAATTAAATATTATTTTTTAATTGTCTTTAATATAATAATTTTTATCAAATAAATTTATTTACGGTAGTTAAATAGAAAAATATACTAATTTATTAAAAAAAATGAAATAGTCAAGATTACACTATGTTAAGTCAACCCTTCGTCCGTACTTCATCCTCGTTTACTTAATCCTTATAACTATGAATGTTATAAGAGAAAAAACGAATTCAAATTAGAGGATTAATTTAGATTTTTTATTGAATTAAAATTAAAATAATAAACTTTCAAGGATTAAAATTGTAGTTTATCTGAATCTCCTTCAAATTTCAAAATATATGTGATTTTTTTTCGCTTATAAAAATTAATGATAAATATTTTTTTGTTAACAGAACTAAAGTTAAGGTTTTTTAGTAGCCTTATTGTTGAACCGATCTTGGCAAAAAATTTAACATATTTCTCCGTATCTCTCATATTTTCTTTTCATAGTTCTATTATTTATCTTTCTCACACACTACTCAGAACAAAAGTCTAGTATGAACATGCTAGTGATTTATTTCATGTATGTGCAATAAGTGACACTATGGGGAGTGGATTTAGATTCTCTTTTTTCTCTCTCATTTTCTTTCATGATGTGAGAGTCATAGATACAAAAGTATTATTTGAAGCAATTTTTATTTATAAACTTATAAAAATTGTTTTTCACGTTTGACTCTCACAAGAAAAGAAAAGAACAAAAAGGAAAAATCTTAATCCGTTCCCAGTTGAAATAATAAAGTAAAAAGAAAATCACAAACGATAAAAAGGGAATAAAGGGAGTGCACCAAATAAATAAAAAGGAATAAAGGGAAAAGCGCTAAGCCCAAATAAAAGAAACAAAGGGAAAAATCCAATCTAGAGAATACAAGCCCAATCTCTTCTGATATTTATACCAAGGTTAATCACTGTATATGATAATATGGTATCAGAGTCTTGTTATAGGACTTTTGAAGATTTGAATTATATTTCTTACATTTTAAATTAATTATACACAAATGATACTGCCCAATAACTATAATTATTAAAAATAAAAAATTTGAGTTTATTGCATTATTTGATTCTAGTGCGTACTCTAATTGTCTTCAAGAAGGATTAATACCCACTAAATATTACGAAAAAATTTTAGAAAAATTAAGTGGAGCCAATGGTTCTAAATTAGGTGTTACTTATAAATTACCTAATGCAAAGGTATGTAAAAATGGAATTTGTTATCATACTTTATTTTTATTAGTAAAAGACATTAGAGAAAGTGTAATTATAGGAAATTCTTTCCTAGCATTACTATACCAATTCACTCTATCACATGAAGGTCTTACTACAAAAGCAATAGGAAAAACAATAAAATTTGAATTTGTTCAAAAACCCAAAATTAAAGAATTAAATATGTTACGGGAAGCATCAACATCAAGTCTTAATAACATTAATTTAATTTCTCAAAAGAAGAAACAAATAGGAATGATAAACAAAGAGATTCATTATAAAAGAATAGAAGAACAATTACAAAATAAAATCATACAAGATAAAATAAAAGAATTACAAGATAGATTTGAAAAAGAAATATGTGCAGATCACTCCAATGCTGTCTGGACAAGAAAGAAGCATGTGATCTCACTTCCTTATGAACCTAGTTTTAATGAAAGAAATATTCCCACTAAGGCAAGACCAATACAAATGACTCAACAATACCTAGATTATTGTAAAAAAGAAATACAAAAATACTTAGATAAAGGATTAATAAGACCCAGTAAGTCTCCCTAGAGTTGTGCAAGTTTCTATGTAATGAACTCGACAGAATTAGAAAGAGGAGCACCCAGGTTAGTTATTAATTATAAACCATTAAATAAAGTATTACAATGGATTAGATATCCAACCTCCAATAAATTACACAGTTCATCCGTATTCTCTAAATTTGACATGAAATCAGGATATTACCAAATACAAATAGAAGAAAAGGATAAATATAAAACAACATTTGTAGTACCCTTTGGACATTACGAATGAAATGATATGCTTTTGGATTAAAAAATGCACCTAGTGAATTTCAAAATATTATGAATGACATTTTTAATAATTATCAACATTTTACTATTGTATATTTAAATAACGTATTAGTATTTTCAAAACGTATTAATCAACCCTTTGAACATCTAGAAAAATTCTTTAATATTATTAAAGAAAATGGATTAGTGATGTCAGCAAAATTCTTTAAAATTCTTTAATGTGAATTTTGCCGTTAAATTATTTAACAAAAAAAAGATTATACAAAAAAAAAACCATAAAATCTACCACCAAGGTTGCATTGCAAATGCAACATCTACGATGATAGCAAAGTAGAAACTATCAAAATAGGAAACATAGCACAGAAAAGCATCACTACTTTGAAAAGTATTCACTTTGTTAACAATACCACTCCATAGTTTCTTAAAATTCTTCTACCATCATCGTGGAAAATCGATTGATCCAAAGCCATTTTACTTTTAGCACCCCTCATTTTTCTATCAAACCGAAACCCGTAAGCTGAATGAGTGTGCATTGTTTTGTTTTCATAACAAATCCAAAAAAAGTCAGTAACAGGCACATCCTCTAAATTCCGTGGATAAAGATGAATTCCTCTAGAGAGTAGAGGTTGAGCTTGTGGCTTTGGTTTTTGAAAAGTTGGGAAGGGTATTTGTATATTGGGTTACAAGGCATGTAATCCGAAAGCATGAGAATTTAAAAGTTTTGAATTAAGGTTTAGAAAAGAAGTTTTCATTTATTTATTTTTAATACCAAAATATTTGATACACATCCATACACAGCAGTTATATACTATGAGAAACAAAGAAATAGAGAAAATAGTGTGATAAATGTGATGTTCTCTCCGTCTCACAATGAGATTTATTTTAACTAACAAAAATTGTTTTAATTTTCAATACAACTTTAATTATTTTTTCTTTTATACTACTCTTCAATAATCTATGTGCACAACTTACAAAACATTAGTGTACTTTACATTGATAATAATAAAAAATTTCATCGATAGTTAAGATGAGTAGTTTGATAAAATGATTTTTTTCTTTCTTCTAATTTTTTTTTTTTAATATGTGTGCAAAAATTTTAAACGAACATTCATGTGAGACGCGCGGAATATGTTAGTGATAGAATGTGAAGAGAGATAGAGAAATAAAATAAAATGTTGAATGAATGTTTAAAAATTTAGATGTACACATCATTATTCTTTTTAATAATACATAAAAGTCAATGATTTTTCAATATTCTAAAATAAAAGTCTAACACAGACAAAAATAAATAAAAATAAAAAGTCTAACACTAAGGTATCAAATCTTTTAGGTTGAACATATTATTTATTTAAATATGTAATCACACTGTTCTTACTTACAAGCAACAAGTTTAATGACTGTTCTTGTTTAAATATGTAATCACTCAAATATAAATAAAGTTTAAAGATTATATTTAGTAAGTGTAAATTGTTTTATGTGGACAACAAATACTTGATTATGTAATTATATAATAATAATAATAATTACAATTATATGATGAAATAACAAAATCAACGCTTCTTATTAATTGTCAGCGTAAAATTAGTTTACACTGACAATGCACTTTTCTTTTTCTCGTACAAGTAAAAATTACTAAATTCAACTCTATTTTAGAGAGTTGTTTCAAAATTTCTCTTATTTTTTCTACTATTTTCAAAGTTGAATGTATAGTTTTAATGCAAATTTAATGCAATAATTATTATAATAAAAGGATAATTTAATAATTAAACTAATCTTTTAATACAAGTTTTGCTTATAAATAGCTTGCACCAAGATCTTACGTTTTTATATTTGATTAACTCATCAGCGCAAAATCAACTTGTAAAAGTCAGGATTATTCCTTTTTAAAAATTCTACATTTTCAATGTGGGACTCGATTTTTTCGGATATAAGAAGAGATATATGTGACAAAATAGTTTGAATAGGTTTATGAGTCCAACTCTTTTATAACCACTTTGCAAGGGAAGTCTCCCAAATATTAAAAAGTGGCCAATGCCCACCCTCTGTAGATATCCCCAACTTAGGCTGGTAGCCAATCCTAGAATTCGAGCACTTATATGTGTTCCCTTCAAAAACACAAGTATGTATGTGCATCAAATAAATTATTTATATTTATCTTATTATTTTAGTATTGTATAAGTATTTAGAATAACAAATACTAATACAGTCACTTGTTAAAACTTATTAGACATTCATTAAGAGGAAAATTATCATGTTTTCAATGATAAAAAAAAGTGATCAATGATGCACGAATTAATTTTTCAATTTTGGATATTCAAACCAAAACTAGATAAATGACTACTAATGAATGTGAATCTTATTGACACCCCTTTTTATCAGTAAAAATGATGATAATCAATTTCTTTCTTCCTCACATAAGAATGGACTTAACATAATTAACGAATGTTAAATAGACAAGTTGCAATTACAAGGATGGAAGTGTACTATATTAAATATCATATGAAGAGATATCATATTTTACTCATTTAAACACCAGATTATGGCAGCTGTTATCACAAGGGTAAGGACAGTCAATAGCTTTCACAACTTCTCGATCGAAATACCAGTCTCCAACAGCAACTGCAATTGGCTGCATAACAAAACATTATTATTTTCTGATAACAATAAACATAGAAAGAGAAAAGTATGAAGCTTAACTAGTGTTGAATTAATCAAACTGGAATTTACACTCCAAAAACAGAAAAATAGTTATCAAATAATTATTTCACTTCGCTGGAGAAAATGTTTTATATCCAACTACACTGTCTTGAGACAATGGAAATCTAAATTGAGCATACCTTGTCCTCAAGAAGAGGAGAATCATCGGCAAACCATGTCTCCTGTCTCTCAGACTGACAATGAGCAAAACAAGAATTTATGAATAGTCCAGTTTGAGACGGCCTCGAGAAGTCTTTCACATCATCTAGCATTTGATTTCTGAAGTCTGGTTCAAAGGAAATATATATATTATGTTACAAGGAAATCATACAATTACATCAATTGCTGTGTATGATTCACATTAATTAATGTATCGTTTATCGCAACAAAATTAGCAAACTTCATGTGTGAATAATATAAGCATCATTCACAACAGTAGTAGAGATTGAAGGCACCTTGGAGGAACTCAATTTGAGATGAGCTACAATTTGCATGGTTCGACTTGCAGTCATTCCAAGAGCCAAGGGGATCAGCTGTCGGTGGGGCTAAACTGGCTTGGACCTGATGGAAACATGGTCCACATTACATTTGAGGCAATCCAAGAATTAAATTTGCATATAACCAGATATATAATCAATGTAATATATGATAAAGTAAGAAACAACATATTATTCCATGTTACCTGCCACACATCATAAGCTGCATTGAGTAAAAACAACGGTGTCTCAACATGTTCTACCATATTCTGAGGAAAGAAACACTGAAGAAACAAGACACCGAATATTTAAAATTTGAATGTTTACAGTAATTTTATAAGTTATGAACAGCATGACATCTAGAATAAGAATTACCGAAGTTGGATCCCGTTGGCTGAGACAACTTTTTGGCAGATTTTTCTGGACTTCCTACAAATTTCAAAACAATAGCAATATGAAGTAAAACAACTAATGAAAGAGTTTATTGCTAAGGTTGATGAACCTTCACTTGACAACTTAAGCTTTTAGGAAAATTGGTATTTAAAATGTATCGAAACTTGTATGAGGTTAATTGTTTGGATCTTGCTAATCTAATAATGATAAGCATTACAATATAAATCTACAAATGCTATATTCTACTAAATAGTTCACTATATTACTACAAAGCTAAATTTAACGCTACCTGTAACTGAACTACGCCTCCAAACAGATTCCTCAGCGAGCGTCCTCCAGATACATCAATTCTATACAATTGAACAGAATATAGATCATCAACTGTATCTAAGTTTCTAGTCAATTGAACAGGCTAGAAGAGATGTAAATAAAAATATTGAACTTACGCATCAAGAAAAAATCCTGCATCACTCAAACACTTCACTTTGGAAGATTGTGGTAACAAGCTTTGGAACTCATCACAATGTATTATGGATGCTAGACCACCCGCAGAGCATCCAGAGAGAAGGGCCTGACAATATACATTTATTGATTAGAATCCATGCACATTTAAGATTGAATATATATATATATATATATATATATATATATATATATATATATATATATATGAGAGAAGGTCCTGACAATATACATTTATTGATTCGAATCCATGCACATTTAAGATTGAATAACAACATAAAGAAACACGAGATACCTGTTCGGCGTTTTGCATTCCTTGAGACATTAATTCCTCCATTGCAGCTAGCCATATTTTTTGTCCTCGAAATTGAAGCCCCGCAGCCTGAAAAATGAACCAAGTTCACACATGTTATTCAATCATATGTTCTAAATTATCAATCTTTCAATAACAATTAACTCGCAACACCATAAGAAAAACTTGTTCATTAGAAAAAGATATGTCTTATAAGATAAACAAAGTTTCTGTTGAAATTTATATGTCAAATCAAAGACACAAAACAAAGAGTTGTGTACTTTGTGATCATAAGTATAACCAATAAGTTTTTGATACTACTACTAGCTTTTCTATTTGAAATTAGAATGATTTTTATCACATAGCTGCATTGATTGAATGTATCAGCAATATAAACTTTCCATAGAAATGTTAAGGGCTTTCAGTAGGAATTATATAGGCAAGAGGGACAAAAAAGATGTGATGCTTTAACTAACCTCATTTTCACTATCTCCACTAAAAGAAGCTCCATCACAGTACCTTAATTTGACTCTGTTCCAGTTAAAAAAATCTGTGCATATAATGGAAGATTGTGTCCAGAAAAAAGACATAAACACAGATGTGAGTATACATGAGTTGCAGCCTCAAGGAGTTCAGAGTTCAATTGAACTACAAACAACAAATGCATACATGTGTATTGTGTAAGATAAAGGGAAATACCAGGGTTTTCTTCAGCTTTATTGCTCAATATTCCTGTGAATGGTATTTGATTTTCCATATACTTTGACGAACCTCGACGGGTATTTTTTCTATAGACACAGTTTCTGATAGTATTACACCATCCTCCTCCCTGCAGGTATTCATAAAATGTCAACAATAGCATGGAAAATAAATAGTTAGACATAACAGCAAATAAATATTTTTCCTCTATTGTAGGCAAATTTTTAGGAAGTATTAAACCTTGGAAGTAAAGCATTTTATTAAAGTTCTTGGACATTGTTTTACTACATACCTCAAGATGAATAAGCCAACTATTTGCACCAGATCCAAATCCTCGATCCAAATGGTAACCAGGCAATGTTCCATCCAAACACACTGTGGTTGATTATAGGACAAAAATACAAAATTGCCAGATTTGAGATCATAAGTAACAAGTGTATGTATGCATTTGAGACAATTTTTAACATGATAGGTTATTCTATGCTATCAACCTGATAACCTATGTAGCAACCAACACTTCTAATCAAAGGTGTGTCTCAGTGTCCAACATGTGTCGGAGTCTGACACGACACTGACACCTTAAGGTGCTTGAAGTCATTCAATTAATTCATTTTCTCAAATTATTACCGGTATCGACATGTCAGTCTTAGTATATATGCTTCATAGCTATCAACTCAAACAAGCATACACATAATGATTCCTATTATCTTCAGAATTACATTAATTAAAAAGCATACATAATATACCTCCACTCCAGTCCACGCCAATATGAGGCATATTTAAACAGTAATAATCAATCAAAAACAATATCCATTGCAACTAGAAAGAGAGATAAACAAGTGGTCTTTGCTCAAATTCACCCACTATAGTTAGTAACCACTCTCATAAACTAGGAGGAGAAAAGCAATGCAGTTCCAACAAAATAATAAGGCAAATTAGAGAAAAAGTTTGAAGGCCCAACCAAGCTCCCCAATGTTGTGCTACCATTTTTAAAATGAGAGACAAGAAATGAGTTAGCTTCAAAATGTGGCATTTCAATGAAATAGCTCAAAGGGTATATTATAGATAAGGTTCTGAGAAAGAGAAAGAGAGAGAGAGAGAGATAGAGACCAGCTCCTTTAGAATCAGCTCCTTGAATCAGAGTGAGATTGACCATTTGAGGTTGCAATGAAACGACATCGTTTTCTGAGAAAGACACTACTGTCTGAGTCTCAGATCCAGAGGAGATAATCCCTGAAACTAAGAATGCAAATTCAACTGCCAACAAAATCAGCAGCTTCATTCTCATGCTAAGCTTCATCACAGTACTCTCAGTTTCTCTGAGAATATTATTTATTTGCTTTTTAGTTAAGGACCATTTTTCGTTTCTCTTCTCTTGTGAATGAAACAAATTAAAAGGTTATGTAACAAGTGTAAGACATTAGACCCTTGTCGTGTGATAATCTTTTTTATGATGATGTTTTTTTCCCATACAACAATCACGACATTATTAAAGTTTGGTATATACGATGTCGTATAAACTAAGCAAGGTCTTTATAATTAACTCATTCCTAGTGCTTACTTTTTTAATTTTTTGTTATTTTATAAGAACTTCTGCTAGTAACAATCAAATAAATTCATTCATTTTTTGTTATTTTATATATCAATTCTCTATTTGACAAAAAAAAAATCAATTGATTTATTGTTAGGAAATGCTTATTAATTTTGTGCTTGGTAAGTTTTAATAAGTGTAACTAAATGTTACCGCAAAAAGTAAAAAGTGTAATTAAACTTGTTTGGCTCCGTGATTGTGATGAGTAATTGAAGGCCGGCGGGGCCAATCACGTTTAACTGTAGCTTTCAAGGGAATCAAATATCACTATCATTCACATTCATAGATGACACTCTCCATTTACTACCTTCATTTCATATATTTAATAATTTAAGGAATTTGCATCTAGACAAATAAATCTTTCAATTAATATATATTTTTATTAAAATATCTTTTTTGTTTTCTTATTTTAATATTTTTATTTAGCCTCTTTTTCATAACAATTTTTATTTATTTTTTTTATTTTTCAATATAATATTTTACGATAAACAATATCATAAAATAAATTATCTTAGTTACATCTAAGGATATGATAATTGGAAAAGAATGATTAATTATATCTAATGGTTACTAATTATGTACAATTGAAATCATTTTAAGTGCCACAGATGTGGATCCTCTACTGCCTGGTAACCCTACAACATGGAAAACAAGTGTGAGATATGAGCAAAGGTATAGTCATGAATTTGAGGGCCAAGTTAGAAGATATATAATCTATTGAAGAAAGTTTAAAATTTCAAATATATAACTATTTTAAACAATAAAATATGACTGACATTTTTTTTTCTTTCTTTTAACTCTAATTCTCATGGAAATAGAGTTTTGATAATTTAGAATTCGATCAAGAGATAAATAAAATTTGACAGAAAATTATTTCAGCCAAAATTTGAATTCTAATTCTCTCGACCAATTCGTTCAGACTAATATTTTTTTTTAAGTAAAATAAGCGTATAATTTTATTAGTATAAGATGTATTTATAAGTAAACCTAACCAACCTAAATTTAAAATAAATAAAAAAAGTAAATGTAACTGACTTATAGCAGTCAACTGACTAACAGCTAAAAATTAACAACACAACTTGAGTGTTGACAAGTTTGAGGAGAAACAAATACAATAGCATAAGAGACAAGAAATTAAGAACAAATTTCTAGACTGTTACCAAAATAAAGTGCTGGAAATCTTGGTCTTAATTAAGTGTTAATCAGAACTATTTTTTCAGTGGGTAGTCGGTAGAAAAGTAATCAAGTGCTCAAGTTTGTTGTGTTCACTTTATAGTGCGGGAATTGATTCTTCATAAAGTTGCATTGCTTCTACAATAAGGCACATCTATGACTAACGTACAGAAACACCCTTTTTGTTTTTGGTGTGGTTTGGTTTAATGTTGAAGGGCTACACGTATACTTGAGCGCAAAAGTAGCTACATTTGCAATCAAAATAACAAGGCGGCCTTTAATTTTGGTTAGAAATTCCCAAACTTCAATTTGTCCCGAAGCAATGTTTTTCCATTTAGTCGACTCTCATCATATACCGATGACACATAAAACATCCATCCAGAGTTATAGCTTTTAAAAATAGAGAAATTGTATTTATCTCATCAGAGATCTCTTTAAATAACAATCACACCTCTTTTAATTTTCAAAATGCACTTACTTTTTTGTACTCACTAAAAAAATTAAACATAACATTTTTTTTTTTCGTCACACATTTTTATCTGTCATTTATCAAAAGAATACTTATACACACTTCAGTTGTGTCACTAAAAACATAATCATACATTTTAAATTGAAAATACTACATGTATAATTGTACATCTATAAATAAAAGCGAAAACTCTAATTGCGTTATATAGTAAATGATAAAAAATAGATGTAAGTGTAGCAAAAAAAAGTCAGATGCAGTTTTTATAGTGAGTATAGTAGAAGTGAGTGTTTTTTGAAAACTAGATGGAGTGTAATGTCATTTAAAGAGAACTGAGTGAGGTCAATGTAATTTTCCCTTCAATTTAAAATATAACAAAGTCATCTAACAAACACAAAAACTTACATCATCATTAACAGCAAATATATATTAGTAAGTCAGATGTTAATTCTAATTAGTCTGGGGACGGAACTGAACCTCTCACCTCCAACTCCTAAGAATGCCTCAATGTAGCATCCTCATTGTAATTTATCCCTAACAATTGCTATCTCATGCCCCAAAATATTGACAATAACATCAAATACTTAGCCACTTATTGTTTTTTTGGCAAAAGTTAACCACTTATTGTTGATGATGAGTGGCCACAAAAAACAATTATAAACGATGGTTGGTCGAGCAAGAGCATGCTAAACAAAAATATTACATGGGTTCATTTTCAGATAACCCAACTGGCACATTGTCATGCATACCAGCATGACTAATAATGAATATTCATAATTCAGTTAAGGGCAGGATGACATGAAAAACACCCCAGACATACTATTCGAAAGAATCAATCACCTTTAAAGAATCAATCTGGGAATAGTTCTAATTACACTTAAGGCTACAAATGGGGGAAGTGTCCCCATAAAGGCCTCCATTACGGACCAAACTAAAGTATAATTGTTAAGGAGCTGGGTCACAAACATGCATCATGCGGCTTATTATAATTAGCAAAAATTAATTGGATAAAAAATAAATAACCTACGTAGACACTGAGCCGCTGGATAATAACTCATTTTCTTCACCAAACTTATGATGCTTGTATATTTCAAGCAATAGTTCTCTACAAGGGACAACAGCACCAATCTTGATGCATGCCAAAAAAGCACCGGAAAGTTTTCTGTGCAAGCTGTAGGCTTCATCAGGTGGAGGAGTGAGCCTGTGCTTCAGCATTGTCGCCCCGAGGTGACTAAGGCTTTGAGTAATGTTATTTGATTGAAAGTCAAATGAACCAGGTCTTGAGAATGGCAACCCCACAATAAAACCAGCTTGTACGTGGGCATCTAGCATCACGTCAGATTCCATTCCAGTGAGGAATCCAAGTCTCCTGGACATCTCAATGACGCCATCACTATCACCATTTGCACATGCTAGAACCTAATCAGTTTGTGCATCATAAAAAATTAACAATAATAAGAATTTATTGGAATTTGCAAATCATCTTAAGAAAAAAGGTAAAATGCCAAGCAAAAATAAAACTCCTGTTGAGTGAAGGAGAAAGTACATGCAATTAAGTGCAAATAAGTCATAATATGAGCACATACAGAACTAATTTGAATAAGAAAAAATAAGGTACTGATGTCAGAGTATGTTATTGAAGTAATTTGAACAACAGAATGGTCACTTAATTAATAGTTATTTATGGGTATGTAAGACCCAATCCAGCTCTAAGATTTGTCCAGTCCTTGTCCTAGTCCTATTCTCTGTTTGGTTTTATTTCCATTCTCTGTTCTCTTTTCTCTATTTTACTTTTAATTACAAAAATGTTTTTTCATTGTTTCCTATATAAATACTTCAAAACATAAAATACAGGAAGAATTTCTATATTTAAAAGTAAAAATAGAAAATGAAAACAATAACTAAAGAGGCCCTTAATTTTCCTTACTATGTTCATTAAAATTTATAACATGTCAAACAGAACCACATCACATAATCTTTAACCGTGTCCTACTCCCTAGATAAAAATCAACTTCAGTTGAACAATTAATTTACCTTACATAATATTTATATGTGAATCTTGCTAGTTCCAGTCGAAATAGAGTCAACTTTGTGTCATTGTTTTATTTCAATATCAGAAGAAAAATATTTAAGATAGAAAAAAAGTAGTCAAAGATGGCATTTTTAATGGCTACTTTGAATGCTCAAATCTCAGGAAACATAAGAATTAAAAAGAGAGAACAGTAAACCGCATTAAGATTTCAAATCTTCAGTTTTAGATATGAAAAAGATAAATTAGAAAGGAAGGCAACCAACCATCCTTAAATAATCATCAACAAAACTTTTAGGGAAATCCCGTGCTGCTCCAAAATCAATAAGATTGATTGTCTTTGTAGCTTCATCATATAAGAAATTACCCCAGTTAGGATCAGTCTGCATTAAAGAAAACATCCGAGGTTAGAAAAGACCAAAAAATCAGTTTGAGATGCTTGATTTTTAAAAAAAAACTTCATTTTAACAACGAAAAACCATGAAGCTGCAAAACAAAACAGAAAGTGAATCTAATGAACATAAAGTACGTAGCTGCTTGAACCTTTGAACAAATATAACCTTATTGTATTTATCTTGATAGAAACTTAAAATTTGGGGAAACATGATATGTATTTGACTCTAACAGTCTAAAAAGTGCAGTTACTACTAAGGCATGAAAGCTGACTCCTCTACCAGATGACTCTTATATCCAGTTAGTTATAAGAAGAGGCCTGATAAGGCCCTAATGACTTGTGTGTGTGTGTGTGTGTGTGTGTGTGTGTGTGTGAGAGAGAGAGAACAAATATGTCAGATAGTTAAAGGGAGAGAAGGGGGTCCTGTGTTTCCATTTCAGTTTTGGGTTATAGCTTGCGGCCACAGGAATTCACCTTGACTGAGAGCATTTTCTTTTTCTATATCTACTACTTTCTTGTAAACAATACAATTACTCTTTGTTAGAGAGGAATTGTTCCTATCAATTGGTGGTTTCATTGAAAGGCGTGGGATTTTCCGTATAAGCCAGATTATTAGACACACACAGTTCGCGAGAGAGTAGTTCAAAGGGAGAGAACACTTAACCACAGAGAGAGAGAGAGAGAGAGAATAAATGGAAGGGAAAGTTAGTTGAGAGAGAGAGCAAAACTGTTGAATAGGGAAGTTCAAAGGGAGGGAAGGGGTGTCGTGTGTTTCCATTTCCATTTCAGTTTTATAGCTTGGGGCCACAAGAATTTATCTTGGCCGGCCGGGAGCACTTATTCTTACTTTTTGTGTCTTCTACATTCTTATCAATAATACAAACTCTGTTAGATAGGAATTGTTTCTATCATTACCATAATGCTTTGTCAACTGAGCCAGCCACTCCTTGCAAAATAGTATAACTTAAGCTATGGTAATTTTGGTATTGGCAACTCTACAGCAGCACCAGTCACTTATAACTTCATTATTAAACGATGTCAAATTTACTCTTTACAGCATTTAGGAGGCAAACAATGCAACAAACAATAGCATAAATTTTTTCCTCTCAAAGCTTAACTAATTTGCAAGCTTCCAAGATGGAAGTTTGCAGAAGGATATTATGCCAGTGAAGATGATATTAATAGTGCCTCACTCAATTCTAATCCTTCGCCACATTCAATCAAGTCTTTGTACACTAAAATATATTTAGTTGTCTTAAACAATGCCTGAACTACATAACTAATCCAAAATCTATCATATAAGATACCAGCAGCTACACTTCAGATTTTCTATGCTTGGGCTTGAATTCTCTTATTACTGATGCTACAATCAGTGTGTCAACAAACAATGGCATGTAATCGTTTTACACATATGGACATATACAAACAGAGGGTGAAATAACATGCCTGCATAAATTGGAATACAAATAACTCCATCAACGTGAGTTCTAACAACTTTTTCCCAATATAATTACGAGTTTCCTGATCCAGTAATGCCACTTTGTCAATTGGAATCCCTGTAGCATTAGAAAACCAATGTTCAAAGAAAAGCTACAAATGACTTGAATAAAATGGAATAATTTAATAGAATATCTTCTAACTATTTATTCAAAATAACATAGATAAATTCGTTTTGAATTGAATAGGAAATCCAGAGTTCTTTTCTATATATTCTCTCCCCACCAACAGAATTATAATAGATTGTCATTGTAATAGAAAGAATAGCATCCCTTTTGTATTCTTTATAAAATCATCTCAGTGGAGGTGACAACATTTCTCAACACGTCACTGACAATTTGACATTAATATATATTAAAACTAGTTTTGCTATTCAACAATTTAAAAGATGTGCTAGTTTGCAATCAGAAAATAAATATTTAGAAAAAGAAATTTTCATCAATGGTCGATACAACTTGAAGAGAAGAGGCCTTCTTATAAGATTTAGCAGCCTAACAGTACCAATTTTGAAGTTGCATAAAAGAAAAAGGGGGGCAGTGACAAAATTGATGTATTAATGACAACCATTAACTATCCATATCCATATAACATTATACATATGCATAAAAAACAATGCATTTGGTAGTGTTGCTTATTGTTAGCGTGTTTTTCCTTTCATCTTCGATTTTTCATGAATTGAAAAAATGCACGATGCAATTACTGAGTAAATAATTCACAAATGAGAATTATATAAGGTGCAGTTGGAACGTTCAGGAAAAATCTATTACTGAATTTGGAGAACTACATGCATGCCGCAAAAAAATAATACGTTGAGAGCTCTGCCATCTAAACAGAGTCTCAAATGCCAACTCCAACAGCAGCAAATAGCCAAATACCATGAAGCTTTTTATTCTTTTGAATTATAAGAGTGAAGTATGTAAAGCAAGTTGTGATCCCAGAAAGCTTCACTCAAGCAAGGATGTATGAAAAAGTTGTATCGCAGGAACTGGTGAAATGTATTATAATTACCAGAAATAAGTTCTGTAGTTAGTACTCTTTTGCTTGAAATATCATCCAGAACTATTGGAACATAAAATCCTTCTGTGCCAGCAAGAAGATCTCGGAATCGTTTCTGATTTGCTGCCTCCAACTTGTAATCACACTCGCGAGATAATTCTTCTTTGGCAACCTAGAAAGAATACAGGATAAACACAAATTTTAATATATGGACAGAAATATTTGTCAAATTATGGAAAAATGTCTTTTAATATGATAGGTAAGTGATTCTGGATCAATGTCAATGACAAATTGATATCACCCTGCACAATCCTTTAGAACAAAGAACATTGAATATGGCTTTAGAATCTAACTTAAAACTTTGAAGGCAAATCACTCAGTGAAAGGAAGGCAAACGGATGCAAGAAAAAGAAAAATTTGCAGGTATAAAGACTTTCAAACGAGGATATTGAAATTAACAAACTGAAAGCATAAATAAATTTGATTGATCAAATGCACCTTAATTGCTCTGTCAAGATAAAGTCCTTCTGGTATTAGATTTGTGTAGTTTAAAAGAAGTTTCACATTCTCAATGTCACTCTCAATGCTATCTGCAACACCAGGGTATTGAATTTTCATTGCAACTTGCAAGCCATCCTTCATGACAGCTCGGTGCACCTGAATTTCATATGAGGGACTTGTTAGGCAATACGACTATACTATGCAGAAGTTCCAGAAGATAAAGTTGCATGATACTGCTGTTAAGACAACACAAGCCTTCATTGGAATTATATGGAACATAAGATCGCATATGTAAAAGAACAAGTCTGGCATTCTTGTAAAAATAACTTTTATGTTAATATGAATTCAAAATAAATTAGTTAGTTCAAAGTCGCCTCAGTCTGGCTAAGAAAAAAGTGTAGAAAGCAATGCTGAGTTTTCAAAATTCATGACATTAACATATCTTTAAATGTGATTGATGGAAACATGATTACAAGATATTTCTTCAAGATAAAATCAATTGCAATATCAAGGACTAACTCTCTTAAAAGTTTAATTTGTAAGGTAAAGTCTCAAATGGTTTTGATATTCTAGCACGCCTCCTCACCCAAGATTTTAGATGTAAAGTATAGACTATAGACAGTGCCTAATCTCATATACAAAAATTCAACTTTTTTTACAAAAAGAAAATAGGGATAGTAGTGATTAAATTTATAACTACTTGGTCATAGAGGCTCTAATACCATATCAAGGATGAACTCCACTAAGAGCTTAAGTTTTCAAAGGAAGACTCGTCATGACCCGTGAATGGTTTTTACATATATCTCTAACAAGTAAAAGGCATATCAATTTGTGCGATGATAAACATTTAATAATCTTTCAGAAGAAAAACAAAATTATGCTCTAACAGCATAAGATAGATTTGAAGCAGCAGGCAAATAGTTATACATACCTGGCCAATACTTGCAGCAGCTAAAGGTTCATAATCAAAACTATGCAATTTTGATGACCAGTCTGGACCTAACTCAGAATTTAAAACTTGATTAAGCTGGCTCTTTGGCATCACATCTGCACCCTGACGGACAATTTCTAATGCAGCCAGGATCTACAAACAATAGATTGACAGTTTACTTTTCAAATCATGTAAATATAAACAAAAGTCATTCTTAGGTTCCTTCGTGGAACTGATGACAGTTCTATTAGAGCAAAGAAATATTTGATTGGGTAGAATATCATGCTAATTTAGCTTCTGGGCATTTGTAGAAATACAAGAAATGGAAGCAGTAAATATGGCAATCATTACTACCTTTTTTCAAGAGACTCCACAAACAAAATAAAAGAATGTTCACAGCAAATTATCGTATGACAGGTTCTCTATTCACTAAGTATCCTTAGTTATTTGTTTTCAAAATCTGCAGCTTTGCACTCTGTCCAATCTCTTCCATTTAAAAGAAGGAATAAAGTCTGACAGCTGATGACATTTAATATAGGTTTGTGTGCGATAAATAAAAAAAATCACATAATGAAACAAAGACTTGGAACCTATTTAAAATTTCAATTGAATGCGGAAAATGATGCAGTGGTGTTTGTTAACTATATGATAAAAATAAAGTTTAAGAAAGAAAAAACTAGAAACATTAAGCTCATGAGAAATCATCAAATGTAGTCGGCTGCAGCAACTCTTTCCTCACTTATTAATAGAAAGAAAATAATAGTCTCTAGTGTACCCTTCACTATACATAATCAGTAATAGTTTCCTTTAAAAACATTTTTAGCATTTAAAACTCTGTTTTCTAAAAAAAAAATCAGTATTTAATATTTCATCATAAAAAATTCAGTACTATTTCTTTTGGATATATAATTAAATATAACAAGTATCTCAGCTTCCACCAAAATAGCACAGCATCAGCTAACAATCGCACTTACTGTTTACACATCTTCTTGAACGATGTAAATATTCAAGTACATCATATGAGTTGGACAAGACACCGCTAAAGTGCGCTTCTCTTAGAAGTGAGGAAGTAATAGTGAATCCATCTTTTTAAAATCCAGTGTGTCATAATAAAATTTAAGCGTAGATAAAAGAAACATTATTACTTTAGATGAGGTTATTCCATACTACAAATCAAGCTACAAGCATAAAGGTTAAAAGATAAATCACAGTACCGGAGCAGGAACAAGCGACTCATCCTGTATGCTCAACATCTGCCCGATTTTGAGTGCGGCTCCACGCATTCTGCAAAGTGCAAGAGCTAAACGTTCGGCATTTTTTTCAGATAAGAACGGGGAAAGTGCAGATTGATTGCCTGGCGAAGTAGGTGTACCATAAGCAAGCCTCTTGACTGATTCCTGGACTGTTCCCCACGCAAGACCAGCACCTAGCCCAGCAAACCTGCAATTTGGCAGTGACAACATACCCTTCAATTAGCGACAGCAATAGGCAAATGCTAACACATCACAACTCAAAGCATCATGAGAATATTTTGATAATCAACTTAATTAAGCACTCATGCAATGAATGCTTATCATATAAAATGAATTGGAGAAGATTAAATGAAACAATACTAACCCAAGAGCTCTAGAAAATGGAGTAGCAGGAACCTTCCTCTCCCTCGGTCTTCGTTTCCTCAACGGCACTTCCTCACTCGTAGTTGCACCTTGCTTAAGCGTTTCAGTAGAGCTCACAATCTCACTTTCATTTGCCGCCACGGCACGAACAGTTGCATCGGAATGTTCCTCCCTAAGATTTGCATCAGAAGAAAAATCGGCAACAATGTCATTGTTTGTTACTGTTTCAATTGTTGTTGCTGCTATTGGTGGCGGTGGTGTTGATTCGGGTGGAGAAGACGGGTGATCGGAGAACACAACAACAGAATGAGAATCGGAAGAAGCGTGTGTAGTGTTATAGGAGGAAGAGGAGGAGGGTTGAGGATGAGAGAATTGGCGAAGTTTTCCTTTAGTGATGCCGGAGATATCGGTGACGGAGAGAAGAGTGCTCTTGATTAGGGTTTCGAAATTAGAGGTTGTGGCGGGTAAAGAACGTTTCGCAAATTCGTTTGCGACTAAGGAGATGCCATTCAAGAGCCTCGTGAGGTCCCTCATCGACGTCATTGTTTATGAATTCGATTTGGATTGATAATATTAATGTCGAAATTTTCAGTGTGATCGCCGGTTCAGCGTAGATTAAGAATCATCATCTTCCTTAGATTCGTATTTTGATTTTATGATTACCAGCGCGGTGCAAAATTTGGTGGTTGGTTTTGAATTGATGTGTCCGAAACCAAAACCAAAAGATTTTCTACACTTACGTACGTGGGATGTGTCCCTTCCATTCAACTAACTGGGGACGAACCAAAATCATCTTTAATTTATTTTCTATTTTATATTTTATTAATGAGTAGTTAATTATTTGGATTAGTGAAACCAGTAAAAAAAACTAGTATTGGAGAAGAAAGGGTTTTGAAACTTGGAAGACACGCGGTTTACCGAACAAAAATCTTGTAACTTGGAACTTGGAAGAAGGATTTTTCTGATTTGTCCGAATTTTTTCTATTTTCTTTTGTGCCAAATTATGTTTTTTATTTTTAAGAGTATATATAAACTGCATCAAGAAAAATACTAGATATAACTGCTTTAAAAGTCTATGAGTTAAAGTACGGTGATATTTATGTCTTTTCTAAAATAGAGAAAACAAAATCTACAAAAAACAATGTTTGAAGAATGAAAATTCATTGTGATCCCAAAAGAAAATTATGGAACTAACTTAATAAAAATACACTTATATTTGTGTAACAATTATATAACTGTGATGTTATATAGTTATGAAATGTAACCACATAAAATTGTTATATTATATAAATTTATTGGAGTCGAAGGAATATCTTTTGTAAATGAGTTTTAATTATTTTTTATATAAATTGAGTATTTTACACTGGCAATTGTAAAAATTAATCTTTTGAATTAGGTAGGAGTATAATAGATAACAAAGTTTTTCTTCAATAATTTTTAATTGGATTTGATTTATTCCATTTGTTAAATTAAACTAATTGTATAGTGATTCACATCATATTTTTCTATTAACACCACTAGACGGTGCGAATATGTTATAATTTATAGTGAAACTTAGTATATTTCGTTAGTTTTGTAGAATTTATTGTCGTAACATTCTACAATTTGTTTTTACTATTATAAGTACAAAATGTTATATGCTATCTACACACTTTTAGTAAATATATTATTAAATATCATACATATTGTAATTAAAAATATCATATAGGTGTGTTTTTATTAAATAACTTAATTAATAGTGGATTCAAGTGTAATTTAAAGATTAGTTTGGAGTTTATTTAGGAATGAAAGTGTCTTTAGTCAAAAAAGAAGGAATGGAAGTGTCATAAAAAATGAGCCTTCTATCATTTGGCTAAGCATCAAAATAGAGGGGAAACATACATAAACTAGTGTCATCAATGTTTTTTTAATCTTATGCATGTAAAATGGATAAAGGAAATACAATTATTTAGTAAAAAGGCCACATACATAAACTAGTTTTATAATCCCTCAATTAAAATTAAGTAAGAAGTAATTTTAAAAAAAAAATAGTTATAATATATGCATAAATAACAAGATGATTGATTATTATTGAACGACGATGTAAAATTAATTTATATCATCGGTGTATAATCATGACACTCTACAGTGATTTAAAAAAGACAAATATTTTTAATTTATTCTCTTTCTTTAATTTAATTTTATACTTTAGAGTTTAAATGTCCACGAATGACAAATGATCATTAGTGGGACTTTGAAAAAAATTAAAAATCTATCTCCTAACACAAATAAAAATTATTTTATTTTCAACCATATTTGTTTCCTTTCATTTTCTACCCACCAACTCTATTAATCTCATTTTCTTCCCAAAATCTGACAAAGCAGAATTAGGCGATGATTCGGTTTCTACTAGTAGCAGTATGGCAGGGATTGTGGCATCTAATCTAATTTAGACACAGATGACATCAAATGACAAGCATTAATTCCAATACTCCATGATAATAATATTAAATAATAATAATAGATACTACAATGATGCTATATAGTTATATTCCATCACAGTTAAAGAATAAACCTCATCTTCATAATTCAATCTCTAGAATATGGCTCCCTTTTCTTTGGTACAAAGGTCCCCAAAGCAGCATAAACTGCCCCAATCCTTTGACCCAATTTATATTTGGTGGGAGATGGGATTGTGCACGCAGCACATGCAAATATACCAGATCACGAAAAATATATCAATGGAACATAAAGTTGTACCTAATTTGTGACTGACGTAATATCATATCAAAAATATATCAATTATGGTAAGGAAAATGACTGAAAATATTCTAAGCCAATTGAAAAAATAACTAACGATGCTCAATACCTCAGAAATTGTGTCAGCTCGCACATTGGACTTAGTGGTGGGGTCCTCCATCAAATTCATACACACGTATAAATAGAATTTCGTAAGACACAACCAATTCGTGTTTCAGAGGTGTTACAATTAAACACACTAGTTTAAGGTTCAGGTATCGTTGCGTTTGGTTTTGATATACTTTTCCTTTCCACTATTAACTAAGGTGCATAATGTTTTGATATTATTTTATTATTATGTGGTCCATATTGATGGACAACGTTCCTTGCATTGAAATTAATTAAACATAAACCTGTGAATTCAAACATGTTCATCTTTTATTTCTAACTTGATTGGTGAATTCTGTGATCACTATGTATGTCTTTCTTTATGGTCAAATTTGGTGTGTTAATAATTAATGGCTTAGATTTTGGTAGTCTTGCTTTGAAAAAACTATTACTTTGTTAGGTGTGTTTTAGAATAGCTTTTCTATATCAAACTTTTTAGTTATGTTCATCAAACTTCAAATACAGTGCCCATTAAGCTACTATTGAAGTTAAGATTTCAAGATATGCCTTGAAGAAAGAATAAGAGAAAATTTAAATATTTTTTACTGAAATTTGTTGCAGAGTTAAGCTCTTTCAAGATGGATACTCACAGGATTGGTGGAGTCAAATACGAGTGTTTGCTTTTTGGTATGATTGGAGCAACTCATTTTTCTCATCTCTGTTCATTTCTCTCATTCCTCTTCAACCACACTGTGAATCTGTTCCATAACTCTAATAATAAAAGATTGAAAAAGGGGAGTAATATTGATTTTGGTTCCACATGTTGGTCACAGATATGGATGACACTCTCTACCCATTGAGCTTAGGGATCAATTTGGCGTGTCGCAAGAACATACAAGGTACAACCATAAACAGTTTATTTTAGAACATATAATATTCTAGTGTTCAGATTATTTCGTATTTATATGTAATAGAAGAACTATAGTTGATCAATCTTGTTTACAGAGTATATGTTGGAACATTTGCATATTGAAGAAAGTGAAGTACCTAAGATGTGCCTGGATTTGTATCTAGAACATGGGACAACTATGGCAGGATTGAAGGTATGCAGATTTGGCATTAACCTCAGTTTTCTCATGTCTTTCTTCTGAAATACTAATTCAATATCAAAGATATGATAAATCAGTTTTTGTAAGTTTTAGTTTTAATTTCCTATCAGGCTCTTGGTTATGAGTTTGACAATGATGAGTTTCATGCTTATGTGCATGGAAGATTACCATATGAGAAACTGAAGCCAGATTCAGTATTAAGGAACCTTCTGCTATCCATGCCTCAGCGTAAAATAGTACGTCAGAAAAAGTTCAATTTTCCATTCTAGTTTTTTCGTTGAAGAGCTTTCTGTTACATTCAAACACTATTTTGCAGATATTCACCAATGCAGATCACACGCATGCTGTTGAAGTTATCAATAGATTGGGCTTGGAAGATTGTTTCCAGGGCATCATATGCTTCGAAACGCTTAATCCTCTCAAACATATTAATTACATGGATGATACTCGTGTCCTCACGCTCACAGAATACTACCCACAAATCCTTTGCAAACCATCTGTGGAAGCCTTTGAGGCTGCTATTAGAATCGCCAACATGGATCCAAAGAAAACAGTAAGATTGATTACTTCAATAAAAAGCAACATGGGGAGATTACTTCTTTTATGTGACTATTTTGTATATATATTTTTAATCCTAGGTTTGAAACTCTTAGAATCAATGCATGATAGCTCTCTTATTATCTTCTGCAGATTTTCTTCGATGACAGTGTTAGAAATGTTGCAAGTGGAAAAGTAGCTGGATTTCACACTGTTATTGTAAGCTACAGTTTTCTACCTAAGCATCATATGTGGAGATTTTGATAATGTCATATTAATATGTGATCATATGTAACGCAAGCTAATGAGTAAAAACATACTGATGCAGGTCGGCCGTTCAGATTTAGTGCCCGGTGCTGATCATGCTCTGAACAGCATTCATAATATCCGAGAAGCGTTACCTGAAATATGGGAGGTTGATGAAGGAAACCAACAGCAAATGATCCAATCCCTTGCAGTTGAAGCCACAGTCCTTGCATAGGTTTTGCTTCAATAAAATATTTTAGTAAGCTTATCAAGCAAGTCAAAAGTTTCTACCACAGCAGGGTTTTGTCTATCTAAATCTACAATAATTTTGCAATTGTCTCCACAACATGGTGGTGCTTAAATGTATGAATCTTGCAAATGGCATCACAAAATGGATGTAGAGATTTATAAATGCAAAGTTCAGAAGCATAAATTTATAATAGAAAAAGACAATTACTAAGGAATTGGGTACAAGTCTAGTACAAAATATAGTTATTGTATCTCTCCTAACAAAATAATTTGCTAAATTCCCTTCGAGTGACATTTAAAACACATGAACAACCACGTCCTCCCCAAACACCCTCCTTAACTGAATTTTGATCGACGGTTGGAAGAACGTACATCACTTCAGAGTAAAGATCATTCATCTATAGGCAGTTCTCCAGAGTTAGCAATTTTGCATGATTTCCGGGGATTATTGTTGGATCTGTTTGTCTCCTGTGATTCAAGTGTCCTCACAACATCCATTCCATCAATGACATGTCCAAACACAACATGAGCCTTGTCTAACCATGAAGTCTACATCATGAAAGTCACAGCATTTACTAAGTATTGAAGCTTAAATCTAAACAAACTTAAATAATCTTCAAACAGTGTGTGTGTGTGTGTGTTGGTTGAAATGCTCAATATTAGGATTATATAGTTAAGTAACTGAGCATTAAAATATGTTCATCAACATTGTTGCTAATATGAAGTAAAGCATTTCTGTGTAAGCAAAGTCAATAAAAAGATGGTGTCCTTGATGTTAAACTGTCAAGGCTTAGTTGCATCAATTTGAAAACTACCCAGATAACATTGTTGCTCTCAGAATGAGAGAGTATAATTGCATTTCTGAGATTGGGAAAATCAAAAGAATCATAAAGCCTTTATTTTATTAGTAGGTCAAGACAGTTTAGCCAACGACCAAAGTCAAAAATCTATTAAAAAAAGGTAGACTTCTAGTTTGGCTATTTTAGACTTTTGAAATACCAATTGCATGCTTCAGTTATGCTTTGAAGTAATGTTATTCCTTATTACTCCTTGTTTGTCAAAAGGAGTGGCAATTTCTATTCAGAAAACATAAGTATAAAAACATATATGCATTTGTAGCATTTAGACTTTAGATGAGCTTATTTGGATTTATATTGTGATATAATCATTTGGATACGCTTATAAAAATAACTTGTGACATGTCTAAAAGTTGTTTTCAGCTTATTTTGATAAACTTCAAACCTAAACACTGCCCTTATCTGATTCTTTAAGTGAGAGAGGGAGGGAACATGTATCTCACCTCTACAGTGCAAATAAAAAATTGACTACCATTGGTATTACGACCAGCATTTGCCATGCTCAAAACTCCAGGACCAACATGCTTCACTGCAAGAATTTTTTTTTTTTTCCAAATGTATGCTAGATATTAGTCATCCATAAAAAGTCCAATATGAAGAAGAATAACATAACGAATTTTAATAACAACCAAAGCAAAACATTTAAAACTGATTACTAATAAAAAAATTAAAAACTCAATATTACTGATCAAGCACCAAAAGAGACATACAAGCAAAATTCTCATCTTCAAATTTAGCACCATAGATACTGACTCCACCAGTTCCCTGCATCCAATTAAAACACATTTGAAGTGAAACAAACATTATCACCCTTAGCATCATGCATATACATTGAAGTGTGCAGCTCCATATATGTGCATGCAAGCATACTAAAAAAGTATAACAGTGCTCACGTTTCCTTCAGTGAAGTCTCCTCCTTGAATCATGAAATCTTTGATTATACGGTGGAAGTAGCTTCCCTTGTAACCATATCCTTTCTCTCCTGAAGAGATTATTCAACTTGATGTATGTGTCACATAATTCATTTCACTGCAATACTCATACAACTACAATAAGAAAAGTACTGAAAAAAAATTTGATTGCTTACCTGTGCACAAAGCTCGGAAATTCTCAACTGTTTTTGGAACAACCTCTCCAAATAGGCCAAAAACAATCCTCCCAACAGGTTCATCCCCAATTTCTACATCAAAGAAACATTTGTTTGTCACTTTGGCTTGCAGCTCTACAACCTAGAAGTAACAGAACCATGTAAGATAATGAACCGGTATTGTGAATCTCTGCAGAATTGGCTAACCAAGATTGCCAACAATTTCTGCGGTCAACGCAATACAATCTAAACACGGAGATGGAACATTCCAAACATCATCCCTTCTAAATGATTCTATGATTGAAAAAGCTTCATATTACCCGAGAGGGAAGAAATAAGCCCACAGTAAAAGCTTAGTCCTGAAAATACTATCCTTCACTGTCTCACATTGGTCGAATTTTTTTCTGCAAACCAAGTTCTAAATCACGAATATTGAATGATACACTTACATTTTCCTTAGCACTACTAGTGCATGTTATTCGCCGAGAAGTGATTGATTTCGCTTTAGATTGTTGTGATACAGAAAACCTCGCCGCATAATGATATCTTGAAGACAATTTACTACATCCAAGCTGTGATCTGGCACTGCTACAAATCACCTGTGGCTTCCCCTAAAAACAAAAATTTCCCATTAACAAAAATAAAATGCTAGGCATACAAGTTAACATTACAGAAGACGCCTCAAAAATAAAATATACCAAATCAGTTTCTCAATTTTGGTGAAACTGTCCTATTTCACATGAATGGTTTGGAAATGTTTTGGGTGCTTCCAATGACCTAAGTTAATTTTGATTTGAAACAGTGCAACTAATAACACATTGAGTGTGTTTGCAAAGTATGATTTAGAAAACATCATTTCACATTTGAAGATTCAGAATAGGAGAGTGATTAATTAATAAGAAATAGTAACCTGGATAGCATGAAAACCAGAAAGTAGGTTCTGACTCTGCACCAACTGTGTTGAGAATGAAGATGTCATGACTAACAGGTGAATTGAAGAGAGAGAAAAAGGGACTTTTTTGGGTGGAAAAAATGGCACAACACTTTCTTGGTCTATCACCCAATGCTCTTCTTCACAGTCAAGTTTAGCTTCTCACTTCTCACTTCTCACTTCAGCTCAAACCTAAAGGCACAACCACACAGACACAGTATACTATCTAAGAGGATAAACTTTTTTTTTTTTCCTTTCAGATAAATAAACTAAAATGACTTTGAATTACCTTTTTTTTATTGGCATGGCTGAAATAAGTTTTTTTTTTTTGGAAGGAATCTATAAGGTGATTGATATAGAAATTAATCTAATTTTTTTTTCTTAAATTGCGTGGAGAGGAAGATTTTTTGTTTTTGTGGAAAAAAGTAGAAGTCATATTAATTTTGAATAAAAAATCATCTTTTAAAATAGATTTGTCTTGTCGTAGCATGTTTGAGATTCAATACGGAGATAAATAAAATTCTTTAAATATTATAGAATTAAGATTTAATGAAATATTTAATTATTTATCAATTTATTTTACTAAGAGATTGAAAAGTTTAAAATTGTAAAAATTGTTTACAATGCAAATGAAAACATGAAAAATTTAACAAAATTGTGTTATGACAATAAATTTCAATATAAGGTATAATTAAAAGTTTTAAAAGGAATTCAAGATTAGTTACTTTTTTTTTTTTACTTGTTAGCATTAGTTACCTGAGCCGTGGGCTATATAATTAAATTGCATAATTATACACAAGTTGTCTTCAACTTAGTTTCAAGTAATTCAGTTTTTTATCTATTTTTTATCAAAAAAAAATTAATTTTAAAATTTTAAATAATAATTTGATCATTTATATTTTAAAAAGTCAACAGTTTTACTTTTTTTTTATATAAAATCTATAAACTTCATCATCTTCAAACAAAACTCATAAAACTAGTAATCATCTTCAACAAAATTCATATTTTCATCAAATTCATAACTCAAATCTTCAAATAAACTCATATTTTCATTTCTATCAATAACGTCAAATTCATCAAATAAATAATTCATGTTTTAAGATTTAGATTATGGATTTGATTTGGAGAATGATTGAAAGAATAAGACATTGTTTTGGTGATTTGGAGATCAAATCTTAAAGTGTAAGTTATTTATTCAATGAATTTGGTGTTGTTGGAGATGAAAATAGGAATTTATTTGAATACTTAAGTTATGGATTTGATGAATATATAAATTTTCTTGAAATAGATATTGAACTTTTTGAATTTTGTTCGGAGATGATGATGAATTTTATGAGTTTATGTAAAAAAATGATAATATTATTGACATTTTAAGACATGAATGAACAAATCGTTACCTAACACTAAATAAAGAATCAAATCGAGAAGCAGAAAAATAAAGGAAATATAAAATAAAGTTATGGGGTCGCATGAGCTATTTTGCCTAAATTAATTTTACACATAAATAGTTGTGATTAACCGTCTATATAAAATAGTTTTAGAGTAAATCACTAAATTGTCTTCTGAAATGGTAGGGGTCGAGCCTTTACCTTGTGAAATTTGGAAATAGGTAAATAACATCATGAAATTGAAGGATCTCGGACAATATAGTCCCTATGTTAGTTTGTTCTATTAATAAAGTTGACATGAACATTAATTGATTACATTGCGAGTTAGCCGACTCATTGCCACACGAGGGATTAATTTGTCTGAGTTTTGAAATACGAGAAGCTAATTTATGAGGGATAAATTTGTCTAAGTTTTGAAATATGAGAGGCTAATTTGTCCGATTTTGAAAAAAAAATTGAAACTCATTTTAAAGAAATGAAACTTGTCATGATTATAATCGTAACATGTCCATTTATACAATTCATTATTTTTTTTCTTTTATGGAGTTCAAATCGTAGAAAATGAAAAAAATATCAAAAACCACTTATTGTTCTTTCTCCATTAGTGAAAGCTTGAATATAGTGATTCTCATGTGTCATTATGAAATAAATGTTGTTGTTAGAGCTGCTGCAACTCAAAAAAAGTTTGGAAGATAATTATTTTGATCCCTATAATCATATTAAAAATTGCAATACAATACTTTTATCATTCCTTTTTTCTAGTTCATGATGTATCTACTTGGACAACTACTTCTTGAGACAACACTTGATTGTGGGTCAAAACTGTGAAAGTGGTATTTCAGTTTGTCTTTGTCCCTCTTGTGCTTTAGTTTGAGGAAGGAAATTAGAGAAATCAGTAAACGCACTTTGAGATAATAGGAGAAAAAAAATGGAAGAAAAAATTCGGGGAAAAAAAATGAAACAAAAATGGAAAAATTATCTTTAGCAAATAAGTGTTGGTGCATTCTTTAATGGTGGTGTAGGTCTCTTGATGGGTGGTGGCTTTATACAAAATCCATCACGATATATAATTGGTCATCTAAGTCCATATGTTTTAATTTACAAAAATCACAATCAATATACACAAATTCGTCAATGAAATTGTTCACTTACTAGCAATTTGATCTCTATAGACATATTAAAAATTGCAATACAATCGTTGAGTTATAATTCCTTTTTTATAGTTCTTGATACATCTCGTTGGAGAGTTACCTCTTGGATCAACACTTGATTTTCATGAATGAGTTGAGTCTAGATTGTGAAAGTGGTATTTTAGTGTAGCTCTGTCCCTCTTTTGTCTCAATTTGGAAGGAAATTTTGAGAAATTGAAGAGACCAGTGAACCAACTTTGAGATAACATTAGAAAAAAATGGGAGAGAAAATTGGAGAAAAAGAAGAAATAGAAATGGAGAAACGAAAATGGAGAAATTGCCTTTAGCAAATGAAAAAAATATTATCTTCCAAAGTTATTTTTAGTTGCGGCAATTCTAACAACAAACTTTCTTTTTCACAATGACATTTAAGAATTATCAGTTCAAACTACCACCCATAGAAGAAGAAGAATAAGTAATATTTTTTTTTCTTTTCATTTTTTACAATTTGAAAATGATATAATAGAAATAATAACGAATTATATAAATGAATGTTATTGGAAGAAGAATACATCAAATCATGAAAGAAGAACAATAATTAATTATATAAAGGTAGATGTTGCTATTGTAATATTTTTCAATTTTTTTTCTTAAAATTGAGTTTTTATTTTTATTTTTCTTCAAAATCTAATAAATTAGCGGATTATATTTCTAAAATTCAACAAATTAATCACTAAATTAATTCTCACATGTGACACTAAATTTTGACCGCCACTTAATCTAATAAAAGAACTATTAGGAGACGTCTTTCCATTTAGATGTATTATTTATATATATATAAATTTGAGGGACTAAATAACAATCTGTATAATTTGATGTGTAATTTGGTGATTGAGTGAATAGATTAAAGTTGAACATATCGTTTTGCATTGGAAAGAAGCAGTTAAATAAGAGAAGAGAATAGCACTGAATAAGACAAAACAGGAGAAACGAACAATGCGCGCGGCGATTCCAGCCTCCTCAGAAGCTTTTCTATTCTCTCAACCATTACCCACTTCCATTTCCATAACCCATTCCTCCCCTTTTCATTTCAACACCACCCTTTCCACCACTACACCTCCCAAACCATGCTCCTTGAACTTCCACTCCAACTTTACCCCTTTCATGTATCGCGCTTCCAAACCCAACCCAACCACTTTAAACGCCGATGATGCCGATGATTCGGGCAATTTGTTGGTTACAGTGGCTGAGGAAATTGAAGAGTCACAATTATTGGCTGAAGATGGCGTGTACATAGAGATGACGAAGCTGGAGAAGAATTCACGCAGAATCGAGTCTAGGATTTCCATTGACGCTCGGCTTGATACCATTTGGAGCATCTTGACTGATTACGAGAAGTTGGCTGATTTCATTCCCGGTCTTGCTCTCAGCAAATTGATCCAAAAGGGTCACAATTTCGCTCGCCTTTTGCAGGTTATTTCCTCTCTAAACTAAATGAGGATTTTAAAGTTTTTTTTTAATTAATTTTGTTGCATGTTTTTGGAATTATGGTTTCCAATACATTTTGTTAATTTTATAACTTTTCAAATCATATATTAGTGTGGTATAATTTGGGCTTAATTCCACTTCTGTTTTTTTATAATTGAGGGAGGTAAAGATAGAGAATTAGAGTGATGCCTAGGTTTTATTATTGCCTAATATCCTTATTAGAGATTGTTTGTATTGGACACAACATAGCTCTCACGAGGACTTGTGCTATAAGGTATAGAAGTTTAGTTGCATGTGAAATGAATGCATAGAATGCTATTCCGTAGGATCCGTATTAGGGGGGACCTTCCTTATGAAGCACGGACATCAGACACCGCGCTGACACGTGTTGGACACAAGACACATCTATAATCTGAAGTGTTTATGCTATATAGGACCTTTCTCCTTCATTAGGAGAGTCATTTTCTGTGGACTCCATGATGAAACTATAGGTTATCGAATAACTTGTATAGTTCTAAATAGGGAGCTTCCAAATACACTAGCTAACATCTAACATGTGAAATGGATGCATTAGAATGTTAATGTTCAGTATGAAATGCTGTACTTTGTATTAGCCTCATAGACACCCACAACCACTTCATACTTGAGTGAATATAAGAGAAAAACATAGGGCAACACGATTGTGTTTATAAGCATTAGCTCTCTTGGAGTGTTAAAGAACATGCGTTCTTGAGCGACTTATTTTAAAGAGTGAAGCATCCTACTTCATGATATGTGATCACGTATCATATTTTATTGGAGCCGTGTGATTACCACAGATGGCGTGGAAATTATGTAGGCTACAATTGTCAGTGATAATGATGTGTATGTGGCTACACGTTTAAAGTGTGGGAGTACTGATGTTGGTGAATGATATGTCCACACAATACACATTAGTTGGTGCATCATTTTACTTTCAAACTGAGTCAGAGTGATGTTATACTTAGTTTTTTTTGACCGAAAGATAGCATGTGATTTTGAATATTAGGTTAAAATCAAGATGTGCAAAAAGGAATTACATCACAGCACAGCCAACTGTATAATTTTGCCTATTTTACTTTCTCTAAGTTACAACCTTTAGAAATTCAATGGTATATCATGACTTTATTTCCCCCTGACCTGAACTACAAACTGATATATTTTCTATATTTTTTCCTTGTTCGTGAATTATATTTAATTTTGTTCCATTATCTTAACAGATTGGAGAGCAGAACTTGGCATTTGGGTTAAAATTTGATGCTAAAGGAGTTATAGATTGTTATGAGAAAGAATTGGAGACTCTTCCATCTGGTATGAAGCGTGATATAGACTTCAAGATGATTGAAGGGGACTTTCAGCTCTTTGAAGGAAAATGGTCTATTTTGCAGGTACCATTTTTGTTTCTTCTTGTTAGAATTCTTCTGTATCCAGCATAAAAATCATCTACTTCACAAGTACTTTTCAAATGTTGAATTCTTAGGACCAAATTGGTTTGACAACTTTTCTCTTTTCCTTTAATAACGATACCTTACTTTTATTTTGTTTTTTATTTTGAAAAAATTGTGTAAAAATCATAAAATCAGTTTTTAATTATTTTCACCATTTCCTATGCCGTCTTGGAAAACATGAAACAGAATAAAATGTGTCATTTTTGTAATGAAAGAAGAAATAAGAAAAAATACTAGAAAATTAGGAAAACGTTTTCTTAAATCTAACATGGTCTTAGTTTCTGAAATTAATGGATTGCATCACATCTTGGAAATGAAGTGCATCATATCTTGGAAACTCAAAGCTATTGACCAAGTGGAACTATGATTTATTAGAAACTTAACTTATTGACAAAAAGGGATCTTGTTTGCTTTTGATTTGACTTTCACCACAATAGACAGCATTCCTCAATTTTCAATATGTTCAATGCCTTTGTTTTCAAAGATGCTAAGTTTATGAGATTTTAAAACCATATATTCAATGTGTTTGACACACAAATACAATGCTAACCTCCTAGACACTGATGGTTTTGCAGCTGTTCAGCAGTGGAAATCCTGAGGAGTCTCCGATTCAAGAAATTAACACGACACTTTCATACGTTGTGGATGTTAAGCCGAAGATGTGGTTGCCCGTTCGGCTCATTGAGGGTAGACTTTGCAGAGAGATAAAAACGAATCTTATATCCATAAGGGGCGAAGCTCAGAAAAATACTGACAGAACCGTGAATGCAAATAAATTCGAATGAGTCATGTAAATATCATATCATAGAAAAGATGAACACAAGTATGTAAAGTTCATTTGGTGTCAATTATCAATTCTTAGTTGGTAAACTTCAAGCTTTACCATATTCTGGCTCTAAAATATCTTCAAGTTTTGAACTGGACCACACTGATATTTTACTTTGAACAAATACCCCTTTTGACTCATTTGAGAAAGTTCTTGTTATTTTTTGTTACTGGCAACAATTCCCAATAGGCCAATACTGTTAAATGTTGGCATACAACTATACATAGTTTATTTTCAGTTGAAACAAATATTTAATGTCAATAAATATTTATCTGTAGACTACTAGACTTGTATGTCAAAAAATATGTGATCCTCGTTAAAGTTATATTGATAGAGTAATAGTTTTTAGCTTAAAAATAATGTCTTATTTCTTAGACGTTGCCATTTGATCTGCTCGTGATATCAGCGAGATTATGTTGGCATATATGCCCAGAATGCAAGTCATTGGATGAGACAAACTTAACAGTATGACAAATAAATAAAATAAAATATAATTATTTGAGTTAATAGTCATCAACAGCGACTAAGCATGTTGTCATAACCTATGACTCTTTGGCAAGTAGTATATTGATTAATCAACACAAAGTGGACTTCTACCTTCCTCGATTCCATTCACCTTCACCGTATACAGTAATATAAAATGAAAAGTCCATCGCATAAATAATAGGAAAAAAGCAACTTGAAATTTTTAAATTGAGTACTCGAGACTATAAACTCAAAATGTACTCATTCGGTTTAATTTATAAGTATTGTTTTTTATTATTAGCATGATACGGGTATTATTTAAAATTGTGGTAGCGTAAGATATAGACGAATGGAGTTTATGGAGTTGTTAGCTGTTAGCTTATCGGTAACTATTTGACTTTGTAATAATTTCTTAAAATACTGTGGTAAAGTTATTACTTTAATAAATAATAATTCTCCTTGTTTCATATTTTTTTTTTATATATATATATATAATTGGAACTGAATTAAATAATAAATTTTATTATAATTAACTCACAGATTTCAGTTCGAAAGAAGACGTTCAGCCTAACCCGTTTACCAATTGAACTAGGATTTACGGACAATAATTAATAAATTTTAATTAATAACAAATTAATCAAAAATACTTAGTTAAAATTCTATCTCGCACAACTTTTAATTAGTACCAATCTTTTAATCGAATTAGGACAAAAAAGTATAGATGATAAACAAACTTGGATACTAATTGCTGATGCAAAAAGGAACAGTATTTTTTATGCATGTTATTTAAACACGTGATGCAACTCTCCCATTTTTTTTTTTTTTTAACGAAAATGATGCAACTCTCTCATTTGTTTTTACTTTCACCTGCTATATATACATAGGTGTTTTATTCACTTTTTTTTTTATTACGATTCTACATAAAAAAAAACATAAAATGAGAGAATAATAAAATAAAATATATTGAATTATGAGATAATTATTAATACATAATGCATAAAATTTATATAGTTAATATGTTATAACTCAGTTAGTATAACTAATTACCTACTTTATAACTAATTAATTAATAAATAAAAATATCTAAGATACTAAGATATGTAATCCCCTCAAGTTTGAATATGTTTAATACATTTCGAACTTGAAAAATTGCAAGAAATAAATGTCAAAAAAGACATTGGCGAAAAGGAATTTGTAATGTCGAAAACACATCGACGAAAAAATATGATTTTTGTATTTGATAATCTATATCATGAATAGAAGTTAATATCGATAGAATATGAAATGTCAATTAAGACTAGAAAGAATAGAATTGTGTTTAATCATTTAATATATAATATATTTTTTTGTGGACAATAAGGCTAAAAATAATGAATTTTGTTTAATTATTCATTTATTTATTGACATAAGCTAGAATGCGAATTAAGGGTAAAAGAAATAATGAATTTTGTATAACACTGCTAAAAGAAAAAATAGATTTTGTAGAATACAAATTAAACCTAAAAGAAATAATGAATTTTGTAAAATACCAATCAAAATAATTATAAAAAATAAATAAATATATCACCAAATTTTTGGTGTTCTTGAAAAACTTTGACAAATATTGATCATATAATACAATCAACAATCTTGCATTGCTCAATCTCATGTCTTTAGTGTTTCTTTCTACTAGTTTTTAATGTGTTTTCCATAGTGGCAAATTGAAATAATCCCTTACGTATTTGGACAATGAGGTCGATTATTGTGTTTTCATAATGACAAATTGTATATTATCAACCGTTTTCGTTATCATTAAGTTAGAATGTATGCACTTATAATAATTTTTTTAAAACTCACCACATTTATTCATTGAATCGGAGTATTGATCATTTGATTTTGTCATTGTTATTTGTGCTTTGAGATAATGAATGTTTAATTAAATATGAACCACTATAGTATTGATAGTATTGACGAAGAAAAATTATAATAGAGGAGTAAAACAAATGTTTCCATAAAAATTTCTCAAGAAAATATTGAAATAGAAAAAGTATAATGAAATAATTACTCTTTAATACTATATAACATTTATATAATCAACGTGTAATAATTAATTAGTATAATTAACTGTGCTATTAACTAACTATCGCACACCAGAACATAAATATATCTAATGCCGAGATACCTAACTTTTTTCGTCACCGTCGCGAAAAGAGGTCAAACTAGTTAATTAATTATTACTATTAAGTGGTTTTGGAAGATGAAAAAAAATGGATATTATCATCGTCACTCGTCAGATATATTCCTTTAGCTGCTCCATTTTGGTCATAACTTCTTTTCATTTTTATTTTTTTGAATAAAAAAGTCATTTTATTATTATAATCATCATATGTCCATAGTGTGGCCATTCTCACAGGCTATGGTGTTATTTGATTCACGTGGAGGGTTATATTGCATAATTGTCGTCTTGCTCCTTATATCCCTGTATAAAATAAATAATTTTCTCAGCGAAGACTTTGATCCAATATAATATATCAACTTCATGAAATAGATCTATCTAATAGTTAATTACTAACCATCTACCATTTTACATGCATGTATTAGAAACGATGTATATTAAGCTCTCAAGTTTATTTTCAATATAAAATTCATCTTCAATTCTATGATCCTAGTATTTCTAATATGCATAAGAATCTATCTAATATTCATTTGGCCACCTGCTATCAGGTTACTGCTGAAGGGTTACTCGGGTCATAGCAAATGTTCAGTCTTAGATGTGAGAGAGTTGTGTTAAAAGTTAAATATTAGATGAATAGAGTCAGACAAAAATATTTATAAGTGGTGAATATATATTTATCACCCTACAAGGCAGTTTTGTGGAGTTATGTAGAGTCAAATACAAATTCTGATATTTATCATTAGATTAAGTTTCACGTTTAAATTAAATGATAGATGATAGAATTTGTTATAATAAAAAAAAAAATAAACTTTTAAGTGATGCAAGGTTATCTTATTTCAGCACATTATACGCACCATATAAAAGCCATGGTGAGGACCACACATATAGTTTGCCTTAACGTCATAGCTTAGTTGGTTTGGTTGGTCAACATTTGTGGAGCAGTTGATGTTTATTATGGAATCGGTGATCGTATTTTTATCAGGACTTTTATTTTATATATATATTTTTTATTTATTTAATTTTCTATTATTTTTCACTACTAATCAATCACTAACATCCAATGACCATGCACGCAGGGAATTCCTTACACGATTTGTATTTATTCATGTTATATGTATTAATTTAGATTAATTTGGCCGTCGCACTCCAATAGTCCAAAAACATTCATGCAAGTAACCCTTAAAAAAGAAGAAGGATTTTTTCTTTTTTTTTTTATCAAAGGAAAAAAAAAATTCATAGGTTTTTGTGTAATTGAAAATTTCACTCTAATTGTTATGCTTGTGGTTTATAAATAGTGACGGAAAAACAAAATTTTATCTTATTCAAACTAACTCAATTTCCTGTTCATAAAAAAAATATTAATTATTCATTACGAATTTGAATATTACTTGTATTTACATTAATAGACCCAATATAAAAATCACTTAAAATTTTAACAATAATTTTTATAATGTTATTTGAAAGCATAATTTAACAACTCTTTCGAACTTTTTGTATTCACGTTTGAAACGATTATTTGATTAACGTTTATTCAAATAATTGATTTTTATAAGACATATTTATTTTTCTTTATTTTTATATAATCAAATTCGATTGAATTATTATCTTCATCGTAATATAAAAAATTAATTTTAAAGAGTATGATTGATTTTTGTTATAACTTTAGAGCATAGGTGATCTATAACATTTGCCCTTATTATAAACATTTCAAATAAGATTATGTATAATGTACTCAAGTAATATAGTTTTACACTATATACAAAATTATTTTCTATTCGTAGATCAATAAACCTATCATATTACATTTAATATATAGGACACAATTATTTTCTATTCTTAGATCAATAAACCCTATTATATTCCATTTAATATACTTGTTAGTTAATATAATTAAAATAACTTATATATGATGATGCAAGATTTATTTCATTTTTGCAATTGATCTCCAAATAAATTGAGTAAGAGGTCACATGCACGATAAAAGGAACACCATTTTAAATGAAGACAAATTTATCTAGGAAATTATTATTTTATTACCACATGGCCGATTACAATGAAGCAAAGAACAGAAGGCAAGTAATGACTAATAAATTGTCAACTCGTGCTCTCTTTTTTTATTCTTAAAAATTATTTGAAGTCACAAGTAAGGCAAGAGAAAAAAAGAAGTATGAGTTGACGTACGACATTTTATTTTGAAAGCAAGTTTTTTGATTCATTTTCTTGATGACCATAATTTACAGGACATGATCGAATGTTGTCAAAGGGGATTTATAAATTATCTCTATGCTTCAAAAATGGTCAAAACGAGTTTAAGAAAATGTGAGGGGATGTGTCCCACAGCATCCAATACTTTCAATCTCATTGATGAGAATCATGATAGGATACGGCTTATTTATTGACTTCAACGGCATCAAAACACACACCACTATACCATCAATCATTCTTATTTAGTAGAGAAAATCCCAATCAATCAATAAACAAAAATATATCAGTAGCTGACTTTCAACCTAATTATTTTATTAATTTCAATTTATATTCATTGCCCTTTTTTTTTTATGATTCTTTTTAGCTCTTGGACATGTTTGGTAACTGTGTTAATATTCAAATAAAATCTATAGCTTATAAAAAAAATTTATATAAGCCGATATAAAATAACTTCTCAACTGGATTCATAGTTTTAGTATTTATTTACTTTATTATTAATAGAAATTTTGTAATAATTATATCATTTTCAATATAAACTGCACTTAATCATATCATTTTCTTAAAAAAAATAAACAATCCTAATTGAACCATATAATATTTTTAGTCCCAATCGATTCATTAAAACTCCAATGTTTAACTAATAGATAACTTTTTTGGTTAAAAATTAATAAAAAGGGTTACAATTACAACTATTAAAATTGTTGGAACTTTATTGGAAAGATGAATGTTAAAAACAGAAAACAAAAATGTAGTTTTACAATAAAAAAAAAAAGAGATAAAAATAGAAAATATGAGCATCTCCCCAAACAAAAAGCTTGTATAATTTACTAACAGCTTTTACCCTCCGAAACTATTTGAAAACCCCAGAAAAGAAATAGACCGTCCTTGATGAACTAAACGCTGATTCTTCATCATCAAACCAAATCTCCAATTATTTTAATAATAATAATAATAATATAATATATATTTTTTCTTCTAAGTTTCATTTTAAATATCGCAGCCAAAAACCCCACAAATTTTCCACTTTGTCTCAATCTATGTTCTCCCCCTTTTTTTTCAACACACACACAACACTCTTACTACTTCGTAGTCCATTTCCACACCAGTTCTCAATTTTATACCCTGTCACACTCAACCTAGTGGTGCCTATTTTTCATGATTCAATCTCACGGTTCTTTCCTGCGTTTCGTTTATTTCTCAGATTCCACCAATAAAAACAAAAAAAATACATTTTTTTTTACAAATGAATAGTGAAACGGGTTTTTGTGTTTGTTTATGGCGCTCTTAGATCTGTTCACGAGTTTGTTCGATCTACCTCCTTTTACCCACGAGGTTAGATCACTGCGTTTTTACAAAATTGATTTTTTTTGTTCTTTGATCTGCACCCTTTGAGGTAAAGAGTGTTTTTTTGGTTCCATTTTATGTTACTATTGTTGGAAAATTCATATGGAGTTGTTGGGAATTTGATGATGATGCATGGTCAAGTGAGTAATAATGGGGTGGTTGTGGGGTTTGATGGGTTTTTAAGGACTTGGGTTTCTCGTTTGTATTTGTATTTGTTGAGGGTGTTAAGGTTTAGGAATCTTAGGTTGTGTTGTTTTGTGCAATAATGGGTAACGGCACTTCTCGTGTTGTTGGTTGTTTGGTTCCATTCAATGCCAAAAATGGTGTTGATTTGGAGTTTTTGGAGCCATTAGATGAAGGTTTAGGCCATTCCTTTTGTTATGTTAGGCCAAACATTTTTGAATCTCCTGCTATTAGTCCATCAAACTCTGAGAGGTTTACTGTTGATTCAAGTACACTTGATTCTGAAACCTTGAGTGGATCCTTTAGGCATGATAGTATGGAGGATTCTAATGGTATGCATAATAAGCAGGTTAAGAATTTCCCCGAAACTACGTTTAAAACCATTTCGGGGGCTTCTGTTAGTGCCAATGTTTCCACTGCAAGAACTGGTGGTAACCAGAGTGCATTTTTTGCTGGTGATGTTTTGGAACCTGCTGCATCATTTGAAGGAACTGCTTCATTTGCTGCGATTCCTTTGCAGCCGGTTCCTCGTGGTTCTGGACCTTTGAATGGCTTTATGTCTGGTCCTTTGGAGAGAGGGTTTGCATCGGGTCCGTTGGATAGAGGTGGTGGTTTCATGTCGGGACCGATTGAGAAGGGAGTTATGTCAGGTCCTCTTGATGACACTGATAAATCCAACTTTTCGGCTCCGCTTGCGCGTGGTCGTCGGAGGCCGCGTCTCCAAAATCTCATGAGAAGTGTTAGTGGACCGATGAAGAACACGTTTTCTCGAACGTTCTCTAAGCGTTCCATGGGTGGAAGTTGGATGCAAAGGTTAATATTTCAACCGGTTAGTCAATTCGCGTGGAATTCCCGAGACACAAAGTGTAGGCCGGAAGTGTCTAGGAACTGTATTGATGTTGGACCGTATGAAACTGAGTATAAACACACACATAATTTGCAGTGGGCTCAGGGAAAGGCCGGTGAAGATAGGGTTCATGTAGTGCTTTCTGAAGAACAAGGGTGGTTGTTTATTGGGATATATGACGGATTTAGTGGACCAGATGCTCCTGATTTTTTGATGAGCAATCTTTATAGATTTATGGACAAAGAATTGGAAGGTTTACTTTGGGATTATGAAGATAATCCTGTTGATCCACTTAAACCTGAAGTCCCTGAAACTGTAAAATCTACCGTTGCTCCAGAATGTAGTATACCGGAAATGTCGGATACTCATCGTACTAATTCTAATCATGAATGTTTTAAAGAAGCTTCTTGTCCTGAATCAATCAAGGATGAATCATTTAAGAGCGAGATAGTTGAGGAAAATGCTGAAGTTAATGGAAATGTTGAACTTCAGTTATCTAATTGTGGAAGTAACTCGTTGCCTGTTCCTAATTCTGCTCAACTTGAAAAGTTGACCGGAAAAGGTAGAAAAAGTTTGAGGCTTTATGAGTTACTTCAAATGGAATCTTGGGATGATCAAGGTTTTTTGTCCGACTCGGGACAATGTAAAGATTCTTCAGTTTTGAAGGAGTCAAAACTAGATTCACATATGAGACCTTGCTTGTCTAATGTAAGAGAAAATGGCTCTAGACATCAGGATGAAGGCCCCTCTACATCAGGAGAAAATGGAGGCAGTAGGTTTGGTTCAATCGACCAGGAGCACGAAGCTGTTTTTTCTGTTTCGGGATCTAGGCGGAATTCAAAAAAATCATTTATCAGTGCAAAAATTAAAAGAATGTACAGGAAGCCAAAGTCCTTGTGTAAGAAACTTTTTCCTTGGAGTTATGATTGGCATAGGGAGGAAAGTTGTGTTGATGAGAAAATATTTGAAGCCTCGGGGCCTATTAGAAAATGCAGGTCTGGAGTAGATCATAATGCAGTTTTAAGCGCAATGGCTCGAGCTCTTGAAAGAACAGAAGAGGCATACATGGAAATGGCGGAGCGTAATCTGGACAAAAATCCAGAACTTGCTATTATGGGATCATGTGTTCTAGTGATGCTGATGAAGGATCAAGATGTTTATGTCATGAATCTGGGAGATAGTCGTGTGATTTTGGCTCAAGAAAGATCAAACGATCGTCATCCTAATTCAAGTTCTGTCAAGGATGATGCAAGGCATAGAAATAGATCTAGAGAGTCATTAGTACGCATGGAGCTTGATAGGATTTCAGAGGAGTCACCAATTCACAACCATAACAATCATGTTAACAAGATGAACAAAAACCGCGAGATATCCTTTTGCAAATTAAAAATGAGGGCTCTGCAACTTTCTACGGATCACAGCACTGGTATCGAAGAGGTGTGTCCCCCTCTCTCCCTGTTTATTTGTGAATCGAATAGTTTGCAATACTTATTTCAAGATCTGAAGAAATTATGGTCAAATAGATTTCTATGTCTAATTTCACCAGCTACTTATTTGGAGATCTCTGAAAAAATCATGGTCAAATCTTCTAGTCTAGTTATAAAATTTCAGCAGCTAGGTTGACTTGTCTTTTTGTATTATGTCCTGCTTCATGGTGCCTGCTAATATATGTTGATAATTTGTTTATTTAGGATTAGCATGTTTACTATACACTAAATTGCTAAGTGCATTGATGAGTATGATCAACAACAGTATGTCATTTTGCATTCACATAAGAATCCAAATGCACACTAGAAAAGCTGTTAGTGATTTTCTAAGGCGAGGATTTTCTTACTTAATTGGCTTTTAAGAAAATATGAAAAATGAAATAATGTGTTACTGAATGGTGAAATCATTTCTATGTACAGTTTGTTTAGATAAGATCATATTTGTTTTACAAGTCATTTGGTCAAATATTTCTGATATTCTGTGGTGTCTCAAATTCGCTAACAAGAATGTCAATCCAATGCCATTAAACCCAAAACCCTAAAATGCAAACTATTTACTAGAGAGAAAACTTCAATAGTATCTGATAAATGTGTCATCAATTTATTTTTCAATTTCTGATTCCTGCAGGAAGTTTTCAGAGTAAGAGCTGAACACCCTGATGATAGTCAAGCCATATTAAACGATCGAGTGAAAGGACATTTAAAAGTTACGAGAGCATTTGGTGCTGGGTTCTTGAAGAGGGTCAGTTGATCATCTGACTTTGACACATCTGTAATTCAGTTTGCTGTAGTTTATAAGCAGGGAATCCACTTGCTTCTATATTTTTCCATAACATACAGAAAACATATGGTGAATAGGTTTATACATTGTAATAGTGTGTGTATCTTAATTAAATTTGTGACAAAATGGTAAAAAGTGCATCTTGAATCATACAAATGACTGGGTCGGAGTTCATGTGTGTGATAGCCAAACTATATAATGTGGGTAGCAGTGTTGCCAATCACAAAAAATAGCGGTTTATTCAAATTCTGCTATGCTATAGTTTAAAGGGAAAGAGAATGGAGGAAAAGGTAGAACATTGGATCAGCGGGTTGGATTGTGTTATAGCAGAATTACTTTCTTACAGACAAAAGCTTCTAGGAGTGTCTTCTTAGACATGTTAAATATTGCATTGTATCAAACACATTTTCTAATTGATCATTATTTGTAGTTGTGAAGATTAATTTGTTTGATGATTATATATGATTCTTCAGGGTGGAATAAGCATTAAATGTGGAAAAAATATATGTATATATGTTTACATTGTGAATTAAATCGTCTCAAGCTAGCCATGCATTGTTTGGAGGATAACAAATAAGATCTTATGTATAACTTGCACTCTTTATTTGTTGTCTAATGTGGTGAAATTATTCAGACCTTTACTAACTTTTATGTTGTTCTGGTATAGCCGTCTTTTAATGAAGCTCTACTGGAGGTGTTTCAAGTTAATTATGTTGGCTCTGCTCCTTACCTAAGTTGTACTCCTTCTGTTCTTCACCACCGACTTTCCTCAAGTGATCGATTCTTGGTGCTCTCCTCTGATGGGCTTTACCAATATTTCAGTAATGAAGAGGTAGTTGCTCATGTCACATGGTTCATGGAAAATGTCCCAGAAGGTGATCCTGCACAATACCTTATTGCTGAGCTTCTCTTCTGTGCTGCTAAAAAGAACGGTCAGTTGCATTTGCCTTCCTTACTCCTTCAACTTGGCTTCCATTTCAAGTTTTACATAAACTGTGTTTGGATAAGCAATTGACAAACATGATTTGAATGAGCTTGATTTTATAGAAAGTAATTCGATAAAATTGAGTTTGGAGGGAAGTGTAGAATTGGTTTTGATATGTTTGATTTTGTCTGGATATTTTTACTCTAAAGTTATGTTTGATGTAAAACTTATACATTTTTCATCCTAACTTAAGTTGTTTTTATTACTTTTAGTTAAACTGAAACCAAAATAAGTATATATTTGGCTCCACTTTTGGAGGAGTCAAAATTGATTTTAGATGTGTAGAATTGATTTTGACATCCATGGTTTTTCTCGAGTTGAATTGAATCTGTCTCAAGAATTGATTCTAACTTGATGCTAGAATTTTTAGTTTTTGACTCCAAACGCAATTTTTACCCTCAAATTTATTGTTTGACTCAATTTTATGTGAATGTATCTAACATAAATTACTCTACATTCAACTCATTTTTAACTAAAATCAAAATTTGTCACTGCAGAACCAAACACACAAGTGCATCCTTGGTTTCAATTTTTGGAGAGGCAAAATTAATTCTCGAAGTATAGAGTTGATTTACATAATTAGGTCTTTTCGAGTTGAATTGTTTTTGCCTCTAGAATAAACAGGGATTTAGAGCTTTTGACTCCAAGATTGAGTTTTAGCTTCAAATTTATTGTGCAACTCACATTAGGCAAATGTGCCCAAACATAAACAAACATGTTTTCATTTAACTTACATTTAACAAAAATCAGTTTTACAAAATTAATTTATTCAAAATTAATTTTCATCACCACAAAAGCAAACATGCCCGAGAAGACAGTTAATTTTGAGACTTGCCATCCAGAATCCAAACACAGTCATTCTAGTCCAAACATCTTTATTAATTTCCATTATACAATGTTAGACTAAAGAGCAATTACACATGCATTCTTTCATCCTTTTCCATGAAGAGTAAGCTGCCATGAAGGGTCACCTAATAAGTAGTCATATCTAGTCTCTCTACAAAAGACTTTTTGTCTTTATTCTGAATTCGTCACAACATACCTACAACTGCATGGAGCAGTAGCTGTGAATACCATTAAATCTAGACAGCTGCACCGTGCGGTGCAGCAGTCTTAGGGTATCCAACCACTATATTATGGAGGGACCTATTTTCGACCGGGTTATGGTTTAGTACTTATTTTTATTTTATCTCTTTTCATTCTTAAGATGTTCTAAATCATTACAACCTGAATCCTATTAAATGATATTTCATGTCCACCACAATTCCTTGTCTCTTTTTAATATATTAAAGGATGGTAAATTAAATATCTGAAATTTCATATCTAATATGTTTTTTTCTTTTAATTTGCAGGAATGAACTTTCATGAATTGCTTGATATTCCTCATGGAGACCGACGTAAATATCATGATGATGTTTCTGTCATGGTGGTTTCTTTGGAGGGAAGGATTTGGAAATCATCAGGATAAATAAATCCTTTTAATTTTCTTCCTTTTATAAATGCTTCTCTGTTTTATTTTTTTGCTAGGTTCCCCCATATATTTGCATATTTCTCTTGATATTGAAACAATTTTGGGCCAGTTAAATTATTTTAGAAATCCAAATTAGTCTCTTAATTTATATTTTCTTCTTCTAATCCACCGTAATTAGGGTTGTTTACCTCAGTAGGCTTCACAAGGTATCATGGTTGTAATTAGTCTCAATATTTTTGGAATGCAATATGTTTCAGAAACTCAACTTATTAAATGTGGTCACCTAGGTGGTTCATTCGTGCATGGTACCTCATGAAAACTGCAAAAGAATGTAAATAAAGAATATATATATATATATATATATATATATATATATATATATATATATATATATATATATACACATAAATAAATAAATAAGAAGAGTTTTACAACGAAAGGGTGAGAATATTAAATCCTTACTATACAACCATATCTCTCATAAATCATTCTCCAAGTTTCCTTGAAAATTAAATAAACATATAAAAAGAAATCTAGCTGCGCTCAAAGAGTGACAATGAAAACTCATTCACATATAATAGATTTTTCTAATTCATAATCTATCTAGAATAGAAGCATAGAACATTGAAAGTAACAATGGAACTGATCCATTCCTCAAGGTTGCTCACATTCGGTATTTGGTGCCAATCTTCTAACTCAATTTCTCTTATTACTTTTATCCATGTGTGTCATAAGAAGCACGCTAAAACCACATAAGAAAATACACCTAAATTTTAAATTTTATTCTTATAAAATATGATTTTAAATTGATGATAAAAAGTTGTTACCACAAGAAGTAAAAAATAAAGATAGAAGTTGGCCTCAGTACTACTATGCATGATATATGAATGAAGTTTAGATCTGCTTAATTATTATGACCTTACATAACATCTCTCACCAAACCTCTTTTCATTGGATTGTCAATGTTCACATTTTCCCAGCAACCAACAAACTATAATTTGTATGTTGATTTCTATCCACATTAATTCCACACGTATAGTTATCTTTCTAGTAAAGACTTTTTACTAAATTGCTTTGAATTTAAGTTGAAGGACTTTATACTATACCATCACATTTGGTCCATCTACTCTCAATAACAACCATTGCCTGTGCCATATATAAACAGAACCTTGTTGCCATATTTCTCAACATCCAACTCAATACTTTCCTCTCTTCTCTCTAGCCATATTATATTATATAATAAACACTTTTCTGTTTCCATTCATTATTGATCTAGCACATTAACCATGTCACCAACAAATTGGACAATTTTGGTCATTTTGTCCTGTGCCATCTCATTTACCTTTGCTTCTGATCCTGATACACTTCAAGACCTTTGTGTAGCTCTTCCCTCTTCAGGTAACACTAGAAGAAAAAGTTAAATTACTAATAGAAATTAATAACATGAAATTGGAATAAAAGCCTATATGGATTGACTTATTTGAATTCTTTCTGAGACTATTTAGAAGAGTCTATAAAAAGAACTAATGACATGTATGCAAGCTGTTTCAACTTATTTCTATAAATTTTACATCATAGTTTATGAAAACAACTTTTAGTTTATATGAAATCAGTTTGAGTTTGTTGTACAAATAGTCTATTCATAAGCACTTTTATGATAAACGTTTGAGCAATAAACACTTAATTAGACAGTTTATCCAAAGAGGACTTAAATTGAAGTATCAAAACTATATTTTGGAAAATCATAACAATATATGTTGTGTATTATTGACAGGTGTTAAGGTGAATGGATTTGCCTGCAAAGCTGAGACAAATGTAACAGAAGCTGATTTCTTTTTTGGTGGTTTATCCAAACCTGGAATTATCAACAACACATTAGGATCTTTGGTTACTGCAGCCAATGTTGAAAAAGTTCCAGGACTCAACACATTAGGTGTGTCTTTATCAAGAATAGACTACAAACCAAGTGGTCTTAACCCACCACACACACACCCTCGTGCTACAGAAATTGTGTTTGTCCTAGAAGGTGAATTAGACGTTGGTTTTATCACTACATCAAATAAACTCATTTCTAAGTCCATAAAAAAAGGTGAAATATTTGTGTTCCCAAAAGGGTTGGTTCATTATCAGAAGAATAATGGAGATAAAGCTGCTTCTGTGATTTCTGCTTTTAACAGTCAACTTCCTGGTACTTTTTCAATTGCTTCAGCTCTATTTGCATCAACACCAACTGTGCCCGATGATGTTCTTGCTCAAGCTTTTCAAATTGAAGCTAAAGAGGTTGACACAATTAAGACCAAACTTGCTCCTAAGAAGACTTAATTTAATTTATGATATTCAAGTTTCTTTGTTTTCAACCAGCTTTTTCTGTTATTTTGCTATAATAATTCTTTTGAAAGGTTTTGATTATTATTACTGTACTTGTACCATTTATGGTGTTGCATTTTGCTTCTTGATATAGAGTTGAGTGTAAAATGAATGTATCGAAGATTATAGTACGTGTTGATAAAAATGCAAATTCTATATGAAGTAGAATGTGTCACATTTTATGTGACATATATGGTTTCATTTCTTTTGTCTGTGGTTAACTGCTTTTGTAATAAGCACTGAACTGAGATTGTAACTTTATCACCTCACTTTCTCTTTCATTATGGTTGGATGTTAAATCAATATGGTAAGATGCATACATCTTAAAATGGAAGCCCTCAACTTAGGTACTTGGTAGAAAATGGATTTCATTCTTCGAGGCCATGTACAAATAAAAATGGGCATCGTATGGATATAATAAATATAAATAAATGAAACATTCGGCTATCTTCCAATGATTAATTCGGTGGTTGGGTTGGGACAAGAAAAAGTATTGAAAAAGAATGTTAGAAAATTCAATATGTGCTAGTAACAGTTTCTCTCCTTCAAGGCCAACTCAACATATCTTGAAATCTAAATCAACATATCTTAAAAGAATGTCTTTATAAGAAAAGTAGAGGCCCTTATTAATGCTAATAATAACGTTTATTTAATTTTATTTAAATATCCCCTTTATTGTTTTTTAAGATAAAAAAAAAATGTTCCACTCTTTTTAGTGGAGTTATAATAATAGAGAATTAAGGGTCATGAACTAGATGTAATGAGATCTACTATACACGTCGAAGAAGTTTGGTAGCATGGCTTTTCAGAATCTATATGCTTTCAATATAACTATGTTTGGTAAAAAAAGGATGAGAATTTATTATCCAACCAGATGCTTTATAGACAACGATGTTTAATGCTAAATATTTTTCCATTTGTAGATTTTTGATTGTTAAGATTGGTCATAAACCCCCTTATTTTTGAAGAAACTTATGATCCACACGACACACATGCTCTATTGAAGGAAGGTAGTAGATGGACTATTGATAATGAATCTCACATTCTATTATGGGATGTGGTTTTGATTCAAGATGACACTGTTTTTTCTTGTTCATCGAATATGAACCCTGTCACAAAAAATTTAGAAGCGGGAAATTTGTTGATCCCAAATGTAAAACAATGAAATGAGGAATTGATCAATGTTGTTTTCCCTTCATATATAACCTAAAAAATTATCTCTGTCCTCTTTGTGAAGAGGCCATCGATGATTCTAGAATTTGGAAAACAACTACTTCAGGTAATTATTCACTAAAAACTGGGTACCATTTGTTGATGAATGATCTAATTGATAACAATGAACCGAATGAAGAGGAGAAATGGTTGCTTATCTGGAAGTTGAAGATTCCACCAAGCGTAAATGTTTTTCTCTAAAGGGCCTGCAAAGATTGCTTACCTTCAAGACTCCAATTGCAACAAAAATATATTACCCATCATACTACTTGTGTCAACTGTGACAGTGAAATGGAAAACTTGTGATACCTCTTTGTTACGTGTTCTCTTAGTGAAGAATGTTGATGGAAGTTAGGTTTATGAGATCGTATTCATCCCATTTATTTATATAACTAATTAGAACTTATGACACCTCCTTGTTTGTACAACTAATTATTTTAAACATGTATGTTTTACTTTCCTATTAATTTTTAATAATGTAATATTGATGTAAAATTCTTCCAAACAGTTGGGGAAAACTAGTTTTGTTATGTGCATCTGGATCACCACGAGAATTTTGTTCAAATTAGAACATTTTGAGTTCCTTATTGTATATCCACTTTTGAAGGAGAAGCTACAAGACTTCTTCATGTTCTCTTGGGTGACATATTTGAGTTAGATAGTAAGAGGATTGTTAATTGTTTCCAGGAGCTTCTTGACCATGTCTCTGAGCTTGGTTCTATTGCAAAATCTTGCAAGATCATTCTCATTTCATTTACAAACTACGATGTTAGTTTTGTTAGCCTATTAACAAATGATGTAACTTACTCTTTAGCAAGAGCAAAAATATTTATAACTTGTCCCTAATATTTTTATCGCCCAACACTTTGTATTTTCGAGTTGATTTTGAATTGAATTATTATTTAAAAAAAGATAAAAAAAATTGATTATGTCAAGTGATATATTTGATTATATTTGTGAAGTTGTGAGGCCTTTTCCTTAATCTACATAAATATTTTTAATTTTCTGAAGTCTTAAAATACAAGTTAAAAAGTTACTCGTAGTATTTAGTAAAAAAATAGTTATTCTTATTTCTTAGTATAAATGTTTTTTTTTTAATCTATTATAGTTTTATTACAATTTTAAAGAAAAATGTAGTATAATATATATTTCCAAACATTAAAAAAGAGTATATTTCCCAATAAATGCAACAAATTTCAAACTAAATTTCCACTCATAACACAAGAACACATTTATAAAACAAGCATTTTATCTTCAATGAAATCGAATTGCAATTTTGAGCTAACTTCACCAAATTGCATTGCAGTAAGTCAGTAACCGAATTGAAAAAAAAAAAGTAAGGGATCCAATTCAAATTTTGAAAAAGTGAAGTGACCATACAGAAAAATAAAAAAAATTAGACAACGGTGTACTTTAGCCCCAAAAAAGAAGAAGCATATGAAGAATTACAACAAAACAATGGAAGATTTGAAAAAAGAGCAGCCGCGAAGAAAAAACTACCGAAAGAGAAGTCTTCCAAACCCATCAGACGAACAAAACCAACTCCCACAAGAAAACAACGAATCCGATGACGAACGAGAAAGAAGGTTGTTTTCTCTCCCTTTTTCGTTTCACTTCAAAATTTTACTTTAGGGTTTTCGTTTCACCAATTCTAAACTAAATTGAAATCACAGATTGGCATTGGAAGAGATTAAGCTTCTTCAGAAGCAGAGGGAAAGGAAATCAGGAATTCCTGCAACCCTAACTTTGCAGCAATCTCAGCCTGGAATTTCCGGCGGTTTAGCCGCTAAAGCCGTCGATAAGAACGACGGCGATGGCGGTGACAAGGACGACCTTGTTCTTCAAGATACTTTTGCTCAAGAAACTGCTGTTATGGATGAAGATCCCAATATGTATGTTGTGTTTATGCTTAGGTTATTGAATTTGAGTTTTTGAAGTTAAGTTGTTGTTGATGTTGAATGTTGATATATGAATGAACAGGGTTAAGTATATTGAGCAGGAATTAGCGAAGAAGAGGGGTAGAAATATTGATGAAGCAGATCAAGTTGAGAATGAGTTGAAACGTGCTGAAGACGAACTATATAAAATACCTGATCATCTTAAAGTTAGTACTTTTCCTTTTGTTTTACAATGTTTCACTGTTTTTTTTCTTCTAGTTTCTAGCAGCTGGTAATACAGTGTGCAGTGTAGATTAACTTCTGGTTAATAAGCATATAGATGTCTATTTAGAAGTTAAATGAAAGAGCTTTTGAAAGAGTTTATATGCAAAAGCTAATTTAACTCATAGGAGAAGTATTGGTTAAAAAACTTATAAATTATTACAAGATTCTAGTAATATTTTTTGTACTAGTGGTTTTTGAGAAATTTATCTACCGACTCTAACTGTGCACCACCTTTTCCCAGCTTCATTTGTTTTTTTATTTTTCTTGTTTTAAATATATTGTGTCTTGTCAGGTAAAAAAGCGTAATTCAGAAGAAAGCTCTACTCAGTGGACTACTGGTATTGCTGAGATCCAGCTTCCAATAGAGTATGCTTTCTCGTATTTTATTTCCATGGCCATATTTGCTGTTTGAGTTATATTTGTAGAAGAAGTATTTAATAATCTAGCAAATTTACGCATTTTTCTTTCAAGTTAATTGTTGGCAATGTGATTATCGGGGTGATAAGTTTGTCTGTATGGGTACTTGGTGCCTGCAGTTGTAAACAAGCAATTAGAGAAGATGTGAATTTGGCTTTTTGGTTGAAAAATTCTTTTCTCAATGATAATATCCAGATGATTCATCTTGTCATTGGTTTCATTGCTTTTTTAGTTGTAGTGGTTTCTCTTTTCTGATATGTTGCCAGTATTTTGTTGTCTTTGTTTAATGTTTATATATGAATTAATTTATTGAACAAGAAAAATAGGTGATGTGTGGCAATGTCTTTGCAGATATAAATTGAAAAATATTGAAGAAACCGAGGCTGCCAAAAAGCTTCTGCAGGAAAAGAGGCTTATGGGTCGGACAAAGTCAGATTTCAGCATTCCATCAAGTTATAGTGCTGATTATTTCCAGCGTGGCAGAGATTATGCTGAAAAACTTAGACGAGGTAACATTTTCCTTGATGATTTCATTATAGATTACATATGTATATTTACCCGTTTACTGTTAGAATACTATGTCATTGTCAGCCTTGATTTAGTTATCAATGACTTCATCCTTTGCCTTTGCCTCTCATTCCAATCACTGACCAGAAAAGCAACTAATTTGCAGAACATCCAGAGTTGTACAAAGAGAGAAGTGTACAGGAAGATAGTTCTGCATCCAAACAAAACGATTCTAGCAGTGATGCTGCTGGAGCAGTACAGAGGCAAGCTGCAACAGACCAATTCATGCTAGAGCGTTTCAAGAAACGAGAACGTCATCGTGTGCGGAGATAACATAAATGTGATATGAGTGCCATATTTTACATCAGTCCGGGCAAGATTGTTGTTTGAAAAAGAGCTGCAAAACATGCATCGGCTATACTGAAGAGGTATCGAGAATGTATCGTTTCAGCCAAAGCTTAGACGAGCCTTGTCTGACTTACTGTGGCCTATACTGAGGCAACAACAGAACTATGATAATTAGACCATCTTTGGTCATGAATAACTTGCTGTTAGCCTGTAAGATATGGTATGAACTTGTGGCAGGGCTAGAATGTCGACAATGCTAAATAGGATGAGTGCTTTGTTAGGCAAACTGTATTATACTGAAATGATATTCAGAATATTTTTCCATTGAAAAAGTTGCTTGTTTCGGGATGACTCTCTGTTAGTCGCCCTTCTAATTGGCCAATTCATTGAGTTTCTGTTTTCTTCTACAATGTCTGATGTTTGCTTTGCCTCGTGGCACTATTATATTAAAAAAGTTATAAGCAGTGCATTTTAAATACGGCTTACATATGTTTTATTTTCTTTCTTTACTTTCAATGGCATTTTTTAATATGAAAAAATAAAGGCTTGAATATATAAGTTTGGTCTAATGCATGCATATATGCGTTTTTTATTTATTTTAGTCTTTGTAAGTTTTTTTCAGGATTAAAACAAACAAACAAGCAAGGACATGCATAATTATATTACATGGACTAATGCCAAAAGTAAATTATACATCTGACATCTAGAGCACTTTTCCATTCTAAACACGACTTGACATAAAACACACACTTCTTTGAAGTTTATACTACAATTATTTACCATCTAAAATGCACCGTAAGGATAAAGATGACTGGTAAAGCCGTAAGGGGCTATCTTCATTTGCTTGTTTACATATTTGCCGAAGTTCGTCACTTGACATAAAACTCAATATTACTTTGAAGTTTTTATTTATTATTGACGAATTAAGGCTCTTTGAAGTTTATACTACAATAATTTATAATCCAAAATGCACTATAAGGAAAAAGAATACTAGTAAGGCTAGCTTCATTTGTTGGCTTACATATTTGCCCAATTTCGTTTTATAGGGAGGGAGAAAAATTACCCATGTTACTGGGTTTTATCTACAATTGGTTCTGTATTTGTTAAAAAAAAATGTTTGTCACGATACAACAAAAGAGTATTCAAGGCAATACGTAGATTTTCATTGAATTTGATATACTTTGTTGTTGTTGAGGAGATTGATACACGTTTTTTAAAGACTAAAGATATATTTTGGTGCATAAGAAAAAGAGATATGTTGGTAGAGTGACTAAATTTATTGCATTCTTTAACTCAAAGAACTAAATAGTCCAATCCTTACAAATTTGGTGACTAAAATAGTGATTCATTTGTAACATCTCTACCCTTCTTCTACACTGAATAATATTATTTTATGAGCATTGTTTCATTCAGAACTGAATCTTGCTGGTAAAAGACTGGCCAAAACTCCAACCAGACGGTGCCACATTAATAGCTGTGTGGGTCTTTCCATTACTGAGTTGGACTCTGAATGACAAGCTTTGACCATTTAGATAGCTTAAGCTTTGCCAGTTAACACCCCAATTCCTTGACATGCTTTCCCATTTCTTCATTTTTGACCCTTTGATCCAAACTTTTGAGATATCCCCTGGTCCCCCTATGTTGCTTATAAGCACTAGTTCAAAATAGTCTTTCCCATTTATTGTAAATCTGATTCCTCCACTTCTTTTGCACCCAACTCTGCATAGATACAACACAACATTGTGCAATATTACTTGGCTAGCTGTATAAATCAGCGACAATCTATGAAACTCTAGACACACACTTATACCTACTCGTAAACAACGCAAATAATTTAAGAAAATCAAACCAATTAAATTAATATAGACTTAAATGCACTTTTGATCCTCTTATTTTTTTCAAAATTAACTTTTAATCATCTTATTTCTAGAACTGAGTTTTTGGTCCCTATTTTACAATTTGTGGGATTTTGTTGGCCCCCTCTATTTTTCATGATGTTACATGCTCACTAACTAATATTGTAGTATTGATGTAACAACATAAAAATATTATAAAGGAAAACAGAAGAATAATGAACTTATTTCTATCTTATTCAATTCAGTTGTGCCACATCATAAAAAAAAATAGAGGGGACCGACAAAATTCCATAAATTGTAAAACAGGAGACCAAAAATCTGATTTTAGAAATAAGACGACTAAAATATAATTTTGAGCAAAATAGAAGGATCAAAAGTGTATTTAAGTCATTAATGTAATCACATGTGGCTGTGTTGGACATAGGGATGACAACACAACTCGCATTACTCACCCGAACCTGTCCTAATTTGGGTGGGAAAAATTCGCTTTGATTGGGTGCGGGAGCAGATTTTCTCTAAAATTAAAACTCGGAGGTAGGGGCGGGTTTTGGGGTGTTGATATCCACCTCGCCCCGCTACTAATATTATTGTCATTTTTAAATTTTATATCCATGTATATATACAATATATTTAATATTTTTTTTTAATATTAAAAATTAAAATATTCTCTCTATAAAAATTATGATTTTAATATTTTTTTCATTTTATTATTGAATAATAATAATTATTTTATTATATTAATTATAATAAATAAGACTTTTAAATTTATTATTTTATATATATTAATAGGCGCGGGCGAGGAAATTTGAACTCGTCGCGGGTGGGATGAAAGCTTAAATTTTACATCCGATAAAAATAGGGGCATGTGTGGATTTTCCCCGACTAATCGGGTGTGGGGGAAGCAAAACCTGCCTCCGTCCCGTTGCCATGCTAACTTGGACATGTGTCAGACATAAAAAACACATTCGATCTGAAATACCGATACTACATAGATGACAAGTCACAACAAGATTAAATTTAAAATGTTTTTCACTTGAAGAAAATAACTTAAAAGATTTTGTGCAGGATTGTCCGGAATAGTTAACGGAAAATAAAACTCTAAAATTAATATTTGAATCCTTTATAATTGTTAATGGTGTTACGGTGGTAGAAACCATTAAATTTAGAAAAAGAAACATTATTCGTCTAAATTTAACTGTTTCTACAACTAGAACACTATTATGCATATGTAGAGTTTCAGGATTAATGTGTCACTAAGAAATCAAAGTTTCCTTTGTATTGACAGATAAATAGAAAAGAAAAACATAGTGAGCATATATGCATAAGATAACATACTTTCTGTAAAAGATTGGAACAATCCCAGCTTTATATTTGGCGATCATCTCAAAAGCGGGTTGAGACATGTCAAAATGTGGTCTAGGAGGATTGCACCAACCACCATTGTCACTAGGGAGATCAAAGTTTGGAGGACAGAAATTTGTGGCGGTAATTGTTATGGAAGTTCCCCTAAGGCACCACTGTGGCACTTTACTTGCATCACAAACAATCTGATAGCAACCACCACATGCCTTTCCATCATTGAACAAAGCAGTACTCAAAGCAGCTGTTTTTATTCCATAACCATCTTTGAACAGATTTCCATACCCACATGCACCCCCTACAAGTAGAGACAAATTCATTAACCACTAATTGAATAAACAATTTTACTAAGCTTTTATGTATAATTTATTTATATAACAAAAGATAAAATATGTCAAAATTATTTTTTATGGATATGTTACAAACTATTTCAATAAGTTCTGTCAAACAGTATTAGAAATGTTTATACTAATAGATAAACTCAAATCACTAGATCCAAACACACAATTGCACATTTCATATCATATATGAGAATTCACAATTAAAATGAAATATAGAAATGATGAGAAAAACACATAAGACAAAATGTAGTTGCATTTTACCCATAGTTCCTGAGGCATCACTTCCACCATAAAAAGTTGCATGAGCTTTCTTCCAATTTGCTGATGCTACTCTTAATTGTGAGGTAAACAACCCCACAAGCATTACTACACCACTCAAAATCATAAGCCTTTCCATCTCCTTGGTCTCAAAATTTCTTAATTTTGTGCTTAAGATGATGATAGACTCTTGTGGGTTTTTATAACTGTAGTTAAGGACGTTTAGCCAAAGAAAAAAGCTAAATCAAATTCAAATTGTCGAATAAAGAAAGGTGATGTTGACTGAAAACTTATTCTCTAATTATAGAAAGAATTATTGTATGCATTAAATATGGTTCAATAAGTATTGAAAGAACATGCTGTGTCGGTGATTTTATCCGTGGTACGTAAAATGGTACAATCAAACACAATACTCTTTTGATGAGAGAAATATTATTCTCTTAATCGGCAAAAGTCAACAATTTAAAATAATAATTTTCAAAATTGGACTGATCTAATCAATTGAACTAATTAAAATGTAGAACTACTAACATCAGAACTTTTCATGAAAAGTGTGCTTCATCCTGAAAGAAATTAATAAACTCAATCAATACAATTTCTAAATCTAAATTGTTACATGAATAAATAATAATCAAATAATAATGCTAATCATGAAGAGTAAAGGTTTCGGATTATTTACATATTCGAATAGCAATTAATCCACAATAGTGTCTTTGATATGATCTTCTTTAAGTCTTTGAGTGTGTGTTGAGAGATGACAGTCTCTATTCCACTATGTTAGATTTGCTGTGAAGTTTCAATGTGACAACAACATTAATGGCTAGAAATAAGGATCTTTCCTTGTATGAAATACATGGGCTCACTTACCCATCATAGTAAGCCCACACAAGCTTTTCACATCAACCCAATAAATAAAATAAAATGCTACAATATTATTAATAATCTCAATAAACATAATATGATTTTTTTTAATGAATAATAAACACAATATGATGAGTTTATATAATTGAGATTATATATGTTCTAATATTTTGACATATTGTTAATTTGCACATCACATTAAATCTGACTATGTTAGTCCACATTAAAATAATTCAATTGATCAGTTTTTAGTGTCCTAAGCAAACTAAAATAATGATGATCTCATAATTTTTAGATTTATTTTTTCCGTGCGTTTTTAATTGCAAAATTATTCATAATCTATTCATGATCAATGTTTTAACAAAATCATTTTCAATAAAAATTAAGATAGATTATTTGATCTATCATGTTGACATATGTAAATAAGATACTCGTCAAGATGTAACAATATATCTTAACCTAACACACTAAGATTGGATCTAAATGTATCACAACATTATACCAAATCATAAATCAACAAAAATGTACATTATATGACAAACAACAATAATAATAGTATTAATCATTTATAAAAAAAATCTCAAAATTTATCAACAAACTACAATGTCGCCATAAACTAGTATATAAAATCTTCCGTTAACTTAACACACCAAAGATCTCACAACATCCATATGGATTACATGAATTGCAAAAAATTAACCGTCAAATGCTTAGTTAGGGGATCTATCACCATAAACTCTATAAGAATATATTCAATTATCTTCTAAGTACACCAATTGCATAAGCTATATCAAGATATGTACACATTTGAGGGTACATAACATATGAGACCATTTCATTTCTACTCTTTCTTTATCATTTAAAGACGTAACAAAAGATTTTATCAAACATTCCAATACATATCAAATATCGATTACTATTACCATTATAATTTTACCTAAGGGTTCTGGATTACAATGTACAATTAAATCCCATTAATTTTAAAACGTAAACTAGGTATGTTTTTAATCGAATGTTAAACTTTTTTGTACTGATCAAACCATTACATTTTGTTTAGATAAATCGAACCATTACATCAAAGTTTAACTGTGTAATCTCTCATGTAGCTTTGAAAACATTAATTTTCAAAATTCAAAATTGAAGTAGGATTTTCATTCAAAAACTCCATTTGAGATCAAACTCAAGCACTTCTCATGAAAGTTCTAACGTTTAAAAGATTGAAGACTTTAGTAACAAAAAATATATTGAAGGCTGAAGTCGTTTTCTATTACTTGTGTGTATTAAAAGAAAAAGTCAAATTTGTTCACATTAACAAAAAAGAAAAAGTCAAATGGTACACGCAAGTGAATCGAAGAAAATGTGCAGATATGTTCGCTTTAGTAGTAATAATAGTATAGTAGTAACATGCAAAGGATCAAGTACGTACAACCTTATCTTATTGGACAAGAAAGGAAAGCTTTTTATATTAGCAAATAAGAGTATTGGCATTTTATAGTATAAAAAAACAGAACAGTATTGTCAAGCATGAACTAGTCAGCTATAAAATGATTATTACTAAATGCCATGTATTATGCCATATATCATGGAACTTCTTCCACCCATATCACACATGCATCCACTTCCATGTGCAACCAACCACTGCTTCCCAGTTCACACACGAGGGCCATATTGGTCATTGTTGAATTACATAGATCCCTTTTGTAGAATTTTCAAAAATATTTTCCCCTTTTATAGATACTGAATTAGGTCAACCTTATTATAAATTATTGACAAAATTGTATATTGGTTATTTATTTTATTTATATGTAATACTTAATTTTTTTTAGATCTTTTAAGTTTTAAAACGTTTACAAAATTATTATTTTTTGTTTAAAATTTATCTTTTAATATGTTTATAAATTTATCCTTTAAAAATATTGACAAATCATTAAAAATATTAGTTGACAAGTCCATGTAGGATTATAATTATTAATAATCTATTTTGATATTGATAGATGTATAGGATGAGTAAAAAATGACTAAAAAGATATGTTGATATATTTTTTCTAGATTTAAAGAATCTTAAAATTTTAATGAGTTTTTTAATTAAAAAAATTATTAAATATTATCCTATATAGATTTGTCAATCATTATTTTTAATAATCCGTCACTATTTTTTAAGATAATTTTATAAACATATCAAAAGATAAATGATTTAAACGAGAGAAAAAAAATAAAAGATAACTTTGTAAATATTTTAAAAGATAAAAAATAATTTTATAAATAAATAATTCAAAATGAGAGAAAAATTAAAAATAAATGACATAAGTATTATATGTAAATAAAATAAATTATTTGTAGTATAACTTTGCCCAATTTATGATAATTAATTAATAGTAATGAAATGGTACAACAAGTTTTAAAGGACTCAAATTCAATTGGATACGTTGATCGTATATCTTCTCTTTTAGTTGTATCACCACCTTGAATATTTTTTATCCATTATGTGTAGGTCATGCCTTCAGTGATTAATTACTGATGTACAGACACAGAGAACAGCAAAGACTGATGTGGATCCTCTATACTCTCTCTACCTCGTTATCTTTCTTATCAATTCTATAAAAAAAATATTAAAGAAAAAGAAAAAATAAGAGAGGAAAAAAATTGATGAAAGAAATATTTAGCGTAAAAGATCCAACCAATCTAAGCAACGAATTGAGTATAAACCAATCGACAATTGTTTAAATGTTTCGGGACCACAAAATTTTAACACCATATCTTTACTCTTTTGATATGTGGATCCATGCTCTCTCCTCTACCAAGTCAAATCAGACTCTGATACTACTTGTTGTAGAGTCTGAACGTGAAAGAGTAACAACGAACTAAATGCTCTAAAGACCGTAAGAGATTTTGATGTCACGTTTCCATCCAAAATCTTAAGACATTTGGTATATGGACCATTTCTCTTATTTATTTAACATTTAATCAATTTATATTTCATAATCAATGTAATAATAACCACTCACACTTGAATCCAACAATTTAACCATTTTCCTAATTAATTCAATGTTCATTAACTGTTGCAACATTCAAGAAACATGGGTCCTGTTCTTGAAATGCAGTCCCTCAAACTAAGATGCTACAGATTTATCATTTATCTGTCATCAATCTTTACTATTAAAGTATCTACAATACCTCCATCAAGATTTACCAAATTTCATGACTCATGAGTATATATTTCAAATAAAGTTTAATCAAATGATAAGCAGTTGAACACACTCCAACAGAAATGAATAGGATCCTAATGCTCCAAAACTGCCCAAGTATTCCCAGGGTTAGCACATTTGCACCTCTTCTACCGAAGTCTACTTTTTCTTGATTAACGTTTGGGGGTGGGAGATTGATTAAACATATACATAGACATCAGTCAACTACCCTCACTAATCATTACGACTGAGCTGAAGTACATATCTAGCATTTTGCAGAAGAGCATTGACTTCCTCATTTGAGGCATCAAGTGCACGCAATTCTTTGATTTCTTCCTGCCATTTGTCAACCTGCTCCTTGTGAATCCTGCATATTTAAAAGTTAAAAGGATCATACCACAAAAACTAACTTTTAAAAGTGAAAAGATAGTTTCTGCTTTGAATGTTCAACTGCAACTTCATAGCTCACATAATCAGTTTCTCTTCAAATTCATTGCATAGCTCCTTAAACATTGTTTTCCCTGATTCTAGGAACTCAGATACCTACAAGCAATCCACCATTAAACATGTCAAAGAGTTCACATTCATTTATCTAAAGTATGATTTCAAGCATCACACAGTGTGTTACTATATATACCCTCTGAGTAAAATTCTCAATCTTCTCGAGCACAAGAGAAATATTGAGTTCCATTTCTTCAGACCCAGTGGGGTTAGTCTCAAATCCTTCCTCCTGTACAAGTACAATCTGCGATTCTGCTTCATCTCCCGTCCTTTCTTTCCCCTGTTAATTGTGAAAAGAAAAACAAATGAAACATCAAAAGTTGCTGGAAATGAGGTAAATTCAAGACAGAAAAAAGACTGAAATAAACCAAAATAATTACCTCAGGTTTCATACGTTTTCTTGTAGCTCCACTCTCCATGCTTCCTTTTTGAGTTGACATTGGTTAAGCCTACAGGTACATAACCACTCTGGATTGGTTTCTTTCTATGAAGCATAGATACTAGCACATACACCAGACATGGCACTAACACTGACACATCGACTCCGGTTATAATTTCAGAAAATGAATGAAATAAATGAAATCGAGGTGTCAGTGTCGCGTTGGTGTCGAACACCGAGACACGCCGCATTGGTGTCGAACACCGAGACACGCCGCATTGGTGTCGAACACCGAGACACGCCTTGAATCAAATGTGTCGATGCTACATAGGTTTCTTTCTAGATTACATAAATTTCTCAACTAAAATAAGATTATTATTATCACTTTATGCAAAATTTCTTACAAGTTTTTTTATACTGACAAAATGCTAACATTAAATTCAAATTTATACTAGAAGTTCATCTTCAAACAATATATAATTATTTACAAAATTCTTTTAATATTCCTTTTTACATGAATTTTTTATAGAAGTTAATCCAAACGTACTCGAAATCTGTAAACAAATTTACACATTTAATAACCAAAACACTTTGAAAATTCATCCGCGAAACAAAAACGAAAAAGTAAAAATAGAATGTACCAGATTGAATTGCGGGTAACATGTGCGGAACCCTAGCACATCATAAGCAAGTAAATTTGAAGATTCTAAACTAGAAAAGGTAAGGCAAAATTATTCATGACACAACCGTAACAAACAAATAAATAAATAACACAATATTGAACAGAATAAGAACGAAATCTCGATGCAAAAATCAAATCGAAGTCATAAAAAAACGGAAGGAAACAGCATGTTCATATAGATGCTTGATTGAGAAACAAGCTTCGATTAATCACTAAAACATCAATGGAAAAAAAAGGAAGATCGACGAATTTGATATTCAGATGGATTCGCATTATGCTTGTAAGAGTGAAGAAGATGAAGAAAAAAAACGGTTGAGATATTTTTACCAGTTAGATTTCACGATCGCGTTTTGTTTGATGGTTGGAATCTCAAACTTGCGAGAGAGGAAAAAGAGCGATCTCACTGAATTTTTCCCAATCAGAAATTTGAATGCCTTGTTTTGCACTTTTAAAAATGGGAATATCTCTATTGTTCCGTGTTTTGAAATGCGCGCGTTTTTTCGTTTAACAGACTGCATACTGGGTGCAAGGTAACGGGGAACCCGATATTGGGCTCAAATTAGTTGGGTCTTACCCGATGGGCTCAAATGAAGTAGGAATAAACTAACAAAACTGTATCCACAATTGGACTTATACCTTATAAAATATTAAAAATTTAAATTTATTCCTTTCATTTATATTCAATCAAGGTAAAAAAAAAATTACGCTAAAATATTATGTCTCACTGTTTATACTACTAAAAATGTAACATCCCGCTTTTTCGAGACATTAACTAACAAAATTCTAAACGTAAAAATACATATTATTTTTTTATATAAGATTATCTTATATGCTCGTTTACTTTAAAACCAATTAATAACTTTTTCAATTGTGTTTTCAAAATTAATGAGTGTATTCGCAATTACTAAAAGTAAATTTAATACGTTAAACAAAATAAACTTCTAAAGTCAAATCTCTTGGCGTTTTACTACGCAAAACTAAATCCTAGTTGGTCATAAACTTTGGACTTGTGGAAAACTCACCCAACAAGTCTAACACCAGCACAAAAGTATCTCGGAGCCTCCAACTGCATGCTATTGTACTTCCTCGCATTTCTCCTACTAGGTTGGGTGCGACATTATTCGCTCAAGTAAAACTATACACGACTTCCTGTCAAATGTAAGGGTCATCTCCAAATAACAAACACAGAGCAAATAAACATGCATATATAATTGTTATAGCAAAAATATAAACAAATCATATACTTAATTTAACAGTTAAAAATCACAACGCACCAAAGATACAATTCAACCAAAATGCACAAATCCTATTTGTTAGACTATATGTCAATGCATGATTCCGGAATATCACCTCCCCCGCAAGGGCTTCGTGGGTCCTTCCAAGCAACACCACTAAATCAAAATCCCCGCAAGGATCTGTGGGCTCCAACCAATTATGGACGCACCACACAACTATGGACTCCAACCAATTATGGACGCACCTCACAACTATGAATGCATAAATGTAGACATTGTTGTTAGTAACAATATAGACCATTCAACCAGAACGTCCAAAATCATTCAACCTTGTCCTAAACCAATCTAGTTTAGACACAAAGTAATCACCTTGAATAACCACAACATGTCAAACACAACCATTATAACAACGTATCATATAACATTCACTTTGAAGATAACACACAAACATAATTAATACACAACATCACGGTACATTTATATCACATATAATTTGAGTAAGAAAGCGAATGGAGTGATGCCCTTACCGTTATGAATGTCGTTATAAGGTTCCTACGCAACAATCTTTGCTCCAAATACGTTACACCTTCATAAATTAATTTACTTCTCACTTAGTGTCAAAACTTTTTATTTTTATTTTTATAGATTGGCGTACAAAAACCTATTACTAGTGTGACCGTTATTACAATAATAATGAGATAATAGAGTTCCTAATAATCTATCTCCAACAATATTAAGAACTTTTCTTTCCTCTGTAACAATGCGACTATCTTAATTTTTTTTATAACAATTGATCCTACCGTCTAACCTATTCACTACTTTATCTAAACATCATAACACAATTGTGGCACCTATATTTCTGATAGTTGATTAAGAAAATAAAAATCAATAAATGAAAGGTTCTTATCTATCAACAATAAAGATACAATTAGAGAGACATATTCATCTATCAATTTTATTCTATTTTATATTATTTTTCAGAATATCAGTAAGGGGTTTTGTTCTACTACCAATAAAAATGGTTATATAAAGTTAATATGGTCATAATTAAAGAATTCTTACTTGAGGGGATGAATCACTATCTTCTTTAGTTCTTGAACTTCTTCCTTTTTCTCCCTAAGCCCTTTCTTTCTTTATCACAGAGGATTTGTGAATGGGAGGCGTCAGTTTATTTTTTCCTTTTCCATCAGTAGAGGTGGGGAACGTGATGTTTTCAAAAATAGTAATTGAATACAAATATAATAATAATAATAATAATAATAATAATAATAATAATAATAATAATAATAATAATAATAATAATAATAATAATAATAGCAACCACATTAGAAATTATAAAAATAAAGCAAAAATATATTTTGCACATCACTAATAATAAAAAAAATGAGGATCTTACAAAAAATCACGTGCTTTTGAATTTCTGATAGTTACTTTTATTTTATTGGAAATTTGTGACTTAAAATTTTCAGTATTAATTTTACCGAAAATTTTAAAATTTGAAATTTCTTATACGTAAATTTTTTTTTCTTGGATTTTATTTTTACTTATATTTTTGTTTAAATAGGGATAGAAAAAACACCATTATATATAGATTTGATTAAAATATTCACAACTGATCAAATTTTTGAGTCACGAGAATCTATCATATAATGGACAAGAGAAGTTGGCTGACAAAATCGAGTAGCTGTTATCATTAATGGTTCTGACATAGAGACCGGAAAGAAAGAAAAGAAGTCAAAATTAATTCTCGATTGTGATAGAGGTAGAAAATATAAGTTAAATAAAAGTAACTCATCGACTTCAACTAAAAGGTGTGGTTGTTCGTTTAAACTTAAATCGAAAGCATTGAAGAATGATGAGAGATGAATTATTAGTTTAATGTGTTGACTTCATAACCACGAGTTAGTGGCTACTTTTGAGAATAATGCATTTGTGGGACGCTTAAAAGAATAAGAGAAGAAACATGTTAACGAGCTGACAAAGTATCACGTTGCACCGAGACACATCTTGTCATCTTTGAGAGATTGAGATAAGGAGAACGTGACTAATACCTCTCAAATTTATAAGCGACGAACCACATACAAGAATAATTTGAAAGGATCTAGAACTAATATGCAACATCTATTGAATTACTTGAAGCTAAGAAGTATGCTTGTTGGAGTAGGATTCATGAAGATTCCAACATTGCGAGGGACATGTTTTGGACGCATCCAGATTCTATAACTTTGTTGAATATGTTCCCTCTTATATTGATCATGGATAACACCTACAAAACCAACAAGTATAGGTTACCATTGTTTGAAAATATCGGTGTAACTTCAACTGAGTTGACATTCAACGTTGCATTTGCTTATATGGATTGTGAGCGTCAAGAAGAATTTTGTTGGACATTGACAAAGTTAAAAGAGTTCAATTTCAACAAAAAAAAGTAAAAAAAATATAGGAAAAAAAATTTACATATCGGAAATTTCAAGCCACAAAATTCCGATAGAATAAAAGTAACTATCGAAAATTTGAAGGTATATAATTTCGAATAGTATAAATAATATATTAGAAATTTTGTTGGGAAATTTTTTGATAGACAATTCATTCTACTGGGAGTAGTTATTTTTTTCCCTTTAATTGAATGAAAATAAAAAAGACACACTTAAGTTTTTTATATTTTGAAATATAAATTTAATTGTGGCGTACAAAATTTAATTTTTAGAAACAGAAAAAAAATTAATAATGTATTTTATTCAATTTTAAATTATTGGAAGCTAGTATGTAATAAAAAATAAGCAAACAAAAAGAGGCCAGATCAACGATTACCAAATTAATATTAGGCACTTCCAAAATACTCAACTACTAATCCCTCACAAAAAAATCGGGCCAACTTTAGTCTATATGTCAACATTTTAGCACATTAATGTTTTGTGTGAGTGTGACAGTTTTGATGTGGTGCTCCACCTATCATTTTGTTGACAATGAGTTATTGCGGGAACACTAGACATAGATAGGTCCATATAACAATAATATTATGGACAATTTAGTCCCCAAATCATATTTTTAACTAATTCTTTTATGTTGATTCTATTTTTTTTTAAAGGTTTTTGTTCCGATCACTGGTGCTCATTCAATCACCTGCATTTTTATTGTTGAATGTTAACTGACTTTTCTTATTTTGTCATGAACCAATTTGGGAAAAGAACTTTGATCCCAATAGTAATTTTTTTATTCAAACATGTAATAAAACATTATCATTGTCATTCTTTAATACCAACAATCCAAAAACATAATATTTGAAATAGCAACAAAGAGAAGACACACATTAGCTTAGGGAAACACAATGAAAAACAAATAGAAAATAAAGATAACTACGATTGTCTTTCAAGGTCCATATAATTTGGACCAACAAAAAAAAATGGTTTATCTTGTACCAATTTTATCATAGTCATAAATATATGAAATTGTAACATTCACAATATTATATATTATAGTGTACTATCTACGTTCAATCTATTTTTCTTCTTCTTTCACGTTTTTTTTTTCTGCATCTTCACCATCTGACATTATTTTAAAAAATAGATTGAACATTGAATAAAATAAACAACCACCACCTTTTTCATTGTAGGCATATCTCAATTTTAAATTTGTTGAGTTTTCTATTTTTGAATTTTGTTGAATTTGCAGTTTGATACTGCTTTCAAATTTAATTTTTTTTAATATATTAAATAATTATATTGTTTATTGAAAGAAAATCTAGTAAAACACAACATTCAAAAAATAAGAAAAATCATGTAAAACACAAAGTATTCAAAAAATAAGAAAAATCATGTAAATCACAAAGCATTTACTAAATAATTATATTAATTCTTTCATTTTTTTTATTACTTTTTCTTTTTCTTATTTTTTGAATGCTTTATGTTTTATTTGA
>JBBPBP010000001.1:6436291-6451530 GCA_037974735.1 Cicer chorassanicum | reverse complement strand
ATGTAATCCTGTTTTTAATATATTAAAAATATAATAAAAATTATGTTTTATTTTAAAATAATAATTCAATTAATAAAAATAATAATTAAAAATTATTCAAAAAAAAGTTTTCAAAATAATAAATTTTGAAATCAGTTTAAAATAAAATAAAATTATTTTTAGAATTAATTAGTTTTAAATAATTAAAAACTATTTTTTAAATAGTTTTTTATAATAAAAATATTTTTTTAAAATAAATATCTAATATTTTCTTAATGTTATACATATTTTTTAAATGTAATCCATTAAATTTTATTACAAAAAGTATGTGATCCATTAAATTTATAAAATGTGTCAATTTTAAGAAATAAAGGGACCAAAATTGATAAATTAGAAATAGAGGGACCAAAATTACGAATAAGTTAAAATAGGGAGACCAAAATTACGCATTAGTTAAAAATAGGAGGACCAAAATTGTGAATCAGTTAAAATAGGGAACTAAAACTGCATTTAAACCAAAAATATTTATACATGTAATTTTAAAAATATTAAATTTTGAGGTTTTTTATTAAGTAAAATTTTTTTTGAGGCATTTTTATTAAATAAAAATTTTGTTGCTCATAGACTTGCTTTAGTGGTCTCACCTAGAATCGTTGTCGATTGTATTATTATTTTATAACGACAATTACAATTGTGCATCGATAAAATAAAACCAACTATTCTTATTAAGTGTATGTGAAAAATTGATATACTAATTGTATGTGACACTCATAATGCATTGGTAGACCTTTTTTAAAATTCGTATACCATTGGATTCGAATTTTATTCTTTTGAAATTTTTGTTAACAATATTTTGTATAATTCTAATTTTGTTGTTACAGAACTCGGGTTATGCAGAATATCCTGGAGAATATCGAAAACACTTTCACATTATATGAGATTTCGCGTGCTATGGAGCGGATCATTGTTGCATTGATGAAAAATATTAATGGTAGCTATGTTGTTCTGCAGTGTTTGAAGCTTTTCCCGCCCGAATTCAAACAAGTAATTAATGACATATATCATCAGTCTTGTGTTTTTCTCCTTTTAACTATATGAAAGAAAAAGAATCATCCATTAATTGAAAACTTTATTATTTCAGATCATCTTGGATGAAGTAGCAAGAAATTGTGTTAATGTTGCAACAGATAAAGTTGGATGTTCGGTTATTCAAAAATTCCTTGGACATGTTGGTGGAAATGCCATAACCCTGTTGGTTGTAGAAATAATCTCAAAGGCTATGGTCCTAGCAGAAGATTCTTATGGGTTTCACTCTACACTCTTTAACTTATTACCAGTATTATTTAACTGCTTTTTGTTACATTTCGTTGTTGCAATTTATTTGCATCTCATATGCCATATTTAAAAGTGCATTGATTTCTCGAACTCTCTAGTCTTATTTATAATTAAGCAATAGTTTTGTATTAAATATATCAATTTTTTTGACTCAGTTTTGTTTATAAATAAAGTGAGAGTGAGTATACTATATTTCTTCCGGTAGTTTGAATTGTTCCTTCATTTTAAAACTATTATGTGATAATTGATATATTTTTTGTTTGCCTTGAAGAAACTATGTGGTGCAATATGTAATTAAAATGATGTGGCCGAGAGCAAACCAAATGATAATAGAAGTGCTTCGAGGAAAATTTGTTAGACTTTCTTTGAACAAGCATGCCAGCAATGTGGTGGAAGATCTTCTGAGATATTGTGAACATAATGATGTTGCGGTTATAGTTGAGGAGATAATGAGAAGCCCTGATTTCTTGACTGTTCTTAAGGATCCCTTTGGAAATTATGTAGCTCAAAGAGCACTACAGTGCACCAAGGTTATTGATGTTTTCATTCAAATTTTGTTTCAAGTAAAATTGCAATTGAATCTTTGTTAAATCTTTTGTTTGTTTTGTTTATTGCAGGGTCATCTCTCTAGAGAACTTTGTCGTCTCATTATATCCAAGAACAAAAAACTTCGTAATCATCTTTATGGGAAAAGGGTGTTGGCAATGGCCACAGCATGTACTTAAGAAAGGAAAATAGGTTCATGTTTAAAGGATCACAACAACTTTTGAACTTGTTTCATGTGATGTGTCTGGATGTTTAGTTTGTCGAGGGTGGTGTATTGTGACTGTTTAAGTCATTTTTGTTGGTTTATTGTTTTTGCTAGATTTAAAAGTACAATGATCCCCTCTCGCTTAGGTAAATCAATGTTTTTATGTAATGAAAATTTTGTTTCTTATAAATTACGTAATTAATTTTTGTTAACGATAGGATTCGTTCTTCTTGCTTATATAGATATGAATTCTAGCCTTCTATGGATATATATTAGCAACTCCTCATCAAAATATCAATGCTATGTAAACTTAGAAAATTTTGCTACTACGTTTTTTGGTTGGTGGAACATTTTAATGACAGAAGTTATCTCTATGGTTGTGTGTAACTTCAACCATAATTTTGCTACTACGTGTATACAAGGAACCGATTTTCTATAACCTTTCCATTACTATTTGGGAGGTAATAATATATGGAAAAGTTTCACACAAATGACTAGATTTATAGTAAGGTTCTCAACAGTACATAATGACTATATTAAAGACAAATCTTCACAAAACATCGTGAAAACTGCAAATATAAAAAAAATTGACTAGCAAATACTATGAACCAAATTCATTAATAGAATGTTTGTGCAATGTATGCAGAGATAATCAGCCTTCAAAACATAAACACAAACGAATTCTTTTACAAGCGACAGTTAAAAAAAGAAGCTAGTAATTAACTAGTTTGTTAACGGTTATAAAAAGAATCTTGATTAACTATTGCCTAGTGGCTTAGAACTGATGAAAGAATTCCTACTAAAACTAAAGTAGAAACCAGAGTGGCATAACCTTACAATTCATTTTGAAAGCTAGAGTGATGATGAGTACACAAATTTGTTATGAATGAAAAAAAAAAGGTGGGTAGTATTTTGAGTTGTCTCAGTTATCGTCTGATCTCCATTTGATTTATCTCTAATTGAGAAGCCTTTATATCATTTTAGCCGAGGAAATAGGGAAAGGGGGTTTCATACTATTCAAATGGACTCTAATTCGCTCTTTCCTAATAATGCCATCGTTCTATAATTGATTGATCGAAACTGGTAAAATCAAAGACAGAGAACCTCGTAATTAATCTAATGGCCTACACCTACATATCCTATAATCAAATCTCAATGAAATAGGAATACAATAAGGGATATTGAACGTCCCATAACAATGTGACCTAATGCAAAATGGGTCCATGTTGGAAGCAAGCAAATGCTGCTCATCCAGCAGTTATGTACTGATGTCAGAGCCACCTCATAACATACAGGGTTGAATGCAAGAAGCTGACTGAAGTATACCATGGCTTTTGCCTACAATCAAGCAGTTCGCAAACTACCAAGATCAGCTACGTTCTAGTCCAATGGGCGGGCATGGAGAAAGAGAGGATGTATATTACAAACTGCAGCAGCAAGTGCCAACTATACATTGACATAACTATCAGCATTGCTACATTATTTATCAATTCTAAGATTGTTACATAGATGACCAAGCTCGGGTCTTGCATCCATCCAAGCAGCAAATTCCAGATTGGATGGAGAGGTGCAGTGAAGGTAAGATCTGAATGTGATAAGAAAAAAGTACCGCCTGCAAACAAGGTGATACATAAATTGTTGCACCCATCAACATTAATATAAAATCCACTTAGATGTAAGTTCCACACTGTTCACTAACCAAACCATAGATATAATATGCATAAGAGGAGTGCTAGCAACACACTCTCTAAGACGCATTTTTCATTACACTCTCTTTAAAGCATTAAAGGTTGTACTTTTCAATAAAGAAAATATATTTCTTAATTCCTTAACTAATTCCTTCAAGGTAATCGTTAGCAAGACTGAAGACCCTTCCAATTTTATCATCCACATGATATTCAAAAACTTCATTAATCCAACATTGTTTAAATGTAGTAAAATTCGTGTATATTATACTTCTTCAATTTTCTAAATCAGTCTTGCTAAAATTACAAATCAGTTGTTTCATAATATATTCTTGTTAAAACTATTAAATCACTAAAAATGTGGTAAAATTTGTGTATATTATATTCTTGTTAAAATTTTCTAAAATTTGGTTTGGTGCATCTAATAAAAGTAATTTAGTAGTTGTATCGATGCTAACAGTAGTACTGATTGATTTGAAAAATCCAGTACCAATGATTAATCCCCACCCTGTGTATATATAACCACCAGCGCCAATGAGGGTAGTGACTAATTATCCACTTAACATTTAGGACTAGATAGGAAAAGGAATAGTACAACTGGAAAACCGTCAGTTGGTGTGAAGGTGAGGCAGGTAACTTTACCTCAAAGCCTTGATACCCATGTCCATAAGATACGCACGTTCCTCATCATCGCCATCAGTAAACTTCTCAAATTCTTTATAATAATAAAGAATATCATCTCGTAGATGCCCTGCGCCTGCACATCTGTTGAACAAAAAATTTCAGTACCTCCAATAAAAAAATTATGATATGTTACCAAATCAAATTTTCCTCAGTAATATGATGCCCAATTTACTAATTTCATAACCACCAAAGAATAATTACAAAGGTAGAAAAGAAGATTAATGGTAGTTCCTTTTCAGCACAAGAAAATAGAATAGACATGGAGAATACTACTAATTTCAACAATAGATGTTCATCCATCAGAGAGAACAGAATTTCGGCATCCACTTTGATAATGATCATGTTTCATTAAGTTAAATATCACATAGTTAGCAAAGATTTATGATCAAACTTTGGTTGATAACCTGTCAATAACATTGTCAACATCTGCTTTGCTTTGGGGACCATGTATAAGGACTCTTGTAAGGCTCAATATGTCACGATAGTCACCCATCTTGAGTGCTGCTTCATTAGAAGCTCGAGAGGGAAAGTTCTCTTCAGCCCCTGCATATTGCTGAGGACTAAATACTGGCTGTGGGACTGTGGATGCAAAGTTTGCTTCTGCTCCGAGTCTAATACAAATAATCGCCATTGCATATGCAACTCCACCAAAACCTGTGTGTGATACAAAAAGATAACTCTCTGCAGAGCTACAAAAAGCAAGAGTTTAGAAGTAAATTATATTTAAATAATTGTTTCAAAAGATTAACATAATGAATATACTGTTTATAAACAGAATGCAAACAGATGCCCATGGAATGTGTCAAGAACAATGTTACTATTGCCTCTAGTGCCAATAACCCACCATATAGAACCATAATTTATTGTTTATCGATGACCAAAACCATTACAAGAATGTATCTATAGTACACACAGTAAAAGCACATAAATAAAATATATACCACCAGTAAATTTTACAAAACATAAGGAATACTTACTCATCTTTACAGTACTGTATTGCATCAACATCAGAGGCCAAAGCATCTCTCTCCCTTGTTAATGGTATCCTCTGATAGACAATATCATAGTCTTCATCCTTTAGAGCAGAATAAACTTCTACGGTTGTTTTCACGTCATCCGCCAAAATGTTTTCCCAGTATCCAACCACATTAGACTGATTTGTTGAAGGGTTATATTCTTCACGGTGTAACAGCATCAGCCCACCAGACTGTTTAATCTCAGCTATTATGTCTTCTTTCAACCTTGCTTCCATGTGTTCCACCTGCATTGCAGTTACCATAAGTTGTATAACACTGCATTTTATGACATGTTTGGGTAGTTACATAATAGTACAAGATGACGCACCACAGGACCAGTGATTCCCACATGCTTGAGTGTATCATATGGTTTGTTTAACTCCCTCAGGACAAAGGGAGTGCCCTTGATATAGACAACTGCTTCCTCTCTTAGATCAGTCAAAATTACTTTTTGAGTAGCTGAGGCTTTTGCTTTAGGATTAGCACCCAAATACTTTAGCATCTCCTTTGCACCGGAGATGGTTGGAGTTGCCATGCAATACACAGAGTATTCATCAACCTTGGAAAAAAAGAAGCTTTTAGACATAATATAATTTCCCAAAATCACCATACCAGTATATATATATATTCCTCGCGTATTGCGATTAAGAAAAATATGAAACAAGCACATCAAAAGGAAACCTCCAATCGTGAGGGTGTATATAAAGAAGAAATTGAAGGAAGTCACAGCCGAGGTGGGCAAGAGAATTAGCATGACTGAGGTTTAAGTATAAAAGTAAGACAGTGGATGTACATACAAATAATATAATAGTATTACAAATGTTCCAATTGAAAGAGAAAAGAAAGTTATTAGAAACATTTGTGGATATGAATTTACATTAACAATGATAAAAATAAATATATAATTGCTTCAATCCAGATAATTTTTGAACTATATCCCCTTTAAAAAAAAATCCAATATGCTCTAGTTTGAAACTAATTTACGAAAATGTCCTACTATTTTTTACCTTCAGAAGATTGCAAGGCGGGGATGGGACCAGGTGAAAAAAATCTTTTTTGGCTCTTTTAGGAAGTTGCATCCTAGGGATGCGACCATGTATTCATTTATTTATTTTTATTTTTTTAACAAATGAAAAATATATTAATTTAATAAATAAAATTAATAAAAAAACTAAATTATATTAATAAAATAAAATAAAAAATAGATTAAATAAACTAAGTTATATTATTTGTTTGTTTTTTTAAATGTATTTTGTTTGATTTTATTAGTATAATTTAGCTTTTATTATTTTTATTATATTTTATTTATTAAATTAATATTTTTTCATTGGTTAAAAAAAACGCATCCTCAAGAAATCACATCTACACTCAAGTTTTGAAAACAAGGTGTTATTATTATAATAATAATAATAATAATAATAATAATAATAATAATAATAATTATTATTATTATTATTATTATTATTATTATTATTATTATTATTATTATTATGATGTTGCAGATATTAGGCAACGATTATTATATTAGGCAGCAGTTATGTTTATAGACATTATTGCATAAATAGGAAAACTAATGGAAATGTCAGTAGGCAATTATTTGGGAATTGGATATTGGTTGAGAGAGACCAGCTCTCAAACTCTTGGAAGGGAGAGACTCAACTCTCAAATTTCTTCGGAACCCATTGTGTAATTCTATTGTATCATCAATAAAGGTTGTTTATTTTCCTTAAATCTCTATGTTTGGTACTGGTTTATATCACAAGGCTCTTCACCAAATAAATTTACACCATTAAACAGATTGAAGATGCTAACTCTACCTACAAATGGATGATCGTGTAGGTCTCTATTGGATGCATAGTCTTACCCTCTGTATCACAATTTTGACAATGGTTATTTTCTATTGCAGTTTCATATGTAACCTTACCTTGTAAACGTGTGGTGCGCCATTTATTTGTATGTGGCTGGAAGTTCTCTGACCAGGAAAGAAATACATTTTAAGTATGGAGCCTTTTCCCAGAACTGAACCACTCCGGGCCTTGACGAAAGCCTCCATCACTGCATCTCCGTGTTGAGACTCTTGTGGTGCTCTCAGCTCTTCCTACAATTAAAGTTGACAACAGGCTTAAGCTTAATATTACGTCAAGCCTTGGGGAGGGGGGCATATAACTTTAAGAAGAAAAGAGATTTACAGGGACAGTGAAAAACCGCCCCGGTCTCAATCGTATGCTCCATTTCATAGCCTGCACCTCTGGTCTCTGATGCAACCAATTCTTAAATGACACTTTGGATTTTCCTCCACAAAACCCATCAAATGCTTCACTTCCAAGATATGCTGCAAAAGCAATAAGACGGAAATACCGTTCCAAGTACTCAGCACCACGATTTAATGCCACCCTCCTTACCCTTGGCTCAACATGTTGTTGATTGAATACTTTTCTATATTCTAGAACAGCTTGGCGAATGTTTTGAAGTGCAGAACATCTATCAATAATACCATCTAAGGCCTCCCGGCACTCCACCCCATTATCAAAAAAAGCTGTTATCTTCCATAACAAGAGGATGTCATTTATACCAAAAACATGCTTTTGTTTCTCATCTATCTTTATTTGCAAATTATTGGGGGCAGTGACATAAGCCCCAACTTCATCTCCACTTGAGGAACCGCCATCCACTTCTTCCTGGGTTACATTATCTCCCAGTATTTTAATAGGCCTACCATAATCAATTCGAAGTTTCACAAGGCAAGCTATGACAGTACCTGTGGTTGTTCTGCCCCTACCCATCTGAAATATGAATGAGACGTTAGCAGTAAGAGATGAAAAGGAAAATAAGAGACAGGAGAAGAGACAATATACAAATATAGAAATATATGCACAAAGAGTAGAACAGAAGAGATGAAGGATTAAGAAACAACCTGACAATTGAAAACAAAAGCAGTTTCCTGTGTAGCAGAAGCAATATTAAAAGCCATTGTGTCAAAATCAGAACTTTTAGGAGCTTTTCCATCAGTGATGGGCACACGTGCATACTTAATAGGAAATCCATCAACCTCCAGGCTTTTAAAAACTTCAAGTGGGGTTTGAATTACATCAGAGGTTACTTGCTCCCAAGCATCATATATCTGCCCATCATCTGTTTCATGAATAACCATTATGGCATTGGCATACTGTTCAGCTTCCCTTAGGATATCTTCTTTTAACCGGGCTTCCATTTTCTCCACCCTTTCACGACCAATTCCCTACAAGCCAAATTCACACAATTGGCATACAAGCCCCGAATTGCCATAAAATTCAGAAAGGCGTCAAATGGGTACAAAAAGTAAGAGAAATTCACACATCCAAAACATGAATTAGAAGTTTTGAAGTTTATCTAACTTAATACTATTACTAAGTGAATTGTCCTGCACTCACTACAAGGCAAAGAGGCCTAGAAAATAGTACTGTAATGACATAACCATGTCTTTGGTGGAAACACTAAAAACACATGATCTCCTTGCCAGTGACGTTGTAGACAAGAATCCTGAGAAAGACCAACAATATCCATTAAATTATGCTACTTAAATAAATACATGATTTCCCGATTAAACTAATACCTTCTTTTGGAAGATGATGCGTTCTATTCTAACAGTACAACTAGAATAGCCAGGACAGCCTATCAAAATACTACAAAAAAAAAAAAAACCGTAAAGGCCAATTGGGGGTATATGAACCAGTGGATTACAAACCAGATGAAAAGCAATTTTTCCAAATTTAACACCTAACTAGCAATACCCCTTTCTTAACTTCAAAAATTTATTGAAGAGATGCCAAAGACTAAAAGTAATTTTTACCGTGTATTCCCGCATGTTTTTGTACGGTCTTTCAACTTCTCGGAGAACAAATGGTTTCCCATTGATGTAAATAACAGGTTCTTCTCTCATATTATGCCAAAGTACTGGGCGTCCACTTTTAGAGCTACCAATCCTACGAAGGACAGATCGAATACCATCGATAGTTGGATTTGCGACTCCATAAACTGGAAAGCCAGGAACTTCTCTGAAATTAGGTGCCCCCTCCACTCTTTCTGGTAATCTTGGATTTTGACATCCTGGGCAATGATCACTTTTCAGAACAGTTTGACTGCCAAGTACCTCACCATTTCTCAAGGCAGCAACCACACCCATCTCAGAAGGGCGACCATCAGTAGATTCAGCTATCTTCATTAGAGATGGTTTCAAACTGGAATACCCAAGTGCACCCATTGGATCTCTCCTCAGCAACCTGCAATGCAAATAAGTGGCATAGGAAATAAATTATACATGTATATTTTTAACAATCATAAGATCAACAAGTCAAGTAAATCATATTGCAATCAGAAACCCAATTGGTGAATAGTTATTCAATTATATGAATGGGGAGATTTATTAAGAAAGTAATGAATAATGATGGCTGAGGGCAAACACTAGATTATAAGGAAAAGAGAATAATACTAACACACTCTATAAGTTTTCAGGGAATATTGACCAAAAAAATTTCTAAACTGTAAGCAAAAGTCTGCAGTGCCTCTTTCCAGATAATTGGTATCAAGTGACAATAGGAACAGGAAAAAGTAGCCCAGCTTTTTCATCAAAAAATCAATAGATATTTACTCAGAAAAGCTAACGGTGATCTGAGAACCACACTAGCTCGTATATAATCCTTGGTGGTAAGATAAGACTCGGATGATTAATAAAACTTTTGAGACTAAGAGTAATATTGACATCAAAGATTTCTTTAATAACAGTGGCAATGGTAAGGTACAAGGGAATCTGGGACCTCATACTGAACAAAACACCGTGCCTCAGAGTAGAGACATTTCAGTTACATTAATGCAGCTCAACTTTTTAATGCCTACGTATACGTGGCAGGAAACTATTAACTAGTCACATGCAGTTTGACTCAACAGATAGGGTCCATTGACCTAATGAAAATAAATTTTTTAAAAAATAACATAGACTATACACCAATTTATTGGGAGAAAAAAGTAAGAAGCAACCTGCGAATAATGCTGTAGAGCTCTGGCCTAGCCCTCATCCAGTCAGCAAAACTACTATGACTAGCAGAACTAGTGCGGAGTGCAGCCATTTCTGAATGTATATATACAGCAAAACATATCAAAAAGTAGTATCTCTCCAAGTACTCCACAAAAAAAGAAAGTGATGCCTCCCTTTTCATCTCATCTGGTTGCCGCAGAATACTATTGCGATAAGTGGCAATTGCTTCACGTAAGTTCTGGAACAAAAGCAAACAAGAATTAAATGAGGCATCTTCAGTTGATACATAAAAAATCCAACTTCCACATTCAAGGAAAATAAATTTGAAGCAGCAGTCTAAGCAACAAAGGAGTTTTCTTTCTTCCTTTTTCTGTTCTTGCGAGGTATCCCCACATCCTTTAGGTGTGCGACTAATCCTCGCTCAGGGTACTGACTCTCCTTACAAGTGCTTCCTTGGGGGGATCGAAACAGATACCTGCATTGAGGCGCACTTGTCAATGACTTTGTCAACTTGCCTTTTCCCCTCAACACCACCCTGGAAGCAATTAAATTAATTAGGAGAAATAGAACATATTTTGCATCATCTAAAAGAAATATTAAAATTCATACCAATACCTCTAACACCCGAATCAAGCTTCTTATGACTGTATATTCTCCCCTTCGTATTGCCTCCTCTGAGTTAGGAATATGGTCTGGTACATTAGTCAGACATTGAGAAATTCTACCAACTGAGTTGCTTCTTGGAATCCCTATAATTATTTTTATAAATCAGAAATATATTGAAGAAAAAGAAAAAACAGAAACATAGGGGGGCAAAGCCCAAAACCCATGAAGAAGGACAACATAGAAAGCTTTATAAAGTCTAAAACTAGGAAGATCAAGTTTTCTATGTCCAAAATCCTCACTATTGAAACTGGAATTAAATCCCACCAAGTGAAGTTTGGGCGGCTATAACCAAAAAGAAGCCAGCTTGCCAGTAGTCCAGCACAATAATATCCAACTCGAGAAGTAAAGTTGGCTAGAAGATAAATTTGAACGTATTGATATTGGATATTCAACTGGTAACTCTATGATCTAAACTGAATGATGGAGTAAGAATACAGGACAGACAGACAGTCTAATGTGTCCTTGACAAAAATCTACACAAAGTCACAAACTGAAAACGCAATTGATATTTTATTGTAACCAAATACTAGAATACTTGGTCATGTCTATGGATGGTATTAGTGTGGCAAAGTGCGTCTTAATTATTTTTGTTTTTAAATCATTAAACAGGGAATGATAAAACTTAACGTCAAATGCTGAAATTGCAAGAAATCACTAGCTTGAGTTCAAACTGCGGAACGAACAATGACATTTATGATATTAAGAGAACAAAAAAAAAAAAGTCTATTCTAGGAAAAGTTCAAATAAAATAAGTACCAGAAGCTCCAATTCGATTCAGATAAACCAAAGTCGCAATGACCATTCCAGTTGTAGTTCGTCCACGCCCCATTTGACAATTGAAAATTATCTCTGTATTTACATCAGCTTGTGAAACTTTATGAACCTAAAATGAAGATGAAGGGTATCTAAGATGTAAATCCAATAGTTTCAGGAAACTGAATGAACTTTCTATGAATGATAACTTCTGTGATGTACCAAATAAAATATAAAATATATCTTAACATTTTGGCAATGTTCAACAGAAGATCACTGACAAAACGATAAAGAAGAATACTAAAATACTATATCATTAAACCCCTTGATAGGATCCAGAGAATATGTATTCAGATAGTAGCATTAAATATAGTAGAGAACAACAAATAGAGTGAAATCAGGATCAAGCACATTTATCTAGCAAAGATATCGCATTCAGAAGCTTTTAATAAAAGAAATATTAATACAAACAAACTTACCAAAATATCAAAATCCATTTCCTTTGGGGATTTTTCATCAGTTATTGGAACACGTTCATAATCAACAAGGTATCCTTCCACTTGCAATTCCTGGTACACCTACAACCAAGAAAACAACTTTGCTGCAATTTGTTCAGAAAAATGGCTGAATAACATCATTAGACGCCCATTACAGACAAGTTTCCCCCATACCTCTAGTGGTGTCTTCACAGAATCACATGACACTGATTCCCATTGGTCTACCATCTGACCGTCTGGCAGTTCATCAGTCACAAGGATCTTATTTCCATATCTGTCATGCCATTTGAAAATAAGATTGTTTATCACGCAATACAGATTAGGGATAAATACTGAAGGGAACCACGGATACCTTGCAGCTTCCATCAGAATATCTTCTTTCAAACGAGCTTCCATTTGTTCAACTCTTTCCCTATTAATTCCCTGATTAAGTACAAAACGCAAAACAATTAAAACCCAAGCAAATTTCAGTTGAAAAATTAGCGAGCTCAATTCAACTAAAATCCATTAATCCAACAGTATCAAGGGTCACATTAGGTTGACAGCCAGGTCATAACCAAAACTCACCTCCTCAAAATCACAGGGCTCAAAGCGGAAAGAATATACCAAATTAAAATGACAAGGATTCCACAATAACATACCGTATACTCGAGGTTCGAGAATGGTCTTTCCACATCACGCAAAACAAAGGGGCGCCCATTAATGTACACAACCTGATTTTTAGACAGTGAAAGTTTAGAAGAGGTGGTGTGGGGAATTTTACTGGAGCATCAAGACACATATTCAGAGCTATAATGAAACACACACGTGTTTTTGGATGATTGTGTAACCAATGTGATTTCGAATGAACAACATTTTGTAAAATTGGTTTGGTTAAAATTGAGTTTGAGTTGAACTTATTTACGGTTGAACATCGTTATTCTAAAAACAATTTTAATGTAAAAGTTAGTATACGTTTTTTAACCTAATGCAAAAGCATGTCATCACTTCAAGTGAAACCAAAGTTTGGAGTCAAAGTCTATTTTGATTCACCAGCAACAGAAAACATAACTAAGAGATAGGCCTATTTGGATTGGCTTACCTGAGCATATTTACTGACATAAACACTTGAGAAACTATTTGGGAAAGCTTATGGAAACAGCTGATGACATATTCATAAGTTGTTTGCTGCTAATTTCCATATGCTTTCCATAATAACTTATGAAAACAAGTTACAGCTTATATAAAAACAATTTGACTTTATTTTATCTTTTGTTATAAAAAAAACTTATGCATAAGCACTAATACGATAAATACTTATGCTATAAGCGCTTAGTTTCATGTTTGACATGAGGTAAAAACAATTTTAATACCCTCGTGTCTCTATGGTGAAGTGAAAGACATAATTTCAATAAGAGTCTTAACCACAAATATATTGCTAATTACAGTGAGAATTTCAATTCATTTACATATGTCATATATATTTAAAACCTAAGATTTAAAGCTGAACACAACATAATAACAGAGAAATGAATATGATAAAAAATAAAATAAAAAAAGTACTGACAGGGAAGCACGTAAAGCAAAAGCGTATTGAAAAGTAAGAAGGAAAGCAATGAATACCGGTTCCTCACGAAGACTAATCCAAAGAACATGAACTTTGTTGCCTTCAGGTTGAGCACCAATGTGCTTAAGAACATTTCTGATTCCATCATTAGTTGGAATCGCAACGCCATGAACATGTACCGACTCGGCCTATAAATTAATCAAAAAACAAGCGTAATAATCATTAAAATGAAGAAAAAGATAATAAAAAAGCGAAAGTGATAAACGATAAATCTCGGTGGTAAGAAAAACCTGACGATAATTTGGAGCTCCTTCGATGTGAGGACGCAAACGCTTGTTCTGACAACCAGGGAAATGGTCGCTCTTAAGAATGGTTTTTTTTCCAAGTACCGATCCTCCTCTTAACTTCATTACTTCCTCTGGCTCTTTCGGAATCGACATCTTATTCCGATTCCGATTGATGTTACTTTCACGCGCAACTCTCAATAGCTGATTATTGTTGTTCTTCACTTCGCTTCAACTTCTTCTTCTCCACTGCTTCTCACGGTTCTCTTCCGATTACCTTCCACTTCTTTTGTCTTCTTCCTTTGCTGAAATGTGATTATTTTTTTTTAATTTTCCTTTTTATGATTCGTATTTGTGGTCGAATACTTGCACTTGTTTTAATAGTATATATAATTCACTTATGATTATTATTACTAAAGGAGAAAAACAAATTACAATTATCCGTGTAGTATAATTCTATATTCCTTTTATTATTCCATTTAGAATTCACAGCACAAAGCCAAGCCAATTTTGAATACGGATAGGATAGGAAAGGCTAGATTGGAGTGTTGTTTTATGAAAAGAGTTGTTTTTCAAATCATTGAATAACGAATGCACCGGTTTATTTTATGAATTTTTTTTAAAAAAAATTGTGTTAATTTTAATTTGTTAATAAAATGAATCATTGCAGGGAAAGAAGATGAAATATTATTTATGAATGAGGTGTTTATAAAAATAAAAAAAAAAAAACTATTTAACATTTGCATTATTTATAGAAATAGTGAAATACATAGAATTATTCATCTCACCACTTTTATATTCATAAGTAAAATTCACACAAATTTATAAAAAAATAAAAAATGTTTTTACAAAATAAAATATTCTAAAATTCCATTTTCTATTTTATTTTTCTTTATTTAATATTTTTTAAAATTAAATGTAAAATAGTATTAATCAACACTATTGAAGAAATATTACAATATCAATATATATTAATATGGTGGATCACAATTCACATTATTATTATCAAATTTTATATTCAAGAAATCAGGC
>JBBPBP010000001.1:6371664-6436172 GCA_037974735.1 Cicer chorassanicum | reverse complement strand
TTATAAATTATTTTAAAATAATTTAATAGTTTGAGAAAGTTAAAGTGATAAATAAATCATGAGTTCAATTATACTCTCAAACAAAATTAACAATTAATAGCTAATTATTAAAAATAATATTTTGCTTTTGCAAAATAATAGGTAAAAGAATTTATGTGACATCATTGTCCTCCTAAATTCCTAATGTTCATTAAAAAAAAAGTTATAAATATTGAGAGCACACATTAATGCAACTTAATATAATTAAGGATTTTTTTAGCTTAATATAATTAAGGTGTGACACAGCAGTCACAATTACCTTAAACAGCTTTAAAATATTAGCACTATAATTAAGCTTTAATTGCAGTAATTTGCCTTAAGAAATGAGTTGCTTCTAGAAGCAACAACTGTCCTTGTTTCTGTTAGAATATTATCCACTTTTGGTGGACTGTGTATCCTCTGTCACCATTCAGCAATTAGCCTTTGTACTGTCATGAATAGTACTATGATCATTAGTCATCAATTTATTCGTTTTTTATCTATTTCGATTTCTCATTGTCGTTATTAAGTTCACTTGATATGCATGCGTAGAACATTGTATACTGTAACAACAACAAAAATAGAAAAATTGTGTAACAAAATTTATAAATAAAAAAGTACATAAGAGGCTAAAAGGAGCGCAAGTTGGATTCTGCCAAATGTTTGGAACTATTAGTTGGGTTTGTTAGGAAATGTTTGGGCCAAGGCCTTAGTGTATGTAGGCTAAACAGCCCAATGAAGGATTCGTAACAGGAGAGACCACGCTTTTTCCCCCCTCTTGCTATTTGCATTACTTGATATAAGACGCAGACGAGAGTAGTATCAAACCAATAAATAATGGCTTTGTATGCAAGAGGCACAATTACAGCAGCAATATCTCGCGCTTTAAACACTTTCACTTTACCCGTCATACCTCTCTCATCATCTACATCCATTTCCAAATACCCTTCCAACTTTCAACGCCATTTCACCTCCACCAACAAAAACATCGACACCAAGCTCAATTTCTCTCTTTCCGATTCCGATTCCGATTCTGATGACGAAAATACCCTAAAAGAATTCCACAACAATAAGAAACTACCACCGCCTTACGACCCATTCAGCAAGAAGCCAGCAATAGAAGAACCAAAAAACCCCAAAGACTTACAAGAGATTTTTCACAATATGAGAAGCGGTGACGGTTTATTCAACCATGCCATCAAGATGTTCGACGCTTTGTCCAAACAGGGTTTAACCCACGAAGCACTGGAGCTTTTCGGTCAGATCAAAGATAACGGCCAGATGCCCGATGTGGTGGCCCATACTGCCATCCTCGAAGCTTATGCCAATGCTGGTCAACCAAAGGAAGCTCTCAAAGCTTACATTCGCATGCTTGCTTCTGGGGTTTCTCCTAATGCTTATACCTACGCTGTTCTCGTTAGGGGACTTGTTGTTGATGCCAAGTTTATGAGGGATGCGAAAAAGTATGTTTTGGAAATGATTGAGAAAGGGATTAGACCTAATGCTGAGACATATGCTGCAGTGTTTGAGGGATTGGTTAGGGAAGAGAAGATGGATGATGCTGTGCAGTTGCTGGAACAAATGAAGGCTAAGGGGTTTGTTCCTGATGAGAAGGATGTTAGGGAAGTTCTAAGCAATAAAAGGGGTCCTATTTTTAGAACTGTTATAAACATTCTTTTTGGCAAATAGCTATCACAATGAAAATGTCTGTGATTATGTGTGACGTTACTGGTTTGGAACATGTAATTTTGGAGCATCTTGTTTGTGTTTTTGTTTCATGACTAGTAATATCATTCTCACTATGATCTTACAATATGTTTAATAAATTTATTTTGTTAAAAAAATTGCTGTAAAAGTAAGGTAAAAATGATATGTATAGTTAGATACATTATGAAATTTGTGTTCTTATGGGAATACAAGATTTTCACCCGGTATGATAAAAAGAGTACAACGATCAGGAGAATCTATTATGCCTATTTTGAATCAAATATAAGAGTGAATCTATTATGCCTATTTTGAATCAAATATAAGAGTGTTAAAATTCACAAACTCACTTTCTCAAAAATATAGTTGCATGCTTTGAAATTAAGTCATGGTCCATGTGGATAGTAAGTAGGAGTTACGAACAAAAATCACAATTTAGATATCATTTTGGAATTTCGGATAAGCTTGTTTGAATGTAATTATACATGACAAATTTAGATGATAGTTACTATGTCTATGGAGTGACTGGAAACATTCTTTCCATAAAGCTATCCCTATCTCTTTCTGAAACGTTGCGTTTCAAGCTGATGATAAACATTACAGCTGTGCAGACAAATCGGCATCATACAGTTAATGTTCTCCGAATATCACTGCTGAAACGCAAATGATAAATCAATTTTACAACAAGGAGAAAGAACGAAAAAATATCTTAGATCAAATGTGGGAACGTCTATGTAGTAAAGTAGGCATTGATTCTATACATCTTTTGGGAACCACCTTTCAATTTCTTGAACCACATAGGCCATCACCAATGGCACAGCTCAATTCTTGAACATGGTGACACCAAAATTGAATGCGTTCAACTAAAAAAAGTCTCGTTTATTGGTACATTCTGATGCTCGATGCCCCGGTTGTCCACAATTAAAACAGGCCCCTCCATAACTACTTCTGCAATGCACATTCAGATGCCATGAGTTATACATACATCCAAATATATAGCAAGAGAATCATACTAATTTTTTTATGGAAGAAAATTACCAAGACTAAAACAGACACTATATAACTAATGTCCTATTACCTGTTTGATGATGAATACCTGCTTGATCGACTATCTCCAGTTAGCCAGTCATCCCTAGAACCTCTCTGATCCCTAGAACCTCTCCGATCTGTAGAACCTCTCGGATCCCTAGAACCTCTCCGATCTATAGAACCTCTCTGATCCCTAGAACTTCTCCAATTACTTCCATCTCTATCAAGTGTAGCAACAACTTGCTTGGTAGATGATTCTGACATCTCTTGCATAGGTGGTGGACTAATAAATTCAAATTTGGAGCCTACATCACGCTCAAGGGATATAACAGTTCTTTTCTGGCTAATGGTGTACATTACAATAGCCGTACCCTCTTTTCCTGCACGTCCAGTACGACCAGAGCGATGAACAAAAGTCTCGGGACCGTCAGGAAGTTCATAATGTATAATCTGAAAAAATAATGGAATGCCAACAAGGTTTTCAATATGTTGAGAACAGACAGCAATTCAGCATTAGACCAAAGCATAGAACCTTTTATTTCAAGTAGAGACCTTAAACTTATCTGATGGTAAACAAAATTGAAATTGCTACCAAAGAAGTAACCAAGGTATTGTTTACACAAACACATTTTATTATGACATAAATTTTAATTGCCAAATCAGATTAAATAATGTACAGTGACAGAAATTGATTATAAAGGTCAGATGAAGTAGAAACATCGAAAATCTCCTTATATCAAAACAGACAATCCAAATTACACACAACAAGAAGCAACCCAAATTAAGAGTTGAGTAAGCATACGTTCTTAATCTGACCTAGAGATAACAATATCTCAAGGCCCAAATTTTTAGACACTAGATTTTCAACAGCTGAGTTAACACCAAAATCTTCAATTTAAAACCATCAATTCCAAATAACAATAATCCATATGGTTGGGTTTATTACCAACGCCTAGTTGGCATTACATATTAAAATGCATCATAAAAAGTTTTAAAATGCTGGAATTTGAGAAGACTTTCATAGAACTCAGACAGAAGATAAGATGTTTGAATATGCACCAAAAAACATCACTTTGAACTTACCAAATCAACATTGGGAATATCTAGTCCACGAGCAGCAACATCAGTAGCAACAAGCACTGTGAATCTCCCTTCCCGAAAACCATTCAATGTTCTCTCTCTCTGATACTGAGAGATATCACCATGTAGTGCTTTAGAAGCTATACTACTTGTTAATGACAATGATATTTCATCAGCATCCCTTTTTGTTCTTGTGAAAACAATAGTCTTTCCACCCTTTGCATAGACCTAAGAGACATGGTAACATTCAACAAAATTATTGAACAGCCTTTTGTTGTATTCAAGTGTAACGTTAAGTACATTTGGAAACACGGAACTAACAGAGTTAGTACATAAATGAAACTTGCAACAGAAAAATGGGTCTTAGAGAATAGACAGCCATAAGTTTGTGTGAGGGTATTCAACATGAACTACATCTCGATGATAGAAACTTGCTCAATATGCATGACTGCCAAACCATGGAGTTTCTATAAACAGTTGGTAACCTGCTTCTGAACAAGAAGTTTTTATTGTATTATTATTTATAAAAAATTGTTTGGTTTTACTCACCATACTTACTGAACAAGACCTCAGAAAAACAAACTGCAGATATTACCAAACAAAAAGCTAAGATTGTGAAAATAACAGCAAACTTACACTTATTAGACCGAAAAGAATTCTCCTCTTTGATGTTGCAGTGGCTGATACGGCATAAAGTTTGATCCTATCAGCGAGTTTTTCTTCTTTATCCCCGACCTTGTTAAAAAGAAAAGTGAAACGCATCATAACCATTTTGTGAGGATCAAAACACGACATAGTTACAATGATTTAATATTAAAGATCAGTAAGCATAATTCCAGCTGTTTGAAAAAATAGTAGAAAATGCAAAATAGATTCAATTCTAGTCCAAATTTATCAATGCTTTCCATCCTTTTCTCTCCAAAATGAGTATACCATACATATCAAAAGATAGCATGAGGATGAAAATGCAATCATGCACCAATACTGTAAAACTAGATCATTCAGAAAAAGAGGGGTGCACAACCACAAAGACCACATAATGATTAGCGTTTTGCCCACAAGAAATTGCATAGTAATAAGTTGATAAAAAAACCAAGGATTACGGTATGACATTCTATCGACACAAAAGCTTTTCTTCCAAAGCAAATCCCGCCATTAAGGCGAGTTATACTACACCTATTTGACTCTACAATCAACACATATTGGGATTTCAATTTGTACAAAATCAAATAAATGACACATCTAATTGGGAATCCAATGCATGTATTCTCTTTGGACAATATTTTGACTCCCTTTTTGCAAAAGTTCTCACGTGCTAACTACCAAGGCTGAAACTTTATGGCCATACTACTTTCAGCTACAATCTGATATATCATACAGAGCCTGTTTCACATCAAAAGCACCACCTCTAGCTAATGAGAAATATAAGTTGGCCACATTACCCACAAAATTGTCACATGCCAAACAGAAAAAATTATTAACACTACTATACACTGCAATCTAAGCTTTCCCTGTATATAAACTAACAAATACTCAGTTAACTATACTTCATTCAGGTATATTTGGTGAGAAGAGAAGTTAAAAAGTAACAACAGTTTTACCAAATCAATAGTCAATGGGTTGTTCAAATGTTTTCTTGACAATTTCTTGACCCATCCCGGCATGGTTGCAGAGAAAAGCATGATCTGGCGCTGAGATGGGATCCTTTCTAAAATCACTTCCACATCCTCCTCAAACCCAACAGCAAGCATCTGATCGGCTTCATCAAGGACAAAATACTGAATTTGACTCAGTTTAAGGCTGTTTCCATTCACTAGGTCAATTATTCTCCCGGGTGTTCCCACCACTACATCAACACCACGGGAAAGTGCATTCTTCTGAATATCATAAGAAACACCGCCATAAACACAAATTGTGTTTAGATAAGGTGCAGATTCTTTTATCTCCTTCTCTACTTGCTTTGCTAACTCCCTAGTAGGTGCAAGGACCAGTACTTTAGGAAGTCTACCAGACCGCCTGAGATAAAGTAACACCCAAATACATCAAAAAAAATATCAAAGATTTATAAGTAACGGTCTTTGGTTCTGTGGTGTCAAAAATTGATTGTGTAAAATGAATTCTAGTTAGAAATGAGTTAAACATAAAGATATATTAACACAAATATATAAAATGATTCACGTTTCAATACATTCATGTCAATGTTAGTTGAACAATAAATTTGTGGGTAAATATCAATCATAAAGGCAAACACTCTAAATTCTAGCTTCAAGTTAAAATCGATTATGGAGTTAAAATCAATTCTACACAGCTACCAATTATGTCTCATCCAAAAGTGAAACCAAACATACAATTTATAATGCAGGAATAATGGATCACCTGAGATTGGTCTGTTGATCCTCGGTGAGGCCCTTGAGAATTGGAATTCCAAAGGCTAACGTCTTGCCAGTCCCGGTCTTTGCACGAGCAATGATATCTCTACCTTCTATTGCAGGAAGCAGCACAGCTCTCTAAAATCATCAACAAATTCCACAAATTATTTTTTTAAAGCTACATAAATGAAGCATAGTAGAGGCATAAAAATAACAATAATTCAAATCAATACTATGTAACTATATAATATAGGTAAAGGTCGTTACATTTGTTGTTGAAATAAAAATAAAAATAAAAATAAAAACAAAAACAATAAAAGAAATATTAGATACCTGAATGGGGAAAAGATTGGTGATTCCACGGTTGTGGAGCGAGTCAACAAGTTGGGAAGGAAAACGGAGCTTGGAAATGTCGAGTTCGTCGTTGCTGATGGTGAGTTGGTCGTTAGAGTCTTGGAAAGTAAAGCCATTGAAAGCTTCTTGAGAAGTGAGGATGGAGGATTTGGGGGAGGCAATAGCAGAAGTAACGAAAGAAAGGGTGGGGGTTTTGTGGTTGGAACGGAGTCGGAGAAGGGTGGTGAAACGGGAGGTATTGTTGAAGAATGAAAAGGAGGAGGGTGTTGAGGAAGTAGGTGTCTTAAGAAGTTGAAGAGAGGAACAAGCACTTCCAACTGCACCGGGAATGGAAGTCATTTTGAGTTGTTGAGAGTTCTGTGAAAGGAGAGGAAGCGGCAAGGAGGAGGGGAGAGGAGATAAGGCCGCACACACTCTCTAACCCGCGAATTATGGCCTTTTAAACCTCCACGTCCTTCCTTACGTGCTTCTCTGTGTGGCTATGTACTCATCCACTCTTAAATATAGGGTCGAACCTTTTAGATATAATTCATTTGTTTGGATATATTAACTATAAGTCATTCTTAGTAATTCATCATGTTTAGATAATTTAAATGAAAATTATTTTTAGATGTATAATTATTAAAATGGGTTTTACTATATGTATTTAAATTATATATATACTATTTTTTTTTTTATTTAATAAACATGTGTATGCTTACAATTATTATTGTACATTTGGTCATAAAAAGTATTATATTAAAAATAAAAAAACTTTAATGGTTTGGAATAATAGTAAAAAGGTAGAAATTGAACTTGCAAGTTAAGTGTTCAGCAAATTCGAAATAAAAAAGATATAGTATAGAACAATACCTTGTAGAATCGATTGTATTGACCACAGTAGCTACAAATTGGTGTGTTGAGTGGAATAAATTCTGGAAATTAAAATTGCTTCTCTCTAAAAAATCCAAACACCCTTCTAAGGCTATGTTTGGCTGCTCGTTTGCGTCCCTCAATCCAATCCAAGTACCGCGTTGTTTCATAATTTCATTTCTTATTGTAAAAAACCTTTGGTACACTAACAACTTTTAGAAAATAGTCTTACATATAGAAACTAAGGTATTATTAAAATTACATTTTTGGTTCTTTAATTTATTTAATTATAACACTTACATCATTTAAGTTTTTTTTTTCATATAGATCATTTATCTTTTAAAACCTTAACAAAATGGTATTTTTTCCATTTGCATAATAATTGAAATGAAATTTAGAAGTTTGTTAATCAAACCAGCAATCATGGTGATTCTCTTGAGTTGTTAAGTTGTTATTCCTACCTTATATTTATTACACTGAGAGGGAATAGTAAAACAACTAATTTTGTAAATACTTACCATCCAAACTCTCCCATTGACAATAAGCATTAAACAACTAAATTTGTAAATACTTGCTCGTGAAGTAAATAAACCCCACCCTTAAATTATATATAACTATGTGTTGGTTCAAAAGAGAAATTCGCAATCTGCCAAAGCAAAATCATAAATCCTATGTTAATAATAAATCAATTAACTACAAAATGATTCCATATTGATTTGACTTGCTACCAAAGTCTGGCGCAAATGGTTGGTGCACAACGTGTGAGTGTTGTACACACTAAAATAGTTCCACAAAGTTATCCAAATTACCAATCCATAATTCAAAGAACAAAATGTTTTTACTTAGAACTTGTCTGCTGCCTGCCATCTGGGATCAAAAATAACACAATTGGTTTTGAAGGCCGAACGAAGGGTACATCACACCTGAAATATCCCTTTCTCTCCAACTGCAATACCTCTCCATGCTGAAGATTTCGCATATTGGAGTCTCCATATGCTAGAATCTCCTTTTTTGTATTTGGGTTAACCACATCAATGATATCCTTTTTGTTCTTCTCTTCAATCTGCAAACAAAGTGAACATAAACTGTTCATATCATAAAACTTTAATAGGGAAGCAGACAGGTTTGATATTTTTCAAAGTATGAGTAAGAGACTAAAAGAACACCAAATGGGATAGCTTATCCTTTAAAGATGCAGTCTATGACAGACAGACAACAAAGTCAGTAAATTCATATGACACTTTTAATGAAAACTAATGTTTCAGGCTTCAGCCCAATACTAAAACTGAGCAATTCTTGCATGAGCACAATCTAATCAAAAGAAAGACATCAAGCTATTGCAGAAATTATTAACATATTATATATCTTCCTTTATGTTTGTTATTGACAGAAACAACCAGAGAAAAAAACATACCTTTTTCTTCGTAATTAGATGATCAAACTCCATCAGTGTCAAGCTAACTAGTTCATCTGAGTCAGGTAGCCAAGTGAGCTTCAATTTTGTGGTCTTCACAGATCCTTCAAGATGCAAAACACCACACAACCCTGTGACATTCCCATCTTGGTCCTTCTCTACTTCCTTTATTATGGCATTTCCCCAATCCATCAAGGTTACTTCCTCACCTGCAGATATGGACTCTGCGTCAGCATAGTCAATCCATATCCTTTTAGTATATGTGGTAGCTTTAGTTCCGGCAGCTTCATATTTCTTGTGTCTAGGTATGATGCGGACAAATGGTTTCTCAGGACCATCAGTAAGGGTCAACAATACACGTCTCTCCGCAATGACAGCAGTGTGTCTGGGACATACAGGGTCAATAAGCTTCTTATTGATGGTCCAGAGCTTGTCCCATTCCATGAGATTGAGATTTTTTGATGCCCCCTGTACAAGTAGAGAGAACAGTCTTCAACATTTTAAGCTTGGGTTATACAACAATAATATACAAAGAAGGAAAAAAGTATGACAACAGAAAGACATATTCTACTGCAATTCTTATTTGTTAGTGATTGCTTATTTTTTTTATTTGACATATAAATGAAAGAAAAGCTTGTACATACTTGTTCAGTTATAAATTGTATTAACGCTTCAATTTTCAAACCTCTGCGCACAATTCCTTGCACTGTAGGAACTCGTGGATCATCCCATCCATCAACTTTTCCAGTTTGGACAAACCATAGAAGGTTTCTTTTGCTTAGAAGAGTGTAGACCATATTCAACCGACTAAATTCATAGATAAGAGGTTTCCTGACTCCCATGTCCTCTCCAATCCAGGAATACTGAGCATCGCGATCACGGTATTCACTTGCCCGAAGAGCATGTGTGATACCTTCCTTAGCATCAACATATGGACATGCAAAGTCATAAGTTGGATACACTTTATACTTGGATCCAATCCTATGATGAGGTATTGTATTGCAACGATAATAAACAGGATCACGAAGGCATTTGTTTGGGTCTTGCATATCCAACTTCCCACGGACAACACACTGCAAGCCCCTCTCTGATCCTGCAATCATTTCCTTCCATAATTTCAAATTCTCATCTACACTATTGTTTCTGCATTTAGATTCTATGCCATCCATTCTCTCCTGTCTCAATTGTTCTTTTGGAGTGTCATCAACATATGCTTTACCCTGGCTAATTAATTTTTCAGCCACTTCCATCAACTCAGGGAAGTAATCTGATGTATAAGTAATTGTGTCAAATTTGATACCCAATGTATCAATATCTTTCGCTATGCTTTCCTGAAATTCCTTAGTTTCTTTAGAAGGATTTGTATCATCAAAACGCAAAATAAGATGACCTTGGTATCGCTCAGCAAAATACTTGTTCAAAAAAGCTGCTTTTGAGTGTCCAATGTGAAGATAGCCGCTGGGTTCAGGTGCAAAGCGCAAGCGAACTTTTCCAATTTCAGCATCTGGAAGATCTATTTCTGCAGAAGGTTTGCCTCCTAACTTAATCTTTTCAGATACATCCCCATTCACATTCTTCCCTTTGTCCGTGACAACTGGATGGTCTTTTGGCTTAGTTGTAGATGGCTCTCCCAATCCTTTTTTGCCAATATATGTTGTTGTGACTTCGTTTAAGGCAGTACCGTATTCTGTGACTATTGAACTGTACCATCGTGCAAGATTTGGATATTTCTTTGACTTCCTCAAGCTTTCCCATCTCTTTCCAGTTCCTGAAAGAGCATATTGTAGACAGAGATAACAATGAACGAACAAGTTAGACAGACTATTGGTTCAAGAGGCTGCAAAGTTACTAAAGAACAGAGAAATGGAAGATAGTGTAATTTGGCTGCACAGACTACCACGTAATAAATAAAAAAATGATTGGCCACAACAATAGTATTTTTGTCCAAAGTCCAAACAATAGAGCAAAGCGGATGCAGCATAGATTGCTAGTTATTAAGACAACAATAAACCCTGTTCTGTCATCACTAAACAGGGATACATACAACTAGGAAATAACCACAAAATGCAATCACTAAACTAACACAAGGATTTCCTTTCCCATAGGAATGATGTTGTTTAAAAGATACCTAGTTGTAGTATCGCAGGTGAAGTTGAATAGGTATCATAAAATCATAAAGTATCTTTACCTGCAAGACCTGCCCAGATAGCTAGATCAGCAATTGATAATGAATAACCAACTAAAAATGAGCGCTTCTCCAAGAAGTCATCTAAATATTTGCATCCAGTCTCAAATGCAGGGCCTGATGACAGTACAGGTGCATACTCCAACAATTCATCAATCTGAAAAGCCAAGGAAAGGAAATAAGAAAAAAAAACAAGGACACAACGACTGAGCAAACAACCAGAAGCAAACGACAAATATTTAAAAGACAACATAAAACTCCATTCTTAGACAACATCACTTAGGCCATGTTTGGATAAATAGCTTAATCAACCAGAAGCAAACAATGATCATATAAGCTATATGTTGTTTTTTTCAAAGTAAACCATCAAATCCGCCCGAGTTTGTACCACGCTTTCAAATAATATCAGCTTCTTTCCAACAAGAGGAAAGACTTGTCTGGTTGGGTTTACCAATCAAGAAAGACATAGGACTCTTGGGAACAAGAGGATGTGTGAGACTTTATTTATTTGCCGAACCAGGTACGTGGTCCTTCCCTGAAATGTACTTTGATGCGTGAAAACAGCCAGGTATAAATCCACTCAAAGTTTTTATCCTTCTCTACCAAATTAATTAACATGTGGTAGAGATGTACCTGGTTCATTACACTGTTAAAAATTACAAGTAAAGTCAAAACAGAGGCCAGAACCAAACAAGGAATTGGGTAGTTAAAAATAAAAGGGAGTGGGAAAGCTGCAGTAATTCTTTGGAAAAGCCCGGTTCTCTTCGTATTCGAGCTTTCATTCCTAAATCCACTGTTTCGTTCCTTCATATACCTCCCCACCATGACAATTGAACTTAAAACAAAAATATCAGTCTCAAGGGAAGTTAGTACTTTCATCAGCCGAAGAAGGCTGAATATGATCAATAGCTTGATTTAACTCCAGCGAGCCATAGAGCAGCTTTGAGGTTCCCAAGCGGTAAAGACCATACAGGAGTTTAATGCTCACGGAAATTAGTTTTATTTCCCACTTGCTTTTCAGGAATTGAAAGCCTCTTTGCTATACTAGCCCTTGACCAGTGAGTGAGCCTAGACTCTCTCTATTCGAGTGAGTTCCACTTCTCTTGAAGCGTAATACCCTTACTGCTAGTTTCCTATTCCCGAATCTAAGGGTTAGCTTTCTATCTCTCTTAAAGAGGGTCTTCGTAGCGCTTTCCTCTCACTGTTATTGCCCGGTACCCTAGCTAGATTCAAGTTCTCCTCCACATTCTTTTAATGGTAGCAATGGATCCGGAACAACTTCTGACATTCCAAAAAGCCTTACAGTAAAGGTAAGTCATCCTATTCTTATAATTAGCCTGAAGGGTAGCTAAGACGCCCCCTTCCCATTCATTTTCCCTTGGGATGATCAAATTAATCTTTCTCCAATTTTAAAGCACTTTTATCTTATCTGACACTCGCAACTAACTACTCCCCTGTACATATAGGGAAGACCACTACTGAGACTGGAATTCAAAGGCCTCCAACGGTAACTTCAACTCCAGGTAAGGCGGAAGCACTTTTAGGGCTTAGGACGAGAAAGACATATTTTACACTAGCTTTTGACCTAGAACCAGCTGACTTAACAGATGGATTGGCCTTGCCTACTTTCAGTCGGAAGACTCCTATTGAATTAGCGCTTTCAAAGGGCGACTCCACTGCTATATTTCAAACAAGGCTCCGACTATGTCAAATGTTACTCATATCAGTACTTCTATCAAACATGTGTAATAAAAGTGTCAACAAATCATTTGAGTGTTTCATTTGAATAAAAGATGCGGTGTTATGTAATATGAGTAAAATGACCTGGCTAGTTTCAAATGCATTTTGGCCATAGAAATTGGCAGTTCTGGCGATATAACGTAGAAGAACAAATGTTCCGCGCAATTTCGACCTGTAATGAAGTGAGTGCAAATTAGTAGAACGTAAATGTGGCGGGAATTAAATTAAAAGGATTAACATAATCCATTTCCAAATGGGTAACAATACAGAACTAAAATAAAATTCAATGTAATGTTATCGACTCTGTGTTATTTCGAAGTAATTGGACATGTGTTGGTAGTTGAAGAAATAAAAAATGAAGTTTGGGGAGAAAGAAAACGTACCCGTTGGAGAAGATAAATGTAGGGACGGAGTCAGAAGGGACTGACGTGTCGATAGATGGAGAAACTCCGGCGAGCTTGACAGCGGCGATCACCGATAATGGTGGTGTGGCGGCAGAGAAGGAAAAGGTATTGATGTCCATCGCGACGAAGAACGTAGAAGAATAAGGATAGAGAAGGAACGATTAGGGTTAAATGGTTTGGTTCAGCGGCGGTGGTGAGTGGAGGTGACTGAAGAGAGGCCGAAGGCGCTGAAGAGTATGCGTTTATTCCGTATTCGTAATAATTACCATTATTATTTTTAATATCCTTTGGAAGATGTGCATACAAAATTAAATACTAAAAATTATGTCGCGAAATATACATTATAAAATACACAAAAATAAAAATGATGAAATATTTCTGTAAAGTTTAAATAGTTAAAAAAAAAAAACTTTCATCTTTTATCCAAAATTAAAGAAGTCCTGATTTAGAGTAAAAAGAATGAAATTTGTTTTTCTTTTAATTTAAGAAGGGTGAGTATTATATATACATAGAAAGTGATTTCTCAAATAATAAATACTGGTTACAAAAATTAAATGTAGATAATTTAAAATTCTTCAAATGAATGTAAACTAGAATATGACCCGCGCGTTGCGCGGGTTTAATTTTAATTTTTTTATAAGATGATATATATGTATATATATATATATATATATAATATTAATTTTGTAAAATTTTAAAGTTATAAAAAAAATGCAACAAAAAAATATTGTAGAGTTTGTAATTAAATGAGTATTATAGACATAAAATATTAACCATGATTTAAAAGATAAATTATATAACTGATAATTGTAAACTCTATTTTTATTAAAGTATATAAGATATGTAGGAATTTTTAAAATTTTAACATTTTTTCCTACACATATTAAAAAAAAAAATTGAAATAATGCTCATGGTAAATATATGCATTGATAACTAATAAGAGAAACAAAACACAATTTTTTTTATTAGATTGACTAATTGTTATTTGTTTTGGTAAATATATGTGACGACACAATAATAAAAAAAAATACAAAAGTTGTACATTGACTATTTTTAATGTCTAAATAAATATTTAAAAGTGTTTGAACATTTTATCAACTATATTGGTAACATTTATTAAAATATTGTGTATCAAAATTTACTTATTTAATTTGATTTACACCCGATTTCACAATTTCTAAATAAATAATTTAATTTTATTAAATTATTTTTTTTTCAGTAATAATACTATATAATATTCTATTTGAAAATATTTATGGAGGAATAACCATTATCAATAATAATGGAGGACAAATAATTGATATTTATTGTATTAAAATTGGTAACTTATGACACATGAATTGGTAATTTATTGTATTGATCGATATTGATAATAGATACTGGATTTTGGGCAGATTTGAATTGAAATAACCGTTATCAATAATAATGGAGGACAAATAATTGATATTTATTGTATTGAAATTGGTAACTTATGGCACATGAATTGGTAATTTATTGTATTGATTGATATTGATAATAGATATCGGATTTTGGGCCAAATTCGGATTGGTGAGGAGATTCGGATTGGTCAGGAGAGAGGGCAAAAGCTAGTTTGAAAATGAATAGGGAACTCTCTATGAAGATGTCCACGTCAGCTTTCTAGGAAGATGTCCACGTCAGCTTTTTAGCTGAGGTGACAAATATTCGCTTACGTGGAGAAAATAGCATGAGGTGGCAGGAGTCTCTTTTAACTAGATATAATAGATTATCAATAATAATGGAGGACAAATAATTGATATTTATTGTATTGAAATTGGTAACTTATGGCACATGAATTGGTAATTTATTGTATTGATTGATATTGATAATAGATACCGGAATTTGGGTCAAATTCGGATTGGTGAGGAGATTCGGATTGGTCAGGAGAGAGATGGCAAAAGCTACTTTGAAAGTGAATAGGGAACTCTCTGGGAAGATGTCCACGTCAGCTTTTTAGCTGAGGTGACAAATATTCGCTTACGTGGAGAAAATAGTAGGAGTCTCTTTTAATTAGATATAATAGATGATATTTAGACCTCATATGGTTCAACTAGACATCTTTGCATTTTATTTATCTTCTTAGTGAATTTTTCTTGTATTAATTGTGATAATTTTATTCCTGTATTTTGTTCTCTCTCACTTCTTTCATTCTCACGTAGTTTTTCTCTCTTAATTTTTTCTCTATTATTGAGGTTTATTGTGTGATAATAACAGTATTTGATATTTAATTTGATTTTAATGCATGTCAATGCTGTTACTCTTTAATATGTACATAACTTCACCTTTTCGACCAAAATTTAATTTGTTGTATTTTATTATTAATAGTTTATATTTATATATTATTTTAATCTTAATGAAGCCATGCACTACGTTCGTGTGTACATATTTACCGTAAATGATTTAATTTTCATATAATTATTAATTTAAGATCATATTTATTACATTATCTCAATTGATTCAACATTAAATCATAAATATATTTTGCGATTTGATACAAAAGTAATTTACATTCGATCTTTTAAATAACTTTTGATAGTGGCCGCATGATGTCTCAACTCATCTTAGACTATAATGTCGTGGTGTAATATGACTGATAAATTGGATGGCAACGGCGAGTCGGAGACAGTATATATTGAAACTCAGAATATTCTTTTTAGCTTGATTTATATGTGAATAAGTCATTGTAGCACGGACTTAATGGGAAAGAATAATTTGAGTGACATATAATTCAATACAAGAAAAACTTTATGATTTGAAAATATCTAGTGCTCATAATTTTTTATATCCCAATTTAATAATTTACTCAAAAAATTAAAGAAGCATTCAACCAAAAGAATCAAACTTAACCAAAAAAAATTCAATGCAGCATTTCCCTTGTTATGTTTTTTTAGACAAAATACATAATAATGAGTTCATGATAACATGAGAAACCCAAAAATGAGAGAAACAAGACAATGGCTAATCTACCTAGTGGAGACAAAAAGAAAATACCAAAATAGAATTTCCGAGGAAGAAATCAATGCCATTAAACGTGCTCTAACGTTTCATTTTGCAACAGCAATTGCTTTTACAATAGAAAACGAAAAACTTGAGTGAGAATACATATCTACAACATTCGTTACAACGAGTTATTATAGAAACAAATCCGAGTTAGAATGAACAAACAGATCAATCGTTGATTTTGTATGTTTGAATAGGAAAAAAAAATGTGTTTAGTTTAAATATGTCTTTGGTCCTTACAAATATATCAATTTTTTATTTTAGTCTTTGTAAGTTTTTTTTGTTTGAATTTAGTCTCTATAAAATCAAAGACAATTAATGTCAAATTAAAATTACAAAAAAAAAAAAAAAAAAATTGGCAAACCGCAGGAAGAATACGGATTTTCCAAAAACCCATAAACCCCACTTTTAATTTTTATTCATATTTTTTTAATAAAATAACATTAATTATTAAATGATAATTAATAAATTTATTAATTAATAATGTAAAATATTTTTATTTTTAATATATTATACAAGATGATGTGTTGATGTGCATTTATAGGGCCGCGCTCTTTTTTTGTAATGTTTTGATCGTGATTTTATAAGGACTAAATCAAAATAAAAAAACTTACCAGGATTAAAATCAAACAGATATATTTGCAGAGACCAGAGACATATTTAAACTTATAAATAAATCAGAGTTAGAATGAACAAACAGAATACTAAGTTGATTTGTATGTTTGGAGAGGAAAAAAAATCTAAACAAAAAAACTAGTTAGTTTGGTTGAGTTTTTACAGTTTTTATCACAAAATTATACTCAAAGGTATGAATATCATATTGACTTGGTTCAGTTCAATCAGGTTGACATTAATAAAAATTAACATACTTATTTTAAAATTATAAAATTTTCTTGTTCAAACACTATTTTTTTTATACTATTAAAACAATTATGTAAACACTTTTTAAACTACGATGGAAAAAAAATATAAATGAGTAAAAAATCTTTAAATACAACACATATTTAATATCTCTAGTGATATAGTCAAATGATTTTATTCACATATCAGTGATCGATTTTAAATAAAATAAAATCATGCTCAAATAAACAGAGATTGAGTCTATTTGGTTCGATTCATATTGAACTATAAACAAAAGAAGAAAAATCAATTTAATTGATTTTCGATTTTTTTTTAATTTATTAGATCATTAGTTTGATTTTTATATTTTTAAACGAAACTTAAAATACATATAATTGAAATTTAAATTAAAAGATGTATTTTTTCAATTAATATTTATTGTAGTTATTTTTATTTTTAAATAAAATATTTGAGACATTGGATGGTTGTCACCATCTTATGTCACGACCACCCCCAATGTCCTCCCCAAGATCCACCTATGGTTATAAAAGACTTACTATCTAAAGAATAGTTGGGGAAATTTGTCCATCTTATTAAGTCTCATCCCTATATGTAATTCCCGGGGCCAAACCAAGGAGAGGCAAGTGAGGCCGTTGACGTGGATATTTTTAAGTCTCAAATTTAGATTTTTGATTTAATTAATATTAGGTAAAAATACACCTAATTATTTAAGTTTAATTTTATTTTTGATTAGGTCATTTAAATTTATTTTATCTCAATTTAGTCTTTTAAATTACATTATATTTACACCGTTAGTCATTTATCTCAATTTTGAAATCTTCTTATTATTAGAAACTCTACCAAATACTACAATAATATATCTTTCATACTAATCATTCAAAAAATATTCATCAAATCTTATAAATTATCCATATTTCTTAATTTTATCTACAATAATTTAAGCACACGTGTAACTTTAAAAACAAGATAATAAATGTCTATATACATATGTCATGTTTTTAACTTTCTTCAGGTGTAAAATAGTTTCTTCAATCAACTCGTTGCGATGTTCGTTTCGATTATATCATAACATTTCATGAAAATAATTCGAAAAATTATTTAAACTAAAAAGATTATATGTGTAAACTTAAAAGATCTAAATGAAAATTGAATTAAACATGAATGACTAAATGTATATTTTTACCTTAATATTATTAAACTTTTTAGTATTAAATTTTTAGTCTTTATAACATAATTTTACTCTCTAATTTTGGTACTAATTAATTCAATAAAAACATTACTCAATGTGAATATATTTAATATTTATTTGTATATTGTTTAATATTATAAAAATAATTAGCCTTAATAGCCTCCAAATTTACTATTATTAATTTTTAGAAAATCTAATTTTATATTTTGCTTTAGACCTCTAAATTTATTAGATCGATCCTTCTAATTACTACATGGATTAATAGTATGTATTCTTGGTTATACGTGATTTAAATGCGGTGTAAAAATCTTAGCTTTCTTGGTGTGTCTTTTATCCTTGGTAAAAATCTTAGCTTTCTTGGTGTGTCTTTTATCCTTGGTCCTAATATTTGATCGGACTAATTTTTAGACTCTAATCCGTCCTTTGACTCGATCAAACCCGATTAATTGTGAGATCAATAAAGATGGGACGAAATAAAACGAGGTTGGGTTGGTCCCAAAATGAGTCGCCAACTAATAATTCTTAAAAAAAAATAAAATAAAATCACTCATAGCAAGCCTTCTTACCACTTGTCAATTCATAACTCATAACATTGTCATACAAAATACAAATCATCTAATCAAAACAAGTAACCTACTACTTATTGGATCCATAGATCTTTCACCACCTAATAGTCTTACTCTTTAATCAAGAGTAGCATCAAACCAACAGTCTTATAATAATAATAATAATAATAATAATAATAATAATAATAATAATAATAATAATAATAATAATAATAATAATAATAATAATAATAATAATAATAATAATAATAATAATAATAATAATAATAATAATAATAATAAATAAGAAAGAAAAGCAGTGAGGAGAAAATATGTAGGGAAGAGAAAAAATTTCAAACCCTAAGTTAGTGCAGTAGAATAAATAATAAGGCAAAATTAAAAAAAAAAAAATCATTGTCTTTATTGTATTTTGGGACGGGACGGGTAACCCGGATGATGACCCAGACCCGATCCTTTTTTTTACCTTGTCATGGTATCTGTTCTATCTTTCTTTTCTGTCCTTATTTTTTTTTATACCGGATCAAATCTAACTCATTGCTTATAGGTCAGGTCGGGTTCGCAGGACGAACTGAGTCTTGTACACCCCTAATTATTCTAGTATAATACAAGGGTTTATATATAAATAAACTCATATTTTTATCTCCAACAACATCAAATTCATCAAATAAAGAATGAAAATATGAGTTTATTTAAAGATTTAAGTTATGAATGTGATGAAATTTGCATTATATTGAATATGATAATTAATTTTATGGGTTTTGTTTGAAAATTTTGATGAATTTTTTGAATTTTTGTAAAAAAAAATGATAACATTGTTGACATTTTAAAACATAAAAGATCAAATTGTCGCTTAAAATTAAAACAAATGACCAAATCGGGGGAAAAAAATATAAATGACTAAAATGTTAACTGAAATTAAGAAGTTAAGGGACCGTAGGTGGTATTTAGCCTATAATTAATTAAAATTGAATTGTTGGATCGTTGAAATTATAATTTTTAAATCATAGTTAGTTTATCAACGAAATATATAATTTATAAATCACAGTTACTCTATTTAGTTAAGATTGAATCGTCAAGAGTTAAATTTATAAGTTATAGTTAGTTTAATTAGTTAAGATTTAATTGTATGACCATCAAAATAGAATTTATAAGTTATAGTTAGTCTATTTAGTTAAGATTGAATTATTGGATCATCGAATTTTAAATTTTGAAGTTAAAGTTAGTTTAATTTGTTAAGATTGAACCGTTAGGTCATCGAAATTATAATTTTTTAAGTCATATTGAATTTAATTAGATATTGATAATCATGTGATTCCATTTAATTAGATTGATTGTGTCATATAAATTTAAATATTATATATATATATATATATCACTCTCACCGATATCGACGATGTTACCTCACGATCTTCCCGCTCCCCGCTTTCCCTCTTGGAAATCTAGTCGAATCCGATACCTAGGGGATAAATACCGCCTCATCACATTCGCACTACCAATTGAAATTATATATATATATATATAACATTATTACAAAATTGGTTTGGTGGCTCCATACTATATTAAATTTTTAGGTTAAATATATTTTTACTCTCTATAAAATTTTAAATCCCTACAAAAAAAAATTAAAATATTATATTATACAGAATTATTATAATACATGTAGTTTTAGTTCTTATACTTGAGGTGTTAACTCAATTGTAAAAATTTAACTTTGTAATATCAATGTAATGAATTTAAATTCCCTCAAAAACAGTTGTAAAATGACAACTAATGTCGCTTTGATTAATAAAAATTATCCGCCTTTTTCATTTTTTTTTTTTAAATTTAGTTCTTGTTGTAACATATTTTTTTCTATTTTTTTTTATATTAGAAATTCCGAAAATGAAATTTCTGACACATATATTTTTGTTTCTATTTGAAATTTTGAAATATTAATTTCTAAATCAAATTTTTAAAAAGAAAAAATATTCCACACCAAAATTTTTATATTTGTAGGAGAAAACACCGGCTCAAAAAATTCGAGTGAGAGGAGATGAAAATAGTAGAGTAAAATTGGGATTTTAAAAATTGTGGTGTAGGAGTCAAAGTGTTGATTGTCAAACCCAATTTTTTTAATATGGTTTGGATGGAAGAGGTCCATGGATCTTTTGTGCATCAAGTCCTTTTGGACTCTTTACCATAACAAATTCATTATTCAGTAAAATAATAATAATAATAATAATAATAATAATAATAATAATAATAATAATAATAATAATAATAATAATAATAATAATAATAATAATAAGTGTTCGTGTAACATTTGTTAAGATATTAAATATAGAAATATATATTAGAAATAGGTTTTGTTTGGTAATGTCAAGATATGAGTTTATAGCTTATAAATTATAAGCTCTATTTCATAACAATAATTTATGAGTTGAAAGTTTATAACATTTTTGTTCTAATTTTACTATTTTTATTATAATTAAAATATTTTTTTTACCATTCATAAATTAAAATAAATAATTTTGAATGTTCAAAATAATTTAAATAAACTTATCTATAAATAATTTACATAATTCAGAATTTAGAATAATTCTAATATTTAATAATTTAAATTTCAAAATAATCAATACTTTAAAGTAAATAACTTATTTATTTATTTTAATTTAAAACAAATAAATAAACAACATATCACACTAATAAATTTAAATTAATAAAAAATTATATTATTACTTTAAACATTAATTAAAAAAATTATTTTATATTTTTAAGTTAATTAAATCACTTATTTTATCAAATACTTAAATTAGCTTGATAGCTATAGTAAATTTTACTAAACAAACCAGTTGTGGGCAATTGTTAGCCTCACAAACAAAATTGTATGAGGGAAGTTGCTGGTTGCTATCAAGAGTAAAAAATGGAGAGGGCGACAAGTCTGGACTCTTGCCCTCCCTCTCATCTCAACTTCTATATATATATATATATATATATATATATATTTATGTGAGATCAAATAAACTATATATATTAATATTGTTATCTAACTTATACAAGACATATATGTTTTATTTAACTAATATGTATATAAAATTTTGACTAAAATAACTTTTTATTAAATTTTACTTAACTCTCAGGTTAAATTTTAAATCATTAGATTTTTCTAATTGAAAATTATAGAATTAAAAAAATCTATATATATTATTCTTTAATTTAAATATGGATTATTATATAGAATTAAAATTTGTTAGCACCCGAAACACACAGATATAGATAGCAATGGAAAGAATAACAAAGAACACAAAAAACACGTGACCGGCAGGGGAAGTTAACCGGTTGTCAACGTGTTATTAAACTACTTGAACTTAAATGTACCCGAATCCTTATGAAAGAAAGAAAAAACACTCTTTAGTTTGTTTCAATACTTTAGCCACTGTGGTGGCGTCTTGTTCACAACGCAACTAAAACAAACTAAACCAAACCAGGTGCGTTGAACTTCATATTCACACCCACTTTTCTTCTTCATTCTTCTTTTAACCACGTATTTGTCTTTATCTTTGAAAAATATTAATACTTGTTTTTTCTGTTTAATGTTTATGTCTTCTAATTTCTTCTGCTCTTTTTATTCATCAGGCACAAAAGTACCCTTTCTAGTTGAGAAGAATCAATTCAATTCAATTCAATTCCAGACATGGGAAGTGTAACCATGAATCCGTTGTTTAGAAGTGAATCTTTCGGGTATTACTACTTCCCTGACCAGAACTACACCATGATAGAGAAGAGACAATTGTTCCTAAGAAGCTACCAATTCTGTCGAAAGAAGAAGAGTCTCACAGAGAGAATCAAAGGCTCTTTGGTCCGTACAAAGAAAGTTGTATGGTTAAAGTTAAGGAATGCGACTAGATTAAGGAGGTTGGTCTTTTTTCCAAGGTTTAAATGCGCTTTCTATTACCGTAGAAGAAGGTTTTCTCAGCTTTTAAACAGTAGTAGCCACAACCGCAAAACCCAGTTTTCATTGTGTTTTTGGTAACTCTAGTAGTCAAAAATCGCTTCTATAAAATTGGGATACCCTTGAGGCACACTCCAATTCTCATACCTCTATCTTATAAACAGTATTTGTCATCTCAGTTATTTGAATTTTTTTTTTAATTTCAATTTATACCAACTAACTCTTATTAATATCATTATCATTTCTAACAATTTTCTATCATGGTTTCCAACGTTTCTTTATTTTGTTTAATTTTTTGCTCATATAAAACTTCACGAGTCATCGTATCTTTAACTGCTCCTTCCTCCCTTCTTGTCTTTTCCCTAACGGTGTTAGCAGATATGTATGGAAATATAGAATTGATTTTGGAAATTAATCCCGGTGGTTGGCAAGGGCTTTAAATATATTAACGTCATACTACTGTATTATATTTAGCCTTTCCATATCATATTTCTGATGAAAAAATGTAGTTGGGTTTTCATTAAAGTAGATATATTAATTCATTTATGTTTATATTATGAGATAGAGGAAGAAACTAGTTAGTTAATTAGGTAAATTTGTAAGTTGTTTTTATTGATAATATAAACTTTATTGTAATCATCATTTTCATTACCATTAGAATATATCAATTATATAGTTTAAAAAAAGTGATGGGTCATTTTTCACCAAAAATTGAGAAACCTTATAATAAGGCAGAGATGGGGGGAAAACAAAATTGGTGAATTGTGAAGCAGGATTTGATGCGTATTACTGGAGTTAGAAAGTTGAGAATCCCAAGATAGTACACACACTCCAAACAATTGACGACCCCGGCAAAGCTGCAAGAGTTAAGGGCTTTGGTTGTTATGACTCATGTATAGGAAATGTGATTGCAAATTGTTAGTCCAGAGTTGGTATTCTCAAGGACGGAACGAAGCACAAAAAGTCATGTATTTCAAAGTTCCATATTTCAATAATTTATTGTGTCAAAAAAAAAGTTTGATTAATTGATTAGTAAATAGTGATTTACTTGGGAAGTCTTTGTGGTACAATCCAGTGGTAAATTAATTAATTTATAATTCTCACCATAGTGGTATTTACTATTTAGATTAGATCCATTTTGTACTCTATAACTCTAAATAGTTGTATAACATAAAAACATTAACCATCACAGTCAATCAATTGTCGTAGGCCTAATGGCAATAAACCAAAGTTATGATCAATTGTTGGGTTGATTGTGTATGTTTATTTATCTATTTTCTTCATAATTATAATCAGATTTGCAATTCTAAAAAGATGTTGTTTCTATACCTTCCCAGCTGTGTGTGGAATGCATTTTTGGCATTAAAATGGGGTCAGAAGAATCATACATGTTTCTGTTACTTTTACTTATGATAGTCATTATTATAAATAAATAGTTGGAATATCATAATTTCTACTTTATTGTTTCCAATTTAAGGTGTTTCTGAGCCATTTCTGATTCTTCACCTCCATGTGATTCGATTACCTTTAATTCACGGGCAAGTGGCTTTCGTATCTGTTGGTTGCTTCTGTTACTCTTTGGCCATCAAAATATTTATGACACTTTTTATTTTTAGTTTTAAAATTATCATTCTAAATTTTCCTAGATTTCTTTTAAAAAACTTTTATTTTTAATGTTGTAGTATATTAGAACATTTGTTATGATTGATGAACTAAAAAAAAAATACAGACTAATATAAGAACTAAACTTAAATCAATCTATTATGTTAAAGTAATATATATTTCTAATTGAAATATATTTTAGTAAGCTTTATTTTTTTAGTCAAATAAATTAATCTTTATTATTATTTTTTCATATTTAGGCTGTCACGTTTATTATAGACATAAACAGAGTATGCTTTCGGTCAAAATAAATCTTGAAATACCACTTAGAAATAAACAATGTTGAAAGGTGAAATTGACTTATTGAAGCAACTTTTATAATCAAATCAGATTACTCAGGAAAAAGAACTCATGTGACCAATTTATTTTGGTCAAATTTTGTTTCGAGATTAATTTATAGTTTTGGTTTTAATTTCTTCAGTTTTATAATGTACAGCTCCTCCGGAAAATCAGATGATTATCTTGTTGTGGTTGAATTGAATCTAAGGTATGCCCATCTGATTGATAAAGTATACTAATCTATTTTTGCTTACGAATAAAAAACCCACGCTTGAAAGCAATTTCAATTTTTCAATCAGACCCATGAATGACATAAAATATAATTCTTCAAATAATTGACTAATTTGCAACAAAAAAAAATTTATCTCATTGCCATTTTAATTTTTAATACACTTTTTTAATTGTACCTTTTAATTAATATTATTTGTATTATTTTCAATGTAATATCTTCAATTATAAAATTATGATATTAATAATGCATTAATAAATAATTTGATAAAAATAATATTCTCTTTTATTTATATGTATTTTTTAATGAATTGGAGGGTGTAATAATAATTTGATATACAAATACAGCTAATGACCTTAGCACTAAGTTGACTATAGCACCAAATAAATGGAAATTAATTAAAGTGAATCGTGTTTTGTAGAAGAAAACGGATAACCGTGCTTCTGGTACAAGAAAACCAATGGTTCCGAATTAAAATCATTTACAGTTGTTCTATAATTTCATAGATATTTCATATTTGTTTGATATGTTGGTTGACCCGTTTCAATAACAGTTTTGATTACGTGACTTTGTGCCTAATTTGCATCCATCTATAGTTTGTTTGATAGTCTAAAAATTATATCCCATTAATCGTTAATCTTTCAGCTATGAATGGTTCAAGAATCATGTGAAATGGTGCTAGAATGAGGAAGAACTAAACCCTGGAAGAAGTAGGTATTATTGACTCGAGTAGAGGTCAGGAATGATCAAACTCGTGAGACACGTGTGCGGTCGTACTTCCTCCATTTTCTTCATAATTTTTATCTTCCTTCATAAATATCTAGGTTTCAAAATATTATATTTATAATTTTACAATGTTTATTAATTTTTAATTACTTAAAAATTGAATATTGATATTTTATTTTGGTTTTGTCGCATTAGAAATATATTAACACTATTATGAACTTATATGTTATAGTCACTGTCTATATATATTGTATTAGGATAGGTGATTTTCTATTTACACTGTTTAAAATAAAACATGATTTTTTAAATAAAAAAACAAAAGAAGGAATTTTTTTTTATTATTAATGGCAATAATAATCATTTTAAAATATAAATAATAAAAGTGATTTTTGAGCAAATGTTATCCAATTTAAAACTCTAATATAGTCTTTCAGTTGATTACTCATTAGTCATTAGTATTGAGAAAATAAATATCAATAAATTAAAGAAATGTGGTTAAATTTGGAGAAAAAATGCGACTAATGTCTATTGATATTATAATTATTGTACAATTAGATAGATTTATGTCAAACACAGGCTCTTAATACAATTATATTTTTCAAAACAAATAATTAAACTACATGATACAATACTTTATCACAAAAGTATAAAAATGAAAAAAGTATAAATACATTTAAAATGTTTTGGCGAAACATCTTATAAAGTTTATATATGATTTTGAACTTCCTCCTCCTTTACGCTACACAATATAAAATCTTAACAAAGATGTCTGAATTTCAACCAAATGGAACCGTTCCCATCCCAAAATGGTTAATTTTGCAGATCCCCTGTGACTAGATCAACATATTCATGGTACATAGACATATACAGGACCTTCAAATTTTAAGATAACATCGATAGAGTAAATTTGAGAGTTAACCTCTTTTCTACCACTCTCCTGCCAGACTCGAATGTGCCATATCGAAATTATTGGGGCCACTGATATTATGCAGAAGTTGACAAAATCCACAGCAGTAGACTATGTAAAATGTCTGAACTAATAACTATTTTGGCATATAATATTATGCAACCCATTATGACAAAAGATATTAGGCCAAAATGAGAAAACGACCCAGCACATGATTACATATCAATATTCAGCGACTTCAGTTATATTAGGGAAGCAAATACATAAGTACTGTACACACACTACACACAACATTACATCATAAATTAAAATTGGGCCCACTTAGGAATCAATATCATTAATAGAAAGTATGAAGCTAGTGTTGAAGAAACCCACCAAAATTGGATTTTGAAACAAACCCATTAATAAACAGAACATAAGACTGTTTAATATTCTTATTCTTCTTCACTTGCTTCTTGGCAATCCTCATTTGTCTTGGTGATGTAATTTGATTCTCTTCATAATTTTCTGGCTCTTCCTTTATAGTAGTAAGCTTAGCCCTTAGAATTTCCTCCATGTCCTTCCTTGACTCGCTTCTCAAACTTTTCCTGCAAGTCACTGACTTTAAGATTTTCCTGCACGCCCTCCTCATTTTCTTTTGCTTCTGATTTCAATCTTTACCTTACCTTAATTTGCACTATGTATCCTTAATTTGCACTATGTATCCTTTTATATACCCAATATAATTAAACTATGCCACTGTATGATGATGATTTGAGTGACATCTATGAGTTGTCACATATTTTAGTGTTAATTAAATGCTAATTCTTGTTCTCTATATATTGCTGAGAAAATTAAGGGAGAGAGGGTAGGATCGAGGAAATTTCCATGAGTAATTATCAGATTAGATGGAAAGGTAGCAGCTGTTGAAAGGGTCCACAAAAAAAGCAGTGACTGTCCCTACAAATGTTCATTCCTTTACAGCGATGTTTCAATCATAATCAACTTATAAATTTTAATTCTTTGCCAATTCAACTCGTATTCATTACAAATGATGCATAGGATTAAGTTAAGATTTCATTTATTTTTTTTTTATATATATATATATATATCTTTTGAGTAGGAAGTAATAGTTAATAATTTAATGGTATTTTTTCTCTCACCTCTAATATTTTTAAATACATAAAAATAAATGTTTTGATTGATCGACCATATAAAATATACATATGAATTAATCCATTCAAATCAAATTTGAATTTTTTTTAGAAGATTTAGAGGTTGAGAAAACAAATTTTTATAATTTAATAGTACTTTTGTGTTCGAGGAACAACAACCAATTTTCAAAACGAACCCTCACTAAAGCAAATTTTTTTTGTGTGCTACACAATATTCTAAGTGCATGCTTGGTTGTCGGGGTCTATTGCTGTGTTAGCCCTTTATGTTTCTTTCATTAAGTTGCTTTAACATTAATATTTGAACCCTGCAAATAAAGGGTGGATTCAAAATACCATAATTAGCGATCAATCTTGACGTGGATTCTCTATGCACAAGGGAATCTCACATTGACGATCACCAACGAAGGTAGCATAAATTTTGTAAGTGAGGCTAAATATAACAAAAATACATTTTAATTTTTTTTAGGGGAATAAATTTTTAAAATTAAAATATTAAACATATCTTATTAGCATAAAAATTCACAATAATCTTTATTTCATTGTATAAAACGTAAATTAAAGTACCAGAAAAAAAACGACCATAGTTATTTATGAAAATTTTGTTTAATGACACTTCAAAGAATTAAATTCATCTATAATTACTTTTGTACTGTTATATAAATTAACAATATATTTTTCAACATAAACACTAATTTAGTTATGAAACTCATTGTTTAGTTTGTTTATGAGTATTGTCTTGACAATTTTTATTTTTATTGTTAAGATAGTTCTCTTTGTAGTGGTTTTAGAGAGTAAAAGTGATAAAACAAGAGAAATAGATTTCCCAATCAAGTGATAATATTTTGACTTTTCTATTTTTAATTATTTTTGACAAATAAATTTTCTTGAAGTAGATATATAGTTTTCTATTTTCTATTTACCAATCAAGTGATTTTCTATTTTTGACTTTTCTATTTTTACATATTAGCTTGAATCTATGAAATTTACTCAAAGCATTAAAGTGTGAGTTTGTTTTAAATGACTGCAATTGCTAATAATATGGTTGCTTTGGGCAATGGAATGACAAAGTTCAGTGGACTGTATTATGTTGATTGGTATGAACATATCTTGTTTCAATTGAGTGTAATAGACTTCGACATGATATTGATAATGGATGAGAAGCTCGCAACCATTACAATGAAAAGTCACTCTTTGAGACTTGGAAAAAAGTCTAACACTCTGTCTTTAAACTTAATGAGAATGAAAATAACTAAAAATGTTAAGATATCTACGTCCAAAACACAAAATGCTAGGAATTTATGAACAAGTTAAAACAGTACTCAAAGTCTGACATTATTGACAAGTTTGTTGTGGGAAATTTGATGAGTGAGTTGATGACTAAAAAATTTGACTAGTCTTAACCTATTCATGATCAGGTGATCGGAATGGAAAATCTGGCAGCAAAGTTGAAATCATTGGGTATGGATGTTAATGAATATTTTCTTGTACAATTTATCATTAACTCGCTTCCTCTTGAATTTGGCGAGATCTAGGTGAATTACAACACCATTAAGAAAAATGGAACTTTCAAGAAATTAATGCCATGTTAGTTCAAGAAGAAGGGAGATTAAAGAATATGACAAATCATTTCATTCATATCAGGACTCATGATGATGCCAATAACATTAAAGCCAAGCCTAGTAAGAAGGACAAAAATAAGGACAAAGTTCTACTAAAAGTTAATGAAAGGAGAGCCCGAAAAGAAAATAAGTGTCATTTATGGAAACAAAGTGGACACTTCAAAAAGGATTGTCCTAAAAAGAAGATGTGGTTTGAAAAGAAAGGTACATATCATATTTTCATAAATTTCGAATCAAATCTTATTGAGGTACTTAATAATACTTGGTGGTTTGATTATGGTGCAACTACTGGTATGTCACATTTATGTAGGGATTCCTTTCGATCCAAACCAAAAAAGAAACTAAAAGTTTATTTATATGGGTAACAAAATGAAGGCACAAATAAAAGGAATTAGGATGTATAAATTGATTTTGGACATTGGTTATTATACTGAACTGAAAGTAGTCTTTATGTACTTGGGTGTGTTAGGAATTTAGTTTCTATTGAAAAGTTGGACAAATTAAATTTTAATTCTAAGATTGAAAATAATGTATTTTATTTATTTATTTAAGGATATGTACTATTATGGATCTGATACATTAATTGATGGTTTATATGGTTTCAATCTTGATGTTAATTTTAAAGAATTTGTTTAATGTTGAACGTGTTGATGGTAGTAAACGAAGTACACATAACAAGAGTTATCCTTATTTGTGGTATCAAAGGTTACGTCACACATCTAAAAAAAGGGTAATGAGGTTGATGAAAAGTGAAGTATTTCTTTAGTTGGATTTTGATGACTGGGATATATGTTTGGATTGCCTTAAAGGAAAGCAAGCCAAACTAATATCAAATAATTTGGCTACCAAAAATTGTGAACTCCTTGAATTGATACATACGGACATGTGACTGGACAATGTTCAGGTCCATTTGAAAAGTTTCTCAAAATTCGAGGCATATGTGTATAGTATACTATGTCTGACACACCACAACAAAATGGTGTGACTGAAAGGTGGAATCATACTCTCATAGATATGGTTAGGTCAATATCAAATTATACTACTATACTATTATCTTTGTGGACGCACACATTAAGAAGTGTTGTGTATCTGCTTAATAAGGTTCCTAGTAAAGCAGTTTCTAAGACTCCTTATGAACTGTGGACGAGAAGGAAACCTAGTTTAATGCATTTTTGCATTTGAGAACTTAAAAAATCAACTTATGACATGTCCATAAACTATTTTCAACTTATTTTCTTAAGTTTTTCATGATAACTTACAAAAATGATTTATCGATTATATGAAAATAATTTGACTTCATTTTATTTTTTTATACAAATAACTTATATATAAAATTTATATGACAAATGATTATACTATAAGTCATTAATTAAGTTCTTTATCTAAACAAAGCGCTGACGCACTAGTAACGAGAAACTCTTATCATCTTATGTGGTCACAATATTTTAGACATAAAATTTAGGTACACTCGCAAAAATGAAAAAATGTAGAAAGAAAAAAAATTAAATAATGTGTATTTTTTAAATAATTAAATTACAAGTGTTTTTATGTGTGTGTCCAAATATTAGGCCTAAAATATTGTGATACTCAAGTATTTTCTGTGAGTAACAAGTCGATTTTGTTGTATTTGCTCAAATTTGAATGCCAATATGCTCCTGGTTTCCTTCGTCCATCTTTTTCACCTGAGAGATTTTGTCTACTTGATCCTTTGGCACCTTTTCTTCTTTATTCCAAGTTTTGTTTTGCAATTTTTGCTGAAGCACTTATAGGTCATATTTGCAATAACAATTAATGTTAATAATGGTAGTAAAACGGTATTCATGATTCATCTTATTTGTTAGCGACAAGCTCATATTTTCGCTAAACCAAAATTTCAATTAAGTTGCAAGTGGTAGTGCTGTAGGTGACATTTATTGTCTTGGATAGGTTCGGTGTTTGCTAATCTCATTAAAGAGAGCAAGATATATATATATATATATATATATATATATATATATATATATATATATATATATATATATATATATATATATATATATATATATATATATATTTCTCATATTATTTTATGATAGATCTTAATTTTATTTTAATTTTGACAAACATGTTTCGTCTTAATTTATTATATAAATGGCGGTTGGACAATGATAAATGTTTGGATATTTCAGACTTCTTGAAATTTATTTATTATACACACGACTCTTGGACAATAATATATGTTGGATGATCTTAGATAGACTTCTATAAATATTTATGTAAAATGTTAGACTTAAAATCTTCTTTAATTAGAAAATGGAATATATAAGCAAATCATAAGGGTATTCATATTATAACTCTTATTTGAACTGTTTGTTTTTTTATCATAAACTTGCGATTTGATTTTTGATGTAGCAAGATACCATTTTCTTATCATAACCTTTTTGTTATAAAAAAGAGTTATGGATTTGCAATGTCGGTTTCCCATGTTATTTTGTGACAGGTCTTTATTTTATTTTTGACAAACATGTATGTCTTAATTTACTATACAAATGACTGTTAGACAATGATATATACTTGGATGATTCAAACTTTTGAAAATTGATTTATTATACACATGGTTCTTGGACAATGATATATGTTGGATGATCCTAGACAGACTTCTATAAATATTTTTGCAAAATGTGAGACCTAAAATCTTACTTAAGTAGGAAATGGAATACTCGAATATCACCTTATATATCAACAAAGCATAAGGGTATTCATATTATAAATCTTACTCAAATTGCTTGTTTTTTTTTATATCAAAATTTTGTGATTTGATTTTTTGATGCAGCAAGCGAGATGGACAAACATTTATATGAAAAATAAATTGGCTGACAAAATACTAATGTAACTTAAAAATCAAACCAATGTACATGTATTATAAACAAATTGTTTCACCATTGATTCATCTACTATCAAGTCATGAATACATCACCCACAACTATGTTTGGTTATACGCTTGGAGCAACCAAGATTATTTTTAGAGGTCTAAAATTAATTTTGATATATTTGATTGCTTTTGAGAAGAATTGATGTTGCCTCAAAAATTGATTATAACTTGAATCTATGATTTGTAGATTTTGAGTCTGAACACGATTTTTATACTAAAATTTATTGTTTGACTTACTTTTACATAAATATATTCAAACATAATGCAATTTACATTCAAGTCGCTTTGAAATAAAAACAATTTTGCGGCATACCAATCTAATAAGTGACTAGTTAGTAAACTTCAATTAAAACCATTTATTTAAATTAGTAGAATACGTCCGTACAATATAAATTCAAAATCGTTAAAATTAAAAATGATGAAATTATAAACAAACTCACATCACTTAAGTTTATATAAAAAATGGTCATAAACCACTCATCTATAATAGATGAATGTTACATACGCCATTGATAATTGTCATTAAAACTCCAACAAAATTAGGTGACACTCTTTATAATGGTCTTCTTATTATTTATCTTTTTACAGTTGATACAATGACTCAAGTTCAATAAAAATAAAATAAAAATGAATGTATTTGTCAAAAGAGAGTCACTGTCTTTAAATTAGATGTTTCTTTTTTATAAAACCAAAAATCAAAGTAAAACTAATAATTTTAATAAAAAATTATAACTAATAAAATAACAAGATTTTCATTTTATATTTTTAAATAACAAGATTTTTATTAAACCTAAGAGGATAGGAAACCGATTATATTTATAATAGTAATATATGAATGCAGTTGAGGATCGTGTGGAGGTTTTACCTGTAATTTGATTCTGAGGGATGTTTGCGTCAGTTTATGAGCTGTGATCTAAAACTAAAAAGATGTGATATCGAGAGAAACAGTATCCACCAATTAGAAACGAAGGATTTGATGACATGGCATGGCATGGCATGACAACTTGTTTGTTTCCTTTCCTGCACACCCCCGGTTCCTTCGTGAGCCGCATCGCATCGCAGCAAAGCAAAGCATGACACATTGCACGTGATTCCCATAACTCACTTCCTTGTTTGTTGCTATTATTTTACCCTTCTCCATATCCAAAGCATGGGTCGGACACTTATCCAATCAAATTCAACCACCCCATAATTAAAACAATTATCAATAAATAAATAAATAAAAAGTTTTTTTCTTCTTTTTTTTCACTTTTTCAACTTCCACTTATTTTTATTTAGATGTCTGTGGTTCAACGGATGAGAATGAGAAAGAAGAATGATAATTTGATAAAGGAAATGGTACAAGTAGAAGAAAATTTAAATAAAGATATATTTGATTAGTTTGAGGGAAAAGATGATATAAGAAATTTTAATTAGTTTTATGTTTAAATCATGAAAAATATTTTTTTTAAATAGTTTATAAGTTATTTTTACCCTCTTTCATCTTTTTAAAATATTATTCTCTCACTTCTTTAAAAATAAACTAATCTAATGTGATTTAAAATATTATCTTATTTTCCCCTCCTATCAATGAGTTAGCATTATGCATTAGTTTATTGTGGAGAGGTACAACTCATATCTCAATAAGTAACCTCAATTAATTTAAAATAAGTTCGAAGAATATGTATTGTAGTTCAGATCCCGATTGACTACTATCAATTGTAGGGTTCAATTGGTTGTAGACCATTAAATTAAAAAACAATAATTTATGCCTCTTAATTTAATAATGGTTGCACCCTAAATTATTTTGTAGAAAATCTGATCACATTATAGTCCACACCATCTCACATTGTATTTTGAATTAATTGTATAAATTATAAAAAAAAATTCTCAATTTCATAATATATATTTTTAGTAATTATTATTATATTTTTCTATTAATATATATTTTTTCTAACTATTATTTTATAGATTTAAACAAAAATAATTATATTTATGATGTATCAAATATTAAATATGAGTATATTTTATTTATTGATATTTAAATTTTAATTTGTCACGCGGTAGAAGTCTATCTATTTTTTTAAAATTAGTTTATTATTTTAAACTAACAATATTTTAATAGATTAAACGCATTTTATCACAAAAATTAATATACTAATTTATTTTATTATGAAAAATATTAACAAATGTTTGTTTAATAATAATGCATAAACTTAAAAGAGATAGTACTAAGTTTTTATTGAATGAACATATAAAAATTAATTTACACTTGTGCATGCCCCCTTTAACTCCATTAATTAAAATATGTTTAAATTGAAAACACCCACAAACAGAAACAGAAAAAGTAAAATTTAAAGATTAATTAGTGTTAATGTATATTTTCCTTCTTCTAGAGCCGACATGAAATCCCAAATGGTAAGTGAAGTCAATGTTGTTGAAGAAGGAAAGGAAGGAAGGATACAGTAACAGTAACTCCCATGTTTTATGCTATTTAATTATTATTATGTCTCTGTTTTATCATTCATCATTAACTGTCCTTTTTCCTTATCTATTTTAGGAACAAAGCCAAACCCACTTGTCCAAATTAGTTCATTTCATTTATTTTAATAAATAAAAAAATAGCAGCACCAAGTAGATGCTCCTGAGTGAATCTATGTGTTGGATGATGATTTGATTATTTCAATAATTTATTATATTCTTTTTTATCTTTATTATTATTCATTCCATTCTGTTCTTCATACCTTGTTCACATGGGGACACTATATATAAAATTGATATATCTTTATGGCATGGCGGTCCCTTCTCAGTCACAATAGTAAGGTTGGAGTTTGAAGTGGGAGACAACAAGAGGGAGGGACGGTCATCGAGATTCACTATCTTCTTGCAGCTGTTGCAGGGTATGGTATGGTGGTCACACCCCAAATGCTTATTTTAACCCTTTAGCAAATACCACTTGTTCACTTCAACTTTCTCTTTCTCAACCAACTTTTTCCCTTCATACAAGGTTACTTACTTCTTTCTTTTTCTTCACCTTCTAATTATTATTCTTTTTTTTTCTTTCTCAAAGGAGATTTTCTTTCTTTGTTTGTTGATTCTACTAATGGATTTCTTTCTATCTTGTTTGTTGTCACCATTGTTCATAGTATCAATTCACAGTACTAATCAGTTTTCCTCAAAAATTAGGAATAATACCAACCAGTTTTTTACTGTCATATTTCTTTGGAGTTTACATATGATTCAGTTAGCACCAGAATAGTAATGATAAAGATAAATCATAAACGGACCATGTGTTCTATTCACTTGATGTGTGAGAATTGCCTGGTTGTTTTCCATGTTGGGTCATAACTCATAGATTATACTTACTTATTGAAGCCTTTCATAATTTTGTCATCTTGAGAAGTAACTTCCTCTCTTCTTGACATGTTTCATGAGGAGGGTTATAAAGATTGGTATTCATGTAAATTAATAATAGTTCCCTAAGGTGTAGTCTACTTGAATGGGTTGAGACGCGTGAGAGTATTAAGAATGAGGTTCAGGGTTAAATCCCTGCTGCTAACTAATTTGCCGTGTCTGTAACCAATTAACCACTAACATTTGACTATAAAAAAGTAAATTTATAATAGACTTTCATAGTTATGTGTCACATATGCTCAATGATTCTTATATGGTTTCGAATTTATTTGACTTAATTGTCTTGTTTTCTTATCAATCTAAATGCAGTTTGTGTTAAAATGTCAACCTCAAGGCCGAGCCAATCGTCCACCAATTCAGGGAGATCAAGACATAGTGCTAGGATTATTGCTCAGACAACTGTAGATGCAAAACTTCATGCTAATTTTGAGGAGTCTGGTAGTTCCTTTGACTACTCCAGTTCGGTGCGTGTCTCCGGCTCAGTCGATGGAGATCATGAACCAAGGTCCAACAAAGTAACAACAGCTTACCTCAATCACATACAGAGAGGCAAGCAAATCCAGCCTTTTGGGTGTTTGCTAGCTTTAGACGAGAAAACGTGCAAGGTTGTTGCATACAGTGAGAATGCACCTGAAATGCTGACCATGGTTAGTCATGCTGTCCCTAGTGTTGGTGACCACCCTGCCCTTGGCATTGGAACTGACATAAGAACAATCTTCACTGCACCGAGTGCTTCTGCATTACAGAAGGCACTAGGATTCGCTGAGGTTTCGCTTCTTAACCCCATCCTTGTTCATTGCAAGACTTCTGGGAAGCCATTTTATGCGATCATCCATCGTGTTACCGGCAGTTTGATCATTGATTTTGAGCCAGTGAAGCCTTATGAAGTTCCCATGACTGCAGCAGGTGCCTTGCAATCTTACAAGCTTGCTGCTAAAGCAATCACCAGATTGCAATCTTTGCCTAGCGGGAGCATGGAAAAGCTTTGCGATACAATGGTTCAAGAAGTTTTTGAACTCACGGGTTATGACCGGGTGATGGCTTATAAATTTCACGAGGATGATCATGGCGAGGTGATTGCTGAGATAGCAAAGCCAGGCCTAGAGCCATATCTAGGTTTGCACTATCCGGCCACGGATATTCCCCAGGCTGCACGCTTTTTATTTATGAAGAACAAGGTCCGTATGATAGTTGATTGTCATGCTAAACATGTGAAGGTTCTTCAAGATGAAAAACTCCCATTTGATTTGACTTTGTGTGGTTCAACCTTAAGGGCTCCACATAGTTGCCATTTACAGTACATGGCAAATATGGATTCAATTGCTTCACTGGTTATGGCAGTAGTAGTCAATGACAGTGATGAAGATTCGGATAGCACTGATGCAGTTCATCCACAAAAGAAAAAGAGACTTTGGGGTTTGGTAGTTTGTCATAACACTACTCCAAGGTTTGTTCCTTTTCCTCTAAGGTATGCTTGTGAATTTCTGGCTCAAGTATTTGCCATCCATGTGAACAAAGAAATAGAGTTAGAATATCAGATTCTTGAAAAGAATATCCTGCGCACACAGACACTGTTGTGTGATATGCTGATGCGAGATGCGCCCTTAGGTATTGTATCACAAAGTCCTAATATAATGGATCTAGTGAAATGTGATGGGGCTGCACTCTTGTACAAAAACAATTTATGGATATTAGGAGCGACACCAAGTGAATCCAAGATACGAGAGATAGCTTTATGGATGTCCGAGTACCATACGGATTCCACAGGTTTGAGTACAGATAGCTTGTATGATGCAGGGTTCCCAGGGGCTCTTTCTGTCGGTGATACTGTATGTGGAATGGCGGCTGTTAGAATAACTCCAAAAGACATAGTTTTTTGGTTTAGGTCGCACACAGCTGCAGAAATCCGATGGGGTGGTGCAAAGCATGAACCTGGTGAACAGGATGATGGTAGGAAGATGCATCCAAGATCATCGTTCAAGGCTTTCCTTGAAGTTGTGAAGGCTAGGAGCTTACCGTGGAAAGACTTTGAAATGGATGCTATTCATTCGTTGCAGTTAATACTGAGGAATGCTTCCAAAGATACAGAGAGTGTGGATTTAAATACGAAGGCAATCAATACAAGACTAAATGATTTGAAGATCGAAGGGATGCAGGAATTGGAAGCGGTGACTAGTGAGATGGTTCGGTTAATTGAAACAGCAACAGTGCCTATTTTGGCAGTGGATGTTGATGGGATGGTCAATGGGTGGAATATAAAAATTGCTGAGTTGACAGGTCTTCCAGTTGGTGAAGCTATTGGAAAGCATTTACTCACACTTGTTGAGGATTCTTCAAGTGATATAGTCAAGAATATGCTCAACTTGGCACTGCAGGGTATATCTCTCTCCTTTCTCTATCTTATCTTTCCTTGTTAAGCTCCTTTTCTTTATTTTTCAAGCTTGAGCATTCTTGAGCAAAAACTTACGAGGTAAACGCACGCGCTTGTGTGTTTGTCACTAGACATGATTTACAATGACCATTTTATTTATATAGTCTAATCAACCTAGTGGGAAAATGTTATTTTTGGTATGGTGGTTGTGGAAATAGTTGGTGCAATTTCCCAGATGCAAAGATTATTATCGTCTAACCTGCTTTCTGCGTTGCTAATTGTTGATTTTGTTATCTTATTATGTAATCAGGTGAGGAAGAGAAGAATGTCCAATTCGAGATTAAAACACATGCATCTAAGATGGATTCCGGTCCTATTAGTTTGATAGTTAATGCGTGTGCAAGCAAGGATCTTCACGATAATGTAGTAGGGGTTTGTTTCGTAGCCCAAGATATAACTGCTCAGAAGACAGTCATGGACAAATTCACACGAATCGAAGGCGATTACAAGGCAATTGTACAGAATCCAAATCCATTAATCCCTCCTATATTCGGTACAGATGAATTCGGCTGGTGTTGCGAGTGGAATCAAGCTATGATAAAGTTAACTGGATGGAAACGAGAGGAGGTGATGGATAAAATGCTCCTAGGAGAGGTTTTCGGAACTCAGATGGCTTGTTGTCGTCTAAAGAATCAAGAAGCTTTTGTTAATTTCGGCATTGTACTTAATAAAGCCATGACTGGTTTGGAAACACAGAAGGTTGCTTTTGGTTTCTTGGCCCGGAATGGCAAGTATGTAGAGTGTCTACTTTCTGTAAGTAAGAAACTGGATGCGGAGGGCCTAGTTACCGGGGTCTTCTGTTTCTTGCAGTTAGCTAGCCCAGAACTGCAACAAGCATTACATATTCAGCGCCTATCTGAACAAACTGCTCTCAAGAGACTGAAAGTATTACATTATATGAAAAGGCAGGTCAGAAATCCTTTGTCGGGGATTGTGTTTTCCAGTAAAATGTTGGAGGGTACTGACTTGGGAACAGATCAAAAACGACTTTTGAGCGCTAGTGCTCAGTGCCAGCGCCAGCTTAGCAAAATTCTTGATGACTCAGATCTAGACAGCATCATTGATGGGTATGATATCAGTAAATATTTTTCTTTTATTTATTTTTTCCATTCCTTATATTCACGTGGTGTGAAGCATTTATCAATTAGAGCTCATATTAGAGCATAGAAGTTCCTGCTGAAATCACATTTAAGCTCAAGACTAAAAAATTAATCTCATGATCAGGTCTCTGATTCTTATAATTGATATTTTCCTGTAAAAGCGTAGTCTTTTTAGCTTGCATCTAAAACAAGTGTTCACAAGTTCACAAAAAAATTATACATGTGATCACTAGTAACTCACTTGACCAATTTGATGCACTCAAGAACAGAAAGAATTACGACTTGAAGCCCCAGTTTGATGGTTTGCAGAAAATTCATGCTGTTGTTATTTTCATGGTTCTAGATATGAAGTTTCTGCATCATGTTTTGGCAGAGTATATCAATATAGTATTTCCTAAATATAGCTAACATCTTTGAAACAAGGTATATAGTGTTGATTCTCATTGCTTACTTCTCATTCACACGGTGCTTTCTAAGTCGAGTAGTGCTAGATTAGTTCATCTTTATGAAATTTTGTACACCGGACCAAATACAAACAGTTTCGGACATTATTTGGCTCGGCATCTTTCCTAACAGCTTAATATTCCTTTTTTTCAACAGATACTTGGATCTTGAGATGGCTGAATTCACTTTGCATGAGGTACTGGTTACCGCTCTTAGTCAAGTCATGACAAGGAGTAACACAGAGGGTATCCGAATAGTCAATGATGTTGCCCAGCATATCGCGATGGAAACCTTGTATGGTGATAGTCTTAGGCTTCAGCAGGTCTTGGCTGACTTCTTACTAATTTCCATCAATGCCTCACCAAATGGAGGTTTGGTTGTTATAGCAGCCTCTCTAACTAAAGAACAGTTGGGGAAATCTGTCCATCTTGTTAATTTGGAGCTCAGGTAACTTTTCCATACTCATGCATTTGAAACTCCCCAATTACTTCATGGATTAACAGTATGTATTCTTGATTATAGGTGATTTAAATGCCATGTAACGATCTTAGCTCTTGATTATTATAGGATACAAGTGTTTATATATACATGACTCAAACCGCTAAGTTTTTCGGCTCATAACCATAAGTAACTAGCTTAACAGAACTTAACGGAAAGTAGGTGACAAACTAAACAAACTGCAATTAACAGAAGCTCCCAACATGCCAAGAGAAAAAAATGTGGTATGAATTGATGCACAATGTCACATTAACACCTAGTTCTCTTGTACTAGGAGTCCGTCTACCTTGGGAACAGAAGAAACTTGTATAGTTCTTTGTCCTAGTAAATATCCCGGTGCAAGATTGCATGAATGCGGGAAATAGATTTGTGAAATTTCTCTACGAGTCATTAGCACAAGACTTTTCTTGTAATAGATAAAAAAAAACTTGCATTGTAAGTTATAACCAGCTAGTTTTAGCTTAAACTAATATCTGTTTTTGTGTGTGTAGCATAACACACGGTGGTAGTGGGGTGGCAGAAGCATTGTTGAACGAGATGTTTGGAAATAATGTGCTAGAATCAGAAGAGGGTATTAGCCTACACATCAGTAGAAAGTTGCTAAAGCTTATGAATGGAGATGTTCGTTATTTAAAAGAAGCAGGCAAATCATCTTTTATCCTATCTGTTGAACTTGCAGCAGCTCATAAGTTGAAAGGTTAAAATTTTGGATAAATTAATAAAAGATGATACAACATGATGATCTGTTTGTTTTGTTCATCAGATATTAATTGATGCATTCCTTGTTCATTGTAACTCTGATTTGTTTCTATAATAACTTGTTGTAACGTATGTTGTAGATATGTATTCTCAGTCAAGTTTTTAGTTTTTTACTGTAAAAGCAATTGTTGTTGCAAAATGAAACGTTAGAACACGTTTAATGGCATTGATTTCTTCTTCGGAAATTCTATTTTGGTTCTTGTCTCCATTAGTTAGCCATTGTTTTGTTCCTCTCTTTTTTGGGTTTCTCATGTTATCATGAAACCTCATTATGTATTTTGTCTGAAAAAATCATAAGTGAGAATGCGGCATTTGATTGATTTTTTTTGGAAAGCTCGATTTTCTTTGATTGAATAATTAAATACATGTGTAATTTTTTGAGTAAGTTATTAAATCGGTCAAATTGATATCTCCTTTAAGTAGTTTTGTAAGTGCGTTGAGGTATCACATTAGGTGATACAAAGACTTGTCCACTTGTGAGTCACTTTACACATAATATTTTGACTTTCAATTGCAATAGCTTTCAACATCTCCCTATTTTTTTTATTTCTAAAATATGAAATCTCTGAATCTAAAAATACATTATCTTCATCCTCTAAATCTTTATTTCTCTAAATCTCTATTTTCTAATTTGTATATTTGAAAGAATAATTAGTGATGAAACTTCATTCACAAAAGATAAACAAATTAGGACAATAAGAAGTTGTTGGTTGTGGTAGCAATGGCTCTAATGTGAATGAAGGGAAATGAGTTATAAGGGAGATTTTTCTTCAAAATATTATGTTAAAATAAAGTATAACCTACACTTCTATGAATATTTTGCTTAAATCCTTTTTAAAAGAAAATTATAAGCCACCCTTCTTCTAGAATATGAAAATCAAAATATGTCTCTTCTTCTACGTCCATTGAAAATATATGTGGTTTAAAGTCACATTTTAGTCAGAAATCATCTTTTTAAATAATTTTTCTCTTATTTTATTTAAATAAATAGTTTTTTTTATAGTTTTAATTTTTCTCTCATGTGTTTATTCGTGATTTATTTCGTTTGAGTGTAGCGTTGTTTCGCTCATTATCTTAATGCAACGTTTTGATTTTGATTTTTATTACGATGTTCGTTTAATTCAAATTGACATATTAATTCAATATATTGCAAATTCAATCAATAAACCTTTTTTTTTTTTATTAAATCAATGAATTTTGAATAGAAAACGTTCCTTATGCCAAAACATAGATATACTTAAGACCCAAGTAATACGATCTTACATACACTATAATTATAATTAGTCTATTTATTATCAAATGGACGAGGGAAACCTGATTTTAGAAAATAAAAAAATTTATTATAGTAGTGTAACAACTACTGAAAACTCTAGTCTAGTCTTGACCTAGCAGAGAGCGACGCCATCAATCCTTCGCAATCGCTTCCAAATGGACGTCCATACCTTTTCCTTCTCCGTCGCCACACCACCATTATCAGTGATCGCCGCTGCAAAGCTCGCCGGATTTTCTCCATCCATCGACACCTCCCTCCCTTCTGACTCCGCCCCCACATTTATCTTCTCCAACGGGTACGTTTTCTTTCTCCCCAAACTTCATTTTTCATTTCTTCAACTACCAACACATGCTCAGCTCAATTATTTCGAAATAACACAAAATCGATAACATTACATTGAATTTTATTTTAGTTCTGTATCGTTATCCCTTCGGAAATGGATTATGTTAATCCTTTCAATTTAATTCCTGCCACATCTACGATCTACTAATTTGCACTCATTTCATTACAGGTCGAAATTGCGCGGAACATTTGTTCTTCTACGTTGTATCGCCAGAACTGCCAATTTCTATGGCCAAAACGCATTTGAAGCTAGCCAGGTCATTTTACTCATATTACATAACATCACATCTTTTACTCCAATGAAACATCGAAAAGATTTGTTGACACTTTAATTATACATGTTTGATAGAAGCACTGATATGAGTAACATTTGACATAGTCGGGGACATGTTTGAAATATTCATAATTTCAAGGACCTATTTGAAAGTGACATGCAAAATCAGGGTCGGATTTGATGGTTTACTTTGAAAACAACGTATAGTTTATATGATCACTGTTTGACTTTATTTTATCTTTTGATATTAATTAGCTTATACATAAAGTGCTAATATAATCACTTGATTAAACTATTTATCCAAACATGGCCCAAGTGATGTTGTCTAAGAATGGAGTTTTATATTGTCTTTTAAATATTTTTCGTTTGCTTCTGGCTGTTTGCTCAATCGTTGTGTCCTTGTTTTTTCTCATTTCCCTTCCTTGGCTTTTCAGATTGATGAATTGTTGGAGTATGCACCTGTACTGTCATCAGGCCCTGCATTTGAGACTGGATGCAAATATATAGATGACTACTTGGAGAAGCGCACATTTTTAGTTGGTTATTCATTATCAATTGCTGATCTAGCTATCTGGGCAGGTCTTGCAGGTAAAGATACTTTATGATTTTATGATACCTATTTCACTTCACCTGCGATACTACTACTAGGTATCTTTTAAACAACATCATTCCTATGGAAAAGGAAATCCTTGTGCTAGTTTAGTGATTGCATTTTGTGCTTATTTCCTAGTTGTATGTATCCCTGTTGAGTGATGACATAACAGGGTTTATTGTTGTCTTACCTGTTATATAACTAGCAATCTATGCTGCATCCGCTTCGCTCTGTTGATTGGACTTTGGACAAAAATACTATTGTTGTGGCCAATCATTTTTGTATTATGTGGTAGTCTGTGCAGCCAAATTACACTATCTTCCATTTCTCTGTTCTTTAGTAACTTTGCAGCCTCTTGAACCAATAATCTGTCTAACTTGATGGTTCGTTGTTATCTCTATCTACAATATGCTCTTTCAGGAACTGGAAAGAGATGGGAAAGCTTGAGGAAGTCAAAGAAATATCCAAATCTTGCACGATGGTACAATTCAATAGTCACAGAATATGGTACTGCCTTAAACGAAGTCACAACAACATATATTGGCAAAAAAGGATTGGGAGAGCCATCTGCAACCAAGCCAAAAGACCATCCAGTCGTCACAGATAAAGTGAAGAATGTGAATGGGGATGTATCTGAAATGAATAGGTTAGGAAGCAAACCTTCAGCAGAAATAGATCTTCCAGATGCTGAAATTGGAAAAGTTCGTGTGCGATTTGCGCCTGAACCCAGTGGCTATCTTCATATTGGACACTCAAAAGCAGCTTTGTTGAACAAGTATTTTGCTGAGCGATACCAAGGTCAGGTTATTGTGCGTTTTGATGATACAAATCCTGCTAAAGAAAGTAACGAGTTTGTGGACAGCATAGTGAAAGATATTGATACATTGGGTATCAAATATGAAACAATTACATATACATCAGATTACTTCCCTGAGTTGATGGAAATGGCTGAAAAGTTAATTAGCCAGGGTAAAGCATATGTAGATGACACTCCACGCGAACAAATGCAACAAGAGAGAATGGATGGCATAGAATCTAAATGCAGAAACAATAGTGTAGATGAGAATTTGAAATTATGGAAGGAAATGATTGCAGGATCAGAGAGGGGCTTGCAGTGTGTTGTCCGTGGGAAGTTGGATATGCAAGACCCAAACAAATCCCTTCGTGATCCTGTTTATTATCGTTGTAATACAATGCCTCATCATAGGATTGGATCCAAGTATAAAGTGTATCCCACTTATGACTTTGCATGTCCATATGTTGATGCTAAGGAAGGTATCACACATGCCCTTCGGGCAAGTGAATACCACGATCGCAATGCTCAGTATTACCGGATTCAAGAGGACATGGGAGTGAGGAAAGTTATCCTCTACGAATTTAGTCGGTTGAATATGGTCTACACTCTTCTCAGCAAACGAAAGCTTCTATGGTTTGTCCAAAAAGGAAAAGTTGATGGATGGGATGATCCAAGATTTCCTACAGTGCAAGGAATTGTGCGCAGAGGTTTGAAAGTTGAAGCGTTAATACAATTTATTGTTGAACAAGTACGTAAAATATTTTGCTTTCATTTATATGTCAAATAAAAAATGTGCACTCGCTAGCAAATAAGAAATACAGTAGAATATGTCGTTCATTTGTCATACTTTTTTCCTTCTTTGTACATTATTGTTGTATAACCCAAGCTTAAAATGTTAAGGACTGTTTTGTGTACTTGCACAGGGGGCATCAAAAAATCTCAATCTCATGGAATGGGACAAGCTCTGGACCATCAATAAGAAGATTATTGACCCTATATGTCCCAGACACACTGCTGTCATTGCGGAGAGACGTGTATTGTTGACCCTCACTGATGGTCCTGAGAAACCATTTGTCCGCATCATACCTAGGCACAAGAAATATGAAGCTGCCGGAACTAAAGCTACCACATATACTAAAAGGATATGGATTGACTATGCTGACGCAGAGTCCATATCTGCAGGTGAGGAAGTAACCTTGATGGATTGGGGAAATGCCATAATAAGGGAAGTAGAGAAGAACCAAGATGGGAATGTCACAGGATTGAGTGGTGTTTTGCATCTTGAAGGATCTGTGAAGACCACAAAATTGAAGCTCACTTGGCTACCTGACTCGGATGAACTAGTTAGCTTGACATTGACAGAGTTTGATTATCTAATTACGAAGAAAAAGGTATGTTTTGTTCTCTGCTGGTTTCTGTCATTAACAAACAGAAAGGAAAATATATAATAATATGTGAATATTTTCATGAGGAATTCATGTGTCCATACAATTTCTACGGACAAAACTAATCAAAAGTTGAAAATAATAAAATAATTTCTGCAATCGCTTGATGTCTTTCTTTTGATTACATTGTGCTCATGGAAGAATTGCTTGATTTTAGTATTGAGCTGAAGCCTGAAATGTTAGTTCTTCTTTAAAGTGTTCTATGAAAGACACTTTTTCAATGACTTTGTTGTCTGCCTGTCATAGACTGCATCTTTAAAGGATAAGCTATCCCATTTGTCTTGTATAGTATTTTGGTGTATATATAGAATAATATTTAGCTGAAACTAAACATCATCCCCCTCCAACCACCGACACTTTAACCTATACACTATCATCAGCCAGCCGCCTCACCATGGCACTTACCATTGCCACAACTTATTACTCAGTCTCTTGGCCCCCACCTCTCTAACAATCATATCACCCACCATAAGCCTTGGCTTTAATTTGACAGAAAATTGACTCTTTTGTTCAAGTGAATGTTCAAGTTCATATGGACTTGTGTATCTTACCATATATGCTAAAAGAAGTTGATGTCTTATATTGTCGAGCCTTTCCTGAACCTGCCATGGCACAAGTTTTATAGCACCAGATTGACCTTATTATACGGTCCACCCTGATCCCATTCTCTTAAAGCATCCAATACAATCTTGCATAGTGCATACCCTTGGTTTGGTGTTCATTTTGTCTCTTACTCGTACTTTGAAAATATCAAACCTGTCTGCTTCCCTGCTAAAGTTTATGTTCACTTTGTTTGCAGGTTGAAGATCATGAGGATATCATTGATGTTCTCAACCCATGTACAAAAAAGGAGATTCTAGCATATGGAGACTCCAATATGCGAAATCTTCAGCGTGGAGAGGTATTGCAGCTTGAGAGAAAGGGATATTTCAGGTGTGATGCTCCCTTTGTTCGGCCTTCAAAACCAATTGTGTTATTTTCAATCCCAGATGGCAGACAGCAGACAAGTTCTAAGTAAAAACATTTTGTTCTTTGAATTACAAGTTGGTAATTTGGATAACTTTGTGGAACTATCTTAATGTGTACCGTCACTACAGTGTTATGTTTATAAGCAACCCATCATTATTGGGTTTTGGACTAGCGACTAGAAATTTGAATATCTTATTTGTTTTGGGGGACAAGTTGTTGGTCTGAACGGAAAAGTCATTTAGTTTACGCTTCTTTGCCTGAGGGTGAATTCAAAATGAATTTCTATAGATGATTCAAGTCAAAGCGATATATTTGTAAAAGTAGGAATCAAACTAAGTACTTTAGAGCTACAACACTCTCACACACTATGCACCAACCATTTTCCCTAGAATTTGGTGGTAAGTCAAAGTGATATGGAATCATTAATTTAGTAAATTGATTTATTATTGACATTGTATTTATGATTTCTGTTTGGCGTATCTTGAATGTCCCTTTTGAACCAACACATAACTATATTTAATTTAAGGCTGGGGTTTATCACAAATTTTAGTTGTTTAATACTTATTTTTTCTGGTGTGTATTTATAAAATGAGTTGGATATAGTAGAATAAATATAAGGCAGGTACAAAAAGTCAAGAGAATCACCATGATAGCTGCAGGTTTGATTAACAAACTTACTTCCAAATTTCAATTATTATACAAATGCATTATCCTAACATGATTTGTAAAGGGACAGTTTAAAAGAAGAATAATTGACATTGACAAAAGAACCACAGCACCATGATAATTTTACTTCTTGGGTGCAAGCCTGGACTTGATTTTCTCAACCTCCTTGGTACCCACCTGGAATGTCTTGGTCAACACATTGTCTGGAAGAGAAGGCGTGGCTGCAAACAAGGTAGTAGCAATGGACTGTGTGCCTGGAAGTTGGCTGTTGAAGGCTGAAAGAACAGCAGCTGGTACATTGCCATTGTTCTTTTGGAAGTGAACCAAGCCTTTTGGGAACACAAAAATGTCACCTTTGCTAATGGTTTTTGATATAAGCACATTGGTTGTGGTTATGAACCCTACATCTAGTTGCCCTTCAAGAACAAACACCACCTCAGTGGCACGTGGGTGAGTATGAGGTGGGTTGAGGCCATCTGGGGCATAGTCAATCCTTGACAGAGAGACACCAAGAGTGTTGAGTCCTGGGATTTTCTGAACATTGGCTCCAGTCACAACTGAGCCAAATGTGGTATTGGTAGATCCTGGTTTGGCTAGTATGTTGGAGAAGAAATCAGAGGCATTTACCTTGGATACCTCTTTGCAACTGAATCCGTTCACTGTTACACCTTTTTTATATTACAGCCTTCATAGAATTAGTTTTTCAGATAAAATAAAATAAAATTAGCACCTCTTAAATCTACATATCTAACTTTTGAGAAGAGGATTGTTCAAGTTTTATTTGGGCCATATTTCGAAGCGACGTTGAAAAATATTAGGTTATTTTAATTTTTATTCAGAATGGTGACTTCTCGTGGTTAAGAAATCTCACACTTGATTAGATGTAATTGTACATTGCAGAGCGTCTGATCAATATTGGACTCTTCAAATTTCAATCATGCATTTTAACTTTGATTACGTAGTTGAAATGTGAAATCGTTTGATATTGATAGAATGTTCTGCAATGTACGATAGTGTATCTACAATCAAATCCAGGATTTCCAAATTGCTGGGAATCTAAATCTCTAAACTCACCTTTCTAATCATGCTAGAAATCATTGCAAATGAGTGTGGACTGTGGAGTACTCTAAAGTTGTTGTTTTCATAATAACAACAATAATAATAACAACTAACCTATTCATTATTCAAATGGTGGTGCTAAGCAATGCAGGTAAGAGACAATTGAAACTTAATCATGTTGGTGGGAATACTAATCATTAAACAGTGGAGTCAGAAAAAAGCAACATTAAAGCAGTATGGTAGAAGTGATATGCCATTAGAAATGAGTTTGAGTTAATTTACTCTCTCCAAATGAAATATAAGAGAAAAAAAAAATTGACCTATATGATCTAAATTTTAAATTAAATATATAATTTTTTAGAATAATTTTTGTTTATTATTTTATCTTCAGATAGAGTATAGTTGAAAAAAAATGAATTGGAAAAAGATTAAATAAAAGCGATCAAATCTTGTCTTATTATTATAATAAAAAATATTTAATAGCAACTTAGCCCTTTTATTTTTATCAATTTTTAAAATTAGTCCATTTATTTAAAAATCCAACAGTTTTGATTTATCTTTTGAACTTTTTAGCAACATAATGCTGATGTGATATATTATAAACTACATCACATATGATACAATGATGTTGAATGATTAATACTTATAAAATTAAAATAAAACTCCTTAAAATCTTCAATTTCAAATTTTGAAATTATTCAATTTTTCATTAAATTAATAGCATATAATAATTAATGCATCTAAATAATTTCACAATAAAGGATAATAAAAATGTCAAATATTTATTTTTTTAGTTAAAAAATTTGAATAAATAACCAAACGGTTAAACCTAAAAAAAATATATGTTTTAAAAAATAGGGGCAAGAATTGGGTCTTTAGAAAATAATGACATTGACATTAAACACTACTCTTACACATGTATATACTAATTGTAATTTAAATGTAAGCACGTGTTACTGTTATGGCAATGTCAAATATGACACCGCGTGTTAATATGAGGTGTTGGCACATGAAAATGTGCATAGTTGTCAACTTTGTAGCCTATAGTGATGATCTATATCTATATATGAATGGAAAAGAGAGTAGAGTGATGTAAAAGGGTAAGTACCTGAGGCAAGGTCAGCGACACAAAGGTCTTGAAGAGAGTCAGGATCTGATGAGAAAGTGGTGGCTATGAAGAGAGCCAAACTCACAACAAACATGGAGTGTGTGAGCTTCATGGTTTATTAATTTAGTTGTATAAATATAATATTTATTATGAAACGGAAAGTAAGTAGCTATAGGCAACCAAGGAAGAAAAAATGGTATGGAATAGAAGTTGATAAAAATGGAGAGGAATGAAAAGAAACAAAGAAATGAGTTGGTTGGAAAAGGGTTTTGTGAATTTATAGCAAGACAGCTGAGGTTGAGTTAATTGAGCAAATATAATAAAAGTTCTTTATTTATGTTTGTCACACTCTCACCAACCATTTCTCCAACTTTAAGTATAGTTTTTTCAATAAGAAATAGTAAAAAAAAAAAAAGTGATCGTTTAAAAAAAATATATAGTTTTTCCATCAAGAACCCAAACCCAAGGCAAAGGAAAACAAAGGCTTCAGAAGATAGAGATTGATGGGTCTCTTTCTTAGTTTGGGCCCTTTTCAAGTTTTGATCCTTTGCTCTCTTGATATTGAAAATTCTCAACTTATTTTATTATACGGTTGGCGGTCTCTTAAATATGTTATTAGGATTTTAATCTCTAATCATTGTATATGGACAAAAATATTTGTTGATCGAGGTCTGAACTCTATTTTAAAATTTAAAAGATTAGTCTCTGACTTACCGATGAGTCGAGATACTTCAAGTTTACCAAAAAAAAAAGTTACGTTTTTATCTTTGAAGATATTGTAACGTACATTAACAGCTTATACTTTGGGTGCATAATAGCACGTCACACGTGGTAGAAATGAAGTGTGAGCAATAAATCTTAGGGGAGACGAGAGGAGTCTCATTGGTCCTCCCAGCTTTTGTATGATCTTTCTTATTGTCTGTTTTTTTTTTTTTTTACTGTTTTCGTGCAGTGACTTGTTGTTTGTGACTAAAACAAATTTGAATGAATAATAAAAAAAAAATGTAGATTCAATAATGAAGAGACAAAATTGATGAGTGTGTATGATGGGTTGTTAAATTCGGTTAAGCATTTGATTATTTGAGTGTCTTCAATCATTATATTTTAGAAGAAGCAAATGCTTGTGCCAACTCTTTAGTAAAGCAGGGTCATATCATAGTTTTCATTTGGATGATCATTTACTCTTGTATGTTTCAGTTCCTTTTATAATGATTAATTATTATTATATATACGTATTGTATAGGAACTCGGTTCTTTCGTATTGTAGTTGAAAAGATGCTCCTTTCGCTCCATTACTTGTACCGTGGTAAATTAGCTTTTAATTTTTTATTTGAAGACGAAAACAATTGAACAAGATATGCAATAATATAATTTATGCTAGCACATAGGAGTGCATTGGAATTTATGCTAGCAAATAGGAGTGCATTGGAATTTATGCCAGCTATTACTGTTAATTTCTTGCCTTTTAAATTGTCCATTTTACATAGTTTTGTATTTCGTTTTCACTTCTAGTGTATGTGGGTTGCTATTCCTTGAAATTAAATTCAGGGTTGAGAACTTGAGGTTGAGGGATGCTTATCAATAAGATCTAATAAACAATGGCCGATTCGTTATTTTCAGTTACTGAAAGTTTGTTCAAATGCAAAGGATCTTAATAGCAAATAGAGTTAAAAGAAGGGGTTACAAAAAAGGATCTGTCAATTATATACACCAACTTTTTAGCCAGGAAGAATATATATTTGGAAATGCTACTATATGAGAAATCTAATAATTATATAAAATTTATAAGACTTCATCTGCAATGTAATAATTCGGAACACTTCGACGAAATCACACTATCATATGCTCGAGGGAGATTTCTGTGGAAAAAAAAATGATCGAGGGAGATTAGTCCCGTATTCAAAAGGTGTAAAAATATCTCGTAATAGATAAAAAGGTAATTAGAAAATCAAAATAAAACCTAATTTTTTTTATAGCTTAACCTGGACATAGGAAAGCCCCACATGTTACCTACCAAGTTGGTAAGCAACCATATTGCTTTCACCACAAACACAAGAAAAAGTGTTTGCAAACAAAAATATTGGGATATTGACCCAATGACTTTTTTAAGAGTCTAGTGACGAAATTCATTCGCAAATGTAGAAAAGGATGAGTATCCCAAGTTCAACTCAATAGTGCAGGAGCTTAACTAGTCTTGGATGTTGGTGTACAAAATTGAACTTGATTCCATAATAAAAACATTTAACTTGATCAACCCAATACTGATCTCAAAACTAAACTCCGTGTATATTTGGAGATCAGTTTGGTATACAATAGGCCCATAGTTTATAACAAAAGAGTCTCCCAATGACAATGATATACTTAAAATATCTTTACCAAATTAAAATGAAGGCACGTTTTAGAAAACAAAAACACTAAATATTTTCGCAAAATAAACAGAACCTAATTTTCCAAGTAGCTGTGCAACTACAATTGAGGGCGTGCAAAATATTCAGACACAAGATAGTGAAGCAGTTAAGCAGGGAAGTAGGAAAAACAATGTTAAGTCAAATTAAGCCCCAAAAAAGGGGAGGATTAAGAGCATCTCTACCAAGTGAAGCACTGTATCTCGATTTGTTAAATACCAGAATTCTCTATTATACAATTTGGAAGACTGAGCATCACTATTACAAATTGATTATCCTTCAAACAAACTGCAAGAAACCAGAGAAAAGAGAGGCAGAGCCACAAATGTAAATAGGTACAAAATGGACAGTCACATAAATTAGGCAGTGAGAAAAGAAACATCCAGAACAAACAAACCTGATCAACATGTAAATGGCTCTACCAATGTAAGATACAAAGCCAGCTATTTTTTCTTCTTACCGCCACTGGCCTTAGTTTTCTTGTTAGTTCCTTTAGCATCATTCACTGGAGTTTCCTGTCAAAAGAAAAACAGTGCATGTCAAACCATGGACTTAGAGAACCAAAATAGTACTGTGTTCTAGGGTGCTTTTAATTTTTTCCATTATCTTAACATAAAAAAAGTACTATGTTTTTGTTTAGTTAAACTATCCACAGATATTTTGAAAAAACTGTTGCTTCATTAGGATTCTTGTTAGATGATATGAAAATATCTTGATATTATCTTAAGATTACATTAAGGATTTATTTCATTTTTAAAAAAAAAATCTTAGAATATCTCTGGAGATTACTTCCCATTTTTCTGTATTGTTGGCATGATTTGTTTTTAAGGTAGGATTTCTTAGTACTGTATTAGTATTTTTAGTGTTTAATGTTTTTGCATTGTATCAAATCATTGATCACATCAAATCATAATAACAATTCAAAGTTCTAAATTCTTCTCTTCCCTCTTAATCTAAAACCCTAGAACTTCAACATGGTATCATCTGTCATATCATCCTCCATAAGCTGTCCCACCCCCACTCTTTTGCTGCCATGTTTACATATGCATGGAACACTACTAAAATAATTATGTTCAAAATCCTTTTCCAAGCAACGCTGTCGCAGTTACCATCAAGGAGGCTGACCCTTTCCAAGGTGACACCACAGTTTGGTACAAAGGTCATTGAATGGCCATTCCCTTGAGCACTATCACTAGAAAAGTTCAGTGCAGCATCACATGCATTCTTCCAGCAAGCTTCTTGTCAATGGTGAGGCCAACTCACCAGCTTCCTACTGTTTATTCACTGTGACGCTGGTCATGTTTGGTTCATCATCCCTTAATAATTCTGTTGAGATGTAAGGGAAACAAACGACCTTTATTGATGATACAATAGAATTACACAATGGGTTCCCAAGAAATTCGAGAGTCTTGGGTCTCTCCTTTCCAAGAGTTTAGGAGCTTGATCTCTCCCAACCAATATCCAATTCCCAAATAATTGCCTACTGACTTTTCCATCAGTTTTCCTATTTATACAATTTATGCAATAATGCCTGTAAACATAACTGCTGCCTAATATAATATCTGCAACACAATTTATATAATATATAATAACAATTCTAATAAGAGGTCTAACAGTTTCACCACCATTTATGTTCCAGAGACACCTTCACACAATCTCCTAAATATATCCTTGTTTCTCTGATCCAAACTACTATTGGACATATTTTTGAAAACACTAGTGGTCTCAGTTGCAAATTTACAATATTTTTACCATATGTATACCAAAAAAGAAAGAACCAAAATATAGGAATGTGCTGCTTATGAAGGGAGAACGGCTGTCGTGAGTAAAGAGTAAGTGGTGGAGGGAGGAGAACGGCTGTCATCAGGGGCTAACGGAAATTTGGGAATGACGTTTGTTGGACTAATCTTTTTTCAGTTCTAACAGTCTGCTCCATTCCTTTATTTCTGAGCACATTTTGTTTCTTACAAGAGATTTTTATGCATGAGACTTGAAAGCCCTATAATTTCAGTAGTTTTTCTGATCCTATTTGTCATTTTAACTGTGATGTCCATGTTGGACTTTATCATCAATTTACCTAAGATAGTATCCAACTGAAATTTTTAAGCTCTAAGATTGACAACAAAACTAGAACTTATGAGCCCATATAGAGCATCTGTTCTGCTCGTATTAAACATTTTAGCCCCTAACTCAACACCATGTGGAGCACGGCGGCTGGCTTACCGATAGCACATTGGGGTAGCATAGTATATGCCAGATGCAATATCAGTTGTGATCAATATTCATTTGGATATAACGTATAGATAAATAAAGTCTATATGAAAAGGAGGATGCGATAAGAGGCAGAAGAAAAGAAAGATAAAAAAGCTCTCCACTCCTGTTTTAATCTCGGCCTAATCAATAGGAATTTGTTTCAGCATAAAAAATACGACTGAGACTTCTTGAAAATTTAAGACAGTAGCTAACTAGATCCAAAAGCCTTTAAGCTAAAGGAACTAAAAGTGAAGCAAGGAATAGCCTATAAAAGTTAAAAGATATACACTAGTAGAAAAAATTATAACTCAAGCACTACAAGGCCTGATGTGGTTTTTTAAACTTTCTCATGCAAAATTAGTAGAAGAATTATTATATGTCAGTTACTAAAAGACAGATTATGCATAAGCGTATATGGGCATTGATGGTTCACCAGGACTATTCAGCTTCAGGGACCAAAGCAAACACCTCTAGACAATGGGCACAGAAAGCTTGGAACCCAGATTATAGACCGGCATGCTCAACTTGCCAAAAACCATGGGCCTTGACCAGTTAGAAATTTGCAGAGAGGACATCTTATGATCAATTGCTGGTTTGAAAGATCTAAGCAAGCATTTGCTTTCCTGTCATTAAGTGTGGCAAAATTATGCTAGCATATCAGCTTTAATATTTCTAGTAAATTTGGTAAAAACTCCTGTTTTTTGGTACTTCAAATTTTTTCTCAGATGTCGAAGAAAAGTCACCCCGTTATTACTATTTCAAAAATAAAGGAATAGTAAAGGGGGGGCTGGAGTGAATAGCTCCAAATCCAGTTAGTGAACGAAAGATAGGATAAAGATATTGCTTGTCACACAAATCAGGGTGTTCAATTGTTTTTTTTTCTTTTTCTGTACCCAACAATGTTGTTCATCATGGCATTTTGAGAAGAAATCCGATAAAAATACCCCATATCCAATACATGAATAATATGTATCAATATCTCGGACTTAAAAAATTTGTACTCAATGGTTTCTTTCACACACTGTAAGTTAATGTGATTTTTTCATGGAACAGAATGGTTTTTTCCATCATCTATATAAACACCATAAGAGGATGAAAGTTATGCAAGGAAACAATATGAAAACTATGCAAGGTAACAATAATCCGTGATCTAGTTTCAGGCAGACAAATAGGAACCCAAAAAAAAAAAAACTCATTCGCAGCAGGCCCAAAGTCTGACCATAAATGCTCTGGTGAGGAACTTGCCAGGCCTTTTGCAATAATTTTGAATGTAAACACATTGAAGGTGATAGATGTAGTGGATACATACCTTCCGTTTGATGGGTACAGATGGGTTTGCAGTTGGTTTAAAAAATGATTCCAGTCTGGTATTTTCAGAAAGAAACAAAAAGTTAGGTATGACAAGAAAAAGAGAAAAGGTCTAACACTAATGTCCAGTGAGTTAAGAATCACTTACCGGCCTTGGGATGACTTGTTCTTTGCTGCTTTAATTTTTTCTATTGCCTAACATCAAAACAAAAATCAGAACATTGTTTATGAATAAGCAACAAAAACACATTGGAACCCAACTCTAAGTACATATTTAGCTACATACCTTTGTCACCCTGTCACTGTTGAACCCATTCTCATTTACCAGAAATGTTATTAAACCCTGTAAGAAAGGCAACATAATGTGACCTAGTTATCTTGCCAAATAACTTGATATATAGATAGAACAAACACAGATATATCAGTACGCAGATCTCTTCATTTGAAAGAATATTTAATGTTCTCAAACAAAATAGTTATTACTTCTTCATCTGGAGCAGACCACTTAAGATTAAGTTCATCATCATCAGTTGAGACCATTGGTTCCTTAAAAAGTCGTCGAGCCTCTTGATACGGCCAATCATCTGGTATCTGGTACCTGAACAATGCTTTTAATGTAAGTAGTACCTAAAGTGAAACTTGAAAGAGCATTTAAAATAAATATCATGAACCTTGCTTTCAAAAGAAAGAGCATTTAGATAGCATAATTGAGTTTGTGTGCAAGCTAAGCTTTCTAATCACCGGATAAAGTAGCCAAATTCCTCATGGATTCCATCAACATAATTGATATATTATAATATTAATAAATTTTAGCCATTAGATGAAACATTACAAAAGCATGCAGTTGCAGAATGCGTCATAAGTGAACTCTATCATTAAAAATCCAAATATCCAGACCAGATATCTGATTTGTAATGCAACACAAACATGACAAAGAGAAACAAGTAAAACCTTATGTCACAAGCCTTCATCACACATTTGATAAGTATTAAATTGCATACACTGAAAAACAGTGAATTTCAAAATAGAAAAAAATAAGAATAACCTCTCTTTGTTTAAGTTTTCCAGTATATTTTCAATAGAGCCATGTTGACGTATGAGCTTCAAAGCTGTTAGCCCCCCAATACCTGTGGCACACGTTGATTATTATTAATTTTATTTAATTATTTATATTATATACATGTACATGTAGAGCTCGTATCACAATCATAAAACCACACATGGACCTACCATCATTTGGATAAAAAAAGGGACATAAAATACCTCGGATGTTGTCACAGTAATCACACCCAGAAAGAATACATAAATCAATAAATTGGTCCATGGTCAGATTTAGCTCCTCCAAAATCTGAAACATGAGAAGTATAGAAGTAACTAGTAAGGAGATCGTACAGTGAAAAACCCATACTTGATGAAAGCTGTAAGGACTAAGGACCTTTGCAACGTCAAACTCCATTACTGGAATCTTCTTTGAGCTAGGATCCATTAGATGGCGAAGAAATTTAGGAGCTCCAAACGTTAAGGAATCCATGTCTTCAGAAGCCACGGCATAAACCTATAATATATAAAATGTTCAACATAAATTCCACAGAAACTTTATATCAAAGGAAATTTATATTAATTTACCGAAATGAATTGAAAATTTGATATGAAGGCATAACAAAAGTTAGAATTATCACATGCAAACAATATCAAAGGAATAGCATACTCAAAATTTAAATGGTTTTAGCAAAAGTGATAGATATTAGATAGAAACTGGTATATAAGAGACTAATGTATAGAATGATAAACTGAATATTATAGATAAAACAATTATGCAGTAACTACCAGCAGTAGCAGTTACAGAACAGAGGGAAATTACAATTGTTGCAATAGGAATAAATAACTGCTAATAACTAACATAATCCTCTAGGAATTAGAGAGCCTAGCCTCTCCTACCTAATCCACATAAAACAACTCAATGCCTGTCTCTACCCCTCCTATTCTCTACTTATTTAGAAGTTACATGACAGTTACAAACAACACAACAACAGTTACATTAATGACAGTTACTAACAATATATAAACTGACATTTAATTTGCTTTTCATTTCAGTGAAGTTTGATTAAAAAGGTGACATGCAGCACATAAGAACTTGCCTTTCCAGCTTTGCAAAGAGCAGCACACTGAGCCTCTGCTTCTGAGGGTGCCTGCAGAATTTGAAGCCTTAGTTTTGACAAACACATTGTACAATACACTTCATTTTAGTAGTGCAACTTCACCTCAACAACGGGCACTCCCATGAGTCTTAAAAGTCTTTTGCAGTCATCATTATGTTGCTTTGTCACCTACCAGAGAATGAAGATGTGTCGTCAATGGTATACACCAAAACCTTCCTTCTATCCGTAATATGGAAAACAAAAAACTTTTCAAATAAATATGCCCAAGAAACAAAGACCCACCTTTACTGTCCGTTTACTGAATTTTTCAATATCTTCCTTATTGTCAGCCTACAATGGCAACAAAAAGCAGCCAAGGGATTATTATCTTAATATAATACAAGAAACCCAAGTACAATAAAATAACCATAGAGAGAAGTCACCGACAAACTAAACATATACCTCTATGGCTTCCGACAAACCCTCAATAGCTTCGGCTCTCTTTGAGAGACTATAACAAAGTTTTAGAAGGAAAGGCATTATTTGGTAACTTTTGATAAGAATCTATAAATAGCATTCTCTGTAAATAACAGAAAATCCACATAAAAAAATACCGTTTTGCCAGCTCTTGTTTCTTCATATCTGGTGGCTTCCCATCAAACACATATCTTCATAAGAACATTAATAAAAATCAACAACAGCACGGTTTTTAAAACAACTTATTCTCAGATGGTTTTATTCAAAGAAAGACAATATTTTTATTTCAGAAAACTATTACACTGGCTTTATCCCGGCTTCTAGAAGTCTGATTGTCCGCGAAAACATCCCTTGCAGATGACTATAAAATTCAAAATCAATTAACCAACACAATAATAACCCTAACAGAAAACTGAAACAAAAACAACTAAACACAATTAAGCTTATATCACTAAAAGATTTTAGATTACTACATACCTAGTAACTTCGCCAGCTTCATTAGTCAACATTTCAGTTCCACTTCTTCCCACAACAATCTACACCAAAATGAAATACACACATTAAGTGGCATTAACAAAAAATGGAAATTACGCTATGTATTCCGGAGAGTAATACTAACAAGGAACTGGTAAATGCTCATGCTGGCATCAACAGCGATCTTTCGCCCAAAGTAGCTTTCGAATTTGTTCTCTTTCATGGATTTAGGGGCATTGTCGGCTAAAAGCTTCGTTAAACCCTAGAAATTAATCAGCATTTTAAAAACTAATTAATTAATTTCAATAATGTAATACTACTAAATAACAAAATGACAAAATTAAAAGAAAAGATATGGATGAGATTCTGAAAAAATGTATACCTTGATTCCCATTGTTTGAGTGTGTGGAGATTTGCAGAGAAAATGAAATGGGTGGGGGTGTTGTGGACTGTGGACTGTGGCGGCAGAAAAAGAATAATGAGGGAGAAAATCAACTGCTTCCCGCGCACTCTCCAGAAAGGGTATTTTGGTACAGTGCCCAATTGTTATTGGCCCATTCTACTATCTAATTAATGGCCCAAACAACCCATGAAGGCAAAATTTACTTAGAACTCAACATTTACTTTTTCCACCCCTATAATCCTATTGAAATTATACAATAATCTTTCTATTATTTTATCAAATATATTTTGAATAAAAATGAAATAGTAACTTTCGACTTTTAGAAATAGAAGACTCGAGCTGAATTTCTCAAAACTTAAAAATTCTGAACAATTTTTTAATGTAATTATAAAAGAAAAAAAAATTAATATCAGTCCATGCAAAACTAAAAGAAATTAGCATATATATATATATATAATTAAAAGTGATTCAAAATTTTGAATTTTAACAAAAATAAAATTTTGAAACAAAATTATATTCTGAATAATTTAAAAAGACGAAAATTCAAAGTATTTATGTATTTTTTTAACACGGAATATTTAGAAATATGTAAAATGTGGAACGATATTTTATGTTTTAATATTAGTGTCACTGAACCCACGGAAACATGGACGATACGCCGATAGATTGCATTGCAACATATTTTTTCGGTTTTTATTAAAACTAACATATGAGTGTGAAAATAGAAAATTTTGAATTTTTTCAGAATATGTTTTTTTATTTAGTATTTTTTATTAAAAAAGTAAAGAGTAAAAATGGGATTTAATATTAATAGATTTCTTTCCGTGAAGTTATGCTTCTTGACCCCAAATTTAAATGAAAAATAAGGAGTTAGTTGGAAAAAAAAATTAAGGAGATAAAAACGTTCGACACTCCCAACAAGACTTGGAATGTAAATATTTGAAAGAAAAAAAAATGTTGCTAGTCAATTAATAAAAGAGTCGTGATCTAATAGTAAATATGTCATTTGATATTTTTTATTGGAGATATTCGAGGTTAGAATTAATTTTGGGATAAAAAATAATTTGATTTAAAATAAAATCACATATAGTTCAGTTATTCGGTTATGACACATTTAAAAAAAATAATCGAATTAAAAGTAGTTTAATTTAGATTAGTTTTTAAAAATCTAAACTAAAGCTGTAAAAAGTATATTAATTTTATAAAAACACGACAAAATATCATATAACGTATAATATACTAAAATTTAACATTAAAGAAAAATAATACTCGATTATATTTAAAATATATAAATAAATAAAATAGTTTAAATTAAATTAAACTAATAAAAATGATTAAAAACTAACAAAGAATATATAATGTAGCATATTATACTAATAAAAAATAATTAAATATTAAAATATATGTATGCGGTTCAGTTTTAAATAAGAGCTCGAATTCTAATCAAATCTAAGATATTTTGGATATTTTACTTTTATTCATTTTTTTATTCAAAATTTTTCATTATATCTATATTAAAATTTAATATCAAAATGTCCTACTTTTTTTTACTTTCAAGAGGTTGCAAGACGAGGATGCGACAAGTATTTTTTTTCTCTTCGCGGATGCGACCATCTATTGTTTATTTTTATTTTTATAATAGACGATTAAAAAAAATTAATAAATAAAAATAATTAAAAAAACATATTAATAAAATCAAACAAAATATTTTTAATGGAAAAAAAAACACATCAAAGTTAACGTGGTTGAGTAAATATGTCAAAATAAATAACTTGTTATATTATTTTAACAACTCGCTCATGTGTTTGCCGATAAATTAGCAACTTCATTATATTTTATTATTTTTATTTATTAGATCTGGAGGAAAAATAGAAGAAAGTTGAGCGAGTTGTTAACAAAATAGAATGAAATTGTTAATTTATCTACAAACGCTAAAAGAAGACGGAGTTGTTAAAATAATATAGCACGTTATTTGTATGATTTACGTAACGTTGATTACGCTTGTTTGATCAATTATACTGTCAACTAGGAATAGATTCACAATTTAGAAATTGAATAAAATATGTGATAGATTTAAAATTCTCGAATGAGTGGATTAATCATTCAAACGTGATTGTAATGCGTTTTCTTAATCTGTTCGAACCTAAATTCAAAACCCCCTTCTTTGTTTTTTCTATTTGATTCAAAATTCGGTTAATATTGTTAGAATCTTTGCGACACGACTCGAGTTGTTGCCTTAAGCAACATTTTTATTACTCGTATTGACATGCGAGTGATAGTGAATCAAATTTTATTACATCTACTTAACCGCATTAACTTTGATGTATTTTTTTTTTTTCCGTTAGATGTATTTTGTTTTATTTTATTAATATAATTTGGTTTCTTTATTTATTTTAATTATTTTTTATTTATTAAATTGATAATTAATCATTTGTTATAAAAAATAAAAGACAATAGATGGTGCATCTATAAGATACAACCTCCTATTAGAGAAAAAAAATATAGTCGCATTTCCGTCTTCTGTTCTATGGTCAAAACAAGTAGGGATTGTGGTATATATATTTTTATGTATGGTATAATAAAAAATTTTAAATAAAAATACGATATAAAATAAATTCAACCTCAAATCTATGTGATTTTCACAAAATAACATCAAAAAATATCTAATAAGATATAATTTTCAATTTTACAACACACAACCTAATTTTGAATATCAACTCCTTCAACAAATTACCAACTACTAATTTTTCTATAAAAAATATTATCTCAGCGTAATAAAAATAAATATATCCGATCATTTTACAATTTTTATAATTTTATTCTGTAATAAAAAGATAAGTATTATATCCATATAAATTTTTATAAAAACTAAAAATATATTTAATTCATAAACTTATTCATATAAAAATTACTAGTGCAAATATCAAATTTATTTTCTTCTTTTTTCTACAAAAATCAAATATATATTTTTTCTTCAAAATAATAAAAAATAGTCACCTATATATAATATTAAACTAAAATGCCAGCCGAGGATACTCTAAACACAGCTTTTGAGTGTACCAAACTAATTAACGCTTTTTCCAAACTAGCTACACTTGCACATGCTACCTCCAACCTTTTCCCCTTTTTTCTGTTAGTAATAATTATGTAGCAAAATATAAACACAATCATATTTCGCATTTCAATTAATTTTAGACTTTGCAAATAGCTCTTTTATAGGTTTACCAAACAAATATAGCTATAATTTATAGGTTACAACAACATAGATGCAATTTATTACTCATTTAAGTTTCAAGCATCATCTTCAAAACAACATTTGAAAAATTAGTTATCATCTTCAACAAAATCTATATTTTCATCAAATTTATAACTCAAATCTTAAACTCATATTTTCATCTTCAATAACAATATCAAATCCATTAAATAAAGAACTCACACTTTAAGATTAGGTTATGATTGAATTTGGATAAAGATAGAAACAAGAAGATAATCTCGGAGATTTGGAAATTAAATCTTAAAGTGAGTTATTTATTTGACATTGTTGGAGATTAAAATACGAGTTTATCTGAATATTTGAATTATAAATTTGATGAATATATGAGTTTGCTTGAAATTGATCATGAATATTATAGGTTTTGTTTGGATATGGTGATAAATATTGCGGGTTTTTATAAAAAAAATATATAACATTATTATCATTTTAAGATATAAAAGATCAAATTATTACTTAAAATTAGATAAAGAATCAAATCCAAAAAAATAAATTAAATTATTGAATACTTACAATTATGTTAAGACTCTGCGAAAGATATTTTACCTATGTAATATTTATTGTCACGTGATATACATGATTTTAAACAACTATGGTACATGTCAAATTTAAATAATCAACCGTAAAAAAAAAACTATAATAATAATTGAAAATAAGTTGAGAAAGTAACACAATTCTTGTCAAATTATTATCTTTCTCTTTTTTGTTATTACAATTATATACATAAGCAAAATTAAAATGACATATTTCTGCTACAAACATAAGAAAACAACGCATACAATATACAATGTCCTTATCAAATATAAATTACAATAGTTTAACCGTCATGGTCGAAATCAATTTGTTTTTATCTAGGAAAAACATATGGTTCTGAGGTGGCGGGAAAAATATGACAAAATGTATTTTATTATACATTACAAAATGTATTTTTTATGGCAAATATTAAGAATGGGAAAAATATGTGCATGTATCTGTTATTATATATTATATTTTTTTTTCAAAATTTGTGCTTGTTAACTTTTATTTTGAATGATACTTTTTTCACCGTCATAAGAGAGAAGTGATTCAAATTATTTTATAATGTTTTTTATTTTGTCAAAACACAACTTGTTTTAAACGTTTGACCAAAAAATGAATAGGCCCGATAAAATATGTTACTAAAATGAATAAGCTCATTACAATGACCCAACCTTACAAGCTGATGAAAACTCTAAGCTTTCTAATACATTGCTACTATTCTCTATCTCAAGCAGTCGCCAATGTCATCGTATCTTCTATCTTCTATACTCTCAAGCAAATTACCTTTATTCGTTGCTGCATCATGTCTTCTTTGATTTATGGGTTGAACGGTTGCAAGTGGTAGGACATGGAGTCACGTTGGTTGGCACGAGTTAAAATGGTGCTATTCACCTTCACCAAGTTTTTGGATTGTCAGAGCTTGAGAGATATTGGTTTGACACAACTGGTTCGAACTGCAAAATCATCAGTTTTTATCGTTCCACCGGTTGGTTCAATCGGTTCATGGTCGGTTCTTTACTATAGCGTTTTTAATGGTAGAATAGATGGGATAACAAATCGATTGGGATAACAACCTCGTCGTTCACATGGAATCCCTCATATATTCTATACGATGATACAACTTATCTTGTCGTTTCTATCTAGATCTTGTGTAACTTGGTTACGCGGCATATCCACAATACTTGTCGAATCGATTAATGTTCCATTACATATAGGTTTAGTAGTGCTTGGATCTCTCAAAGTTCTACAATTCTCCCGGTGGTTCTTTTAAAGATTTTACCCATTTAAGGAATACATTAGTTTCAATGACAAACTCTTTATCATTGAAGACTTTGTAGAAATAGTCTCCTTAGTTTCCCAAGGATATTCCACAAATTGCATTTATTTAATTTGATTTCAAGCTTATTTGAAAGAAAAAAATAAACTTGACAAGTCAAATTTTTATAAATGTCATCTTGGCCTTTCAAATCATTCCCTATCTCATATGAAATCTTTTATAGCCTCAAATGAACCATGATTACTAGTTTAGAAATAGTTGTATAAAAACATATTTAAGAAAGAGTTATAATATTTGACTGATTAATAATAAATTATACCATGTTTACTCTAGATAGTCATCAAACTTCTAGATTAAGTATTTACCATCATGATCAAATCATATAATCTCAATACTCTTGCCAATATGATTTTTTACGCTGTTCTTCAACTCTTTGAACACTTCAAAAGTCTCTTAATTTGTGTTTCATAAGATGCCAAATCCTCGTTTACTATAATCAATAGTAAATGAAATGATGTTAATAAATCCACATTTTATAAACTTGTTTAGTAACTCATATATATATATCTCATGTATCATGCCAAAAGATCACTAACTATTTTAATCATGACGGATGATCAGAGCTTTTTTTTTT
>JBBPBP010000001.1:6345735-6366819 GCA_037974735.1 Cicer chorassanicum | reverse complement strand
CCAAGACTAAAACGAAAAACTTTTGAATTTTGTAAAGACTTAAACTATTTTTTATTTATTTTGCAGATATTAAAATCAAATTTCTTGCATTTTGTAGAAATTAACTGTATATTTAAATTTAATTTTATTGAACATGCATTTTGGTTTAATTTATCCCTAAAAAAATAATTTTATTTTTAGTTATAAGAAAATAAAATCACGACAACTTAATATTTACGTGAATCACTGTTAGAAAGGAATAATTAGATCGATGACCATAATTAAAAAGATAAAATTTGGTCCCTACGACATAAGAATCCTAAATAATTTATTCTTCATTAGTAAATCATCAATTTTGCTCTTTTTCTTCTTTATCATTTAAATAAAGCCACTTAATCATTGACAGGGACTACATAAATATCAAAAAATATCAATAGCATATCCAAAGATAAATAAAAGAAGATCACGATATTAATTTCAACACTAGAAACTTTAAAAAGATTCACAATACTTAACAATTCTAAAACTGATCCATAACATATCAATAAAAATGATACTAACCGTACACAAAAAATAAAATATATGTTACCTATTTTATAATTATAATGATAGTTCTAATATACAAGGACGAGTGCATAAGTCAATTGGATACGGGGCAAAAAAACGTTATCAATAATTATAACATGCCTCTCTTAAAAATAATTATGAAAAAAAATTAATCGTAAAAGTTATATAATATTAATCAGAATTTAATTTATATGTTTATACATTACAAAATAAGTTTACACATTATATTAATAATTTATACAAATTAAATTATAGTATTGGTGATGACATATATAATGTTGTAAAGTATTGACAATTAGCTAGATGTAGACATTAATAATAATAATGTGGGAAAAAATGAAAATAATTAAATTTAGGAAATTCTCCAGCACCCATTAAAAAAGTTTTAGTACTGGTGCTTATACGGAAAAATAAATATAAAAATTAAATTATATAGAAAATAAATAAATATGGAAAAATAATTTGCATTCAAATGATTGGTTACTGGAGATTGCTTGTTGGGTGTCCAGACAAACTCTAGTTACTAGAGTGTTTGCTTTAAAGGTATAAGTTAATTTTGAGTTTTCAAAAACTATTTTGAAAATTATTATTCAAGTATTGAAAATATTACCTAGTTGGATCATAGATTAGGTAGTTGTCTTTAATACGTTTCGTGACATTATTTAAAATTATGCAAAACAAACGATCAACCACAGTGTTCTTATGATAAAACAAATCAGGTACACTGTATCAATTTTATTACTGCATTGTAGCCATTCTAAAATTTTTTCAATATGACGGTTAAAGTCACTCGAAAAATATGATACGACGACCGTTCGAAAATCTGAAGGGACAGATTTTTCGGTAAATGAACAGAAAAATATGAGATAAAGGTGAAAAGAGAGAAAACTCAGTAAACTTATGAGTTTTTGGTGTAATCTATGAACTGAGTGAAGTCCTCTATTTATAAGCAAACTCCGCGTGAGCGATTTTTGGCCAGGTAAATAATAGACCACATAGCCCGAGTCGGCTAGACAGCACGACGCGCGCATGGTGATCGGTTTGAGTGTGTTCTCTCTCCTTCACAAAATTGAGTATCTCTTGGAGCACACCACAAAAATCATATATCACCCTTATAAACTCGACTAGTGTATGATATCTCTATTAGGTGGGATTTCTTTTTTTTTTTTTTCAATTTACACAATACTAACTAGGGACGACAGTTAGATACAATCACAATGAGTACCCACACAAAAACCTACAATAAGTAGAGTAAAAACCTACATAATAGGTATGAGGTTGGGTAAGTACCTACAAAATTGAGCGGATATTAGTGCGGATACAGGTATTATAGCATCCACCACACTATGCACCTCCAGTTATATCAATATATTATTTATTATATTTGTGTTTATTTAATAATTTTTATTTATTTTTATGTTTTAGCATTTATCTGTATCATTTGATCACTATAATATTTAGAATAAAAAGATAAACGTTTACAAACTTTTCAAGAATATGACTCTGATGAAGATGTAAATAATTGTAGCTCCATACCTAAGAGTTTTATGTTATTAATTGTGACTTTATAATTATAATTGGCTAATATAGTATACATATCATTTTTTTTCCAGATATATGATAGGCTTAATTGCAGTTTTGGTCCCCCTATTTTAACTGAACTGCGAAAGCAGTCCCCCCATTTTATTTCTCCTCAGTTTTGGTCCTCCAAACAGAATTTTGGTCCAAAACTTGATGAAATGTCATTTTTTTAAGCCACATCACACCATATATGATAATAGATTTTAGGTACAATTGTTGCAAACCGATACCTTGAGGCATGGTGTGGCTTAAACAAGCGCAAAAAAAATGAAATTTTGGACTAAAATTATGTTTGAGGGACCAAAACTGAGGAGAAATAAAATAGAGGGACTATTTTCGTGATTCAGCTAAAATAGAGGGACCAAAACTGCAATTAAGCCTATATAATAATACCGCCCCAAGACTTGCAACTTCATAAAATATTATTTTGGATGTTTGAATTTTTTTTTGTTATGTGTGCTCGTTTGAAATGTTTTGGATGTTTTAAACTATAAAATATTTTAATTTGTAATACTTTATGATTTGGATTTTGATATTTGAATAATTTATAAATTTAATCACAATAATAATGATCATTTATCGATCTATTTTAGTTAAAGCACATGTAATGTGTATGAGTACCAGACACTTAGGTACACAAATATTAAATGTTTGAGTATTAAAGTTGATACCACCATGATACATACATGAGTACAAATATTTTTAAACTGCGGATCTGGAGAGAGTACTATAATACACTACTCAAACTCTACTCATTGTCATCCCTTAATTACTAACTCTAAATTTTTAACACTTAGTGTTTAAATTTCATAAATTCCAACCGTAACTACGTATGTTAATATCAAATAGCGACGCATATTCTATGTAAGCTGTCGATACTTTATAGATAAAAATAAAAATCAGAGTGGAGAGCGGGGTAAGAGCTACCCATCTCGATAAATTAGTATTTGTTTATGTAGACAGTGGTTTATTGATACTAAAGAAAAATAAATAAATAAAAGTGACAGTTTATGGAAGAAGAAATTATTAAAGGATTTTATTTTTTTTGAACTAAATTGTCTCTTTCTATTATATTTTAGCGACTTAATTGTCAATTTTTTAACCGTTGTTGGATTAATGACTAAGTTGCCACAATTTTGTTTCCTCAAGATTAAAAGTTTCTTTTAAATTTTTATAGACTAAATTGAATCTCGTTTTTTCAATAAATAAAACGGGTCTTTACTTTACTTTTTTTTTTTTTATGTTACAAATTGTTAACTAATTATTAAAAAGAAATATTCTCTAGCTTGTAAAAATGATTATTCTATGCTCAATTACTAGCTAGAACAATTATTATTCAAATTTTATTTGCTTTTGAACTAAACTCTAAATTATTAGAAATAATATCTTTTTAAAACAAGAGAATTAATTCACAATAGTATTCCTCTCATATGTAGTGGTGTTCAACTATATAGCTAGGGGAGGCTCATCCCTTAATAAGAATTTTTTTTTTTAAAAAAAATCAAATTTAGTAATGCTATTAATTTATTTTAAGTCTCATAAAACCTTTTATATTATATATAATGATATATTTGCTTATAAAATTAATTTTGACTTTATCTGTGGCAACTACAACCATTGAAAGATGTTTATTGTGAAAATACAATGTGCAATTGTATGGAGGATGAACAATCGAGTGATTTATTGGTTACATATATAGAGTGATATATTTCATAATGTTGATAATGAAAAAATCATTGGACATTTTCAAAATATGAAATTTTTTATAGGACAATTGTAATTTGTAAAAGTTTTTATATATTTTGAGTTTATTTAGTCATTATAATTTTATGAAATTAATGGACGTGTACTATCAGTGTAAAGCTATTTTACACAGACAATCAATCACAACTATTTAATATGCAATTTATCTCAAATGATTACAAAAATACAATAACTTATCAAAATCAATTATTCCAGTTGATTGTCGTTATAGATCGGATATTACCTATTTTCTCTTATGTATTTCGTTAGAGTTAATATTATATATTTTTTCTAAATATATACTACTTTATTATCTCAATCAAAAAAATTTATGGATTTGTTACTACTCATTAGGGCGCCATGTGGGTCTTACACACATAACTTAATTATGTTTTTTATTTATTTATTTTTTTATTTTTATATATTAATACTGATAAGTACCAAATTCCTAATAGATTATACGAAATAAAGTTCACAGATAACTCTATATTATTAAGCTAAATAGAAACTCGCAATTTTAAAAAATGTGATGCAGTGTTTAGTAAGTAATATTTTGTATCTGACTTATTAAAGTGCAGCTGTTTTACAGACCCAAAAATAAAAAGTGCAGCTAGTTTTATTGGTTGCCTCCGTCTCTCATGAAAAATCTAGGGGTACTTATGGTTTTTCTCTCAACAAGGAAAATATAGGATACTTTTACATTTAACAATGCTGTGTCATGAAAATTGGATATAATTTTGATGGTATGTATCTTTAGTGTATTTTGTGGAAAACTTAATTATTAAAATAAATTAATAAAAACTATTTGAATAATAGAAAAAATTTGATTAAGAGAAATAGAAACAAAATTACTAAAAAAATAGGCCAAAGTATCATAAAAAATTAATTAAATAATCTAAACTAACCTAAAATTGTTAATTGCCAAAGTACTTAATAGGTTAACTACGGCTTATGAAGGTTATTATTCCCATGACATAATTAAAAGAAAATTATTAGGGAAGCCACTTGATATAAATATATGAATGATTAAACTTTACACTTGATAAACAGTGGTAGATTGTAATTGATATATGAGAATATGATGAGGTACAACCACTAGATCACATGCTATGTATAAAGCAGAAAAAAGTCATAGCAATTTCTACAAGTAAACTCTCACTTTCAATTTGACCGGCGAAATTTACTGAAACCTTCTAATTTAGGAATAGTGATCATACAAATACAAGCCCACACAAACAGATTCTTCAACCAAGACAGACATATATATCAAAACCAGTGGGGCATATATGTTTTACATTCATTAATATTTTGATTAAGATTATTGATGCGTTTAGCATCCATGACTCACATCATTAATTATTAACAACCTTAAATACTTTCGTGAGCATTACATTTTGTGATGCAATTACAATTACCAATAATAGAACATAATTTTGAATGTGCTAAAACGGTTAGCACAGAAACCAAGGAAGAAAAAAAAAGTAGAAAGAGTGAGAAACAAAATCATGATAAATAGAATGGAGGACAAATACCAAAGAACAGAACCAAATAGTGTAAGACATTAAACCAAACCAAGCAAGAACTTCTTTGTAGATTTTATGACCAAAATTCAAAGTCATTTTCCTTACCATTGTTGTTTCAAGTAAAAGTTTATATTAAAAGCTTCCATTTTTGGGTTATATGTTCACCAACTTCATCTCCTTTCAATCTCAACTCATCATTCTTGTTTAAAAATTGAATCTTTTCATATAATGGTAAGCCAAATCATTCAATTCGATTCATCATTCTCTTTTGTTGAGTTTGAAATTCATCAAATATGTTTATGCAGGGAGACAAGGAAGTTAAAGAAGAACTCAAACCCATTATTCAATGGAAGAAACAAAAGGGTGGATTCAGAGCTTCCATGTTTATCTTTGGTAAGAAAAAGTTTTGAACTTTGAAGCAATTTTTTTGTTTTGTTTATGATCATAGGTAGCAATTAGAAAACTATATTGAATTGATGTCTGTTTTTGCAGTTTTATCAGCATTGGATAACATGGGTTTTGTTGCTAACATGGTGAGCTTAGTGCTATACTTTTATGGGGTTATGCACTTTGATCTTTCAAGCTCTGCCAACACTTTGACAAATTTCATGGGCTCAACTTTCTTGCTCTCTCTTGTTGGTGGTTTCATCTCAGATGCTTACTTGAACAGATTAACCACATGTTTGCTTTTTGGATCACTCGAAGTTCTAGTAAGTTTTTAATTGCCAAACATTATTATATTTCAAAACTTTGGAATAAATTGAAATAACCCCAAAATCCAAATCCCAATGTCATGTCCTATATTAAATAAAAAATAAATAAAACTATTGGTTCTAACTTCAAAGAAGTTTTTCTTTATGATTTTTTATTAAATCATTATCACCGTGTACATTATAAATTTTATTAAATATATGTTATGTATCATTAAAAGAATTTCTTCAAGTGGGTTGCACAAGTTCTATAACTAGTTTTTAATGTGTTGTGTAGGCATTGGTAATACTCACAATTCAAGCTTCTTTAAACAATTTACACCCTGAAGCATGTGGAAAATCAAGTTGTGTGAAAGGAGGTATAGCTGTGATGTTTTACACATCATTGAGTTTATTAGCTTTGGGTATGGGTGGAGTAAGAGGTTCCATGACAGCCTTTGGTGCTGACCAATTTGATGAAAAGGAACCAAGTGAAGCAAAAGGACTTGCTAGTTTTTTCAATTGGCTTTTACTTAGTTCAACTTTAGGATCAGTTATAGGTGTTACTGGTGTTGTTTGGGTTAGTACACAAAGAGCTTGGCATTGGGGTTTTTTCATAATAACAGTTGCTTCTTCTATTGGTTTTATAACACTTGCTCTTGGTAAACCTTTTTACCGTATCAAAGTTCCTGGTGAAAGCCCCATTTTCAGGATTCTTCAGGTATGTGATTAATTATTCTCTAATCACCGTAACTCATACATTCATTTATAAAAAAATATTCAATGTTACGGTGAGTCACCGTGATTTTCTATAGACTATACTATGTAGCTTTTGCAAATTATTGACCGAAATTTAAAACTATAGTTTATAATAATGAGTAGTAAATTAACCATTATTTTTATGCAGGTTATTGTTGTGGCTTTTAAGAACAAAAAACTACCACTGCCAGAGTCTAATGAACAACTTTATGAGGTTTATAAAGATGCTACTTTGGAGAAGATTGCACACACCAACCAGATGAGGTTTATTCTCTATCTTCATGATTAACACCTTGTAATGTATAATGTGTTAAAACAACTTAGGCTAATAATGTTGATATAGAAAATGACAATTATTAACAATTATAATGTCCAGCACATTTGCTTGTTAAGATTCTTTTTATTCATGTACGAACTAATAGGTAATGCCAAGAATTGGGCCTACTATCACTCACTTCTACACGTTCGGTGGAGCAGAGATACAGAGAATGATCATGGAAAATATGTCCTCTATTATGTGATTTTTAACACCAACACACAAGAAAAAGTGATAATAATAAATTTTCTGACACAAACTCAGTGAAAAAGTCTTTCACTCTTTTTCTCTTTTCTTTTTCTTGGGTGTATTTGGCTTAGTACCTTTACCTTATAGATAAAATAGAAAGTGATAAGCAATTTCCTTCTCAATAGCCAACTTTCAATTATTTCTTTACCTTTCTAACTTTTTTTTTTACTTCTTAAATTACAATTTAATATTTTAAATTCAAACATATCAAATAATTTAGTCATCTTTCAAATTTAGTATCAGAATTTTAAAGGTTATATATATCTATCTCTTATGGACCAAGAGACTATTCAAATTCATGTGTAAGTCTTTTATTGATTTTGATGAACATTTACTAAAAAGACATTTTAATGAGAGATATAATTGATGTTCTTTATTTTAAGAGACTAAGTAATTGTAATTTTGAGCACTGAAATGGTGAATTACTTACTATATTGATTTATTTGGAGAGGGTAGGGGAGGTGGAGTTGCTAAGATGAAATTAAAGATCTAACTTCACATACACGACAATAATTGATGAGAATATATTGTGGTTGAGAAAACATTCATTCCCATTTATTACACACATAAATGCATGCATGTATGTTAAAATGTTTTGGTTTGTTGAATCAGGTTTCTAGATAAAGCAGCCATTCTTCAAGAAAACACTGAACCTCAACCATGGAAAGTTTGCACAGTGACACAAGTTGAAGAAGTAAAAATCCTAACAAGAATGCTACCTATATTAGCCAGTACCATTGTCATGAACACATGTTTAGCACAACTTCAAACATTCTCAGTTCAACAAGGGAATGTAATGAACCTTAAACTTGGTTCCTTCACAGTACCTGCATCATCCATTCCTGTTATCCCACTTCTCTTCTTGTGCACATTGATTCCAATTTATGAACTTTTCTTTGTCCCATTTGCAAGAAAAATCACTAAACACCCTTCAGGTGTTACACAGCTTCAAAGGGTTGGTGTTGGACTAGTACTTTCTTCTATTTCAATGACAATAGCTGGAATCATAGAAGTTAAAAGAAGAGACCAAGGAAGAAAAGACCCATCAAAACCAATAAGCCTATTTTGGCTTTCTTTTCAATATGCTATATTTGGAATTGCAGACATGTTCACTCTTGTAGGACTATTAGAATTCTTCTACAGAGAAGCACCTTCAACCATGAAATCACTTTCAACTTCATTCACATTTTTGTCTATGTCACTTGGTTACTTCTTGAGTACTGTTTTTGTCAATGTTATTAATACTGTTACCAAAAGGATCACTCCAAGCAAACAAGGGTGGTTACAAGGATTTGATTTGAACCAAAACAATTTGAATTTGTTCTATTGGTTCTTAGCTATCTTGAGCTGTCTTAATTTTTTTAACTTTCTTTATTGGGCTACTTGGTACAAGTACAAATCTGAAGATGACAATTCAAAGGTAAAGGATTTTGGTGAAATACCTCTCTTAATGGTTGGTGGAAGAAAACATGATGATGATGAAGACAAGAAGGATCATAACGTTAAGACTAAAGAAAATAGCCAAACAAGTGAAGGCAATAATACTGAGGGACCCTCATCATCTGATGAAACAGATGATGGAAAAGAGAAAGAAAGAAAGTGTGGAGAATGGAAGCATAGATAATAAGGTTATTAGAAGGTTGAAGACATGATTTGATGTTTATGGTATGGAATAGTAGGTGGTGTGTGTAATGTATGATAAGGCATTGGATGTGGAAATAGGAAGTGGTTGAAATTAATATCTTATCCTACAATGAATCTACATGTGTGTTTGCTTGTATAATTGATTGGTAGTACTGTTCTTTCTGCCACCATCTCTGTGTCTCTGTGTTTTCAGAGTCAAAGGTTTTCTTTTCTTTCATTTTAACTTTTATCATAATATAATATATTTATAAGTTCATCACAAAGTATTATATCTAATGAGTTTAATTAATGTTAATGGATTTAATATGTAGTGTGTTTGTGTATGCGTGTGGCGTTTAAGGGTTGTTTTTCAAACACTTGTTAAAATTATTTTTTATGGGATTAAATTACGTAATAAATAAAAAATGAAATTAATAATTTACTGAAAACTGTAATTTAATACCGTTTTTACACATTTAAATGAATATTATGAATGAGTGACAACCACGTAATTTTCACTCAACAAAAACAGCGCATCGAAAAGAGTGTTGGAATAAATGTGTTAACACATTTCTTTGTAGAACAAGTTGTAGTAGTAAAAATGGTCCTCCTTTGTGCCTCTAATTTCTTCCAAGATCTGCATCGCTATACTGAAGTAATCACGACAGTAGCATTGCTTTCAGCCTAGACACAGTAGAAGTAGGAATTAGATGGTGGGGTTTTGAGTGTGGATCGGTTTACTTTACAGGACCATCCAATTTTGAATTTGTACCACTGTTTCCTCACACTTGACAAACATTGACTTAAATGTAAAACAAATTTATATTTATTAGATATATTGATGTAAAAATAAGTTAAACAATATATTTTATTGTAAAAATTATGTTTAGATTAAAAAATTAACGATCTTAATTTTAAGTAAGTATCAATTATGAAGATAAAATTAATTCTACTCGAGATCAATCATATATATCAAAATTAATTTTACACTTTTAAAATTAATTTTAACTGCTTTAAAGGTAGAACTAAATATTGACTACGTCCCACGATAGAGCTTAGATATTTTGACAAGGGTTAAAATTATTCAATCATATTCAATATATCTCTGTATAAATTCTCATAATAGAAAAATTATCATAAAGATTCCTCCAATGAATGAATGTTAAGAATTGCAAGTTTGGATCAAGGCGCGAAAAAGGGAAAAGATGTAAAGCTTTTGTGAAAATATCATCAACTTGATTAGTAGAATGTACAGCACCAAATGAGCAATTTCTTCTTGAACGTCATCGCGTATGTCTTCTTTCATGAAAAATTTGGCTAACAAACTTAATATTGCAGTACTCTACATTGATTCTTTCATGAAAAATCGGGTTGGCAAACTTAATATCGCAGTATAAAGAATAGACCGAAGAATTTGGAGATTCTTCAATAGGCAAAGCAACCATTGGACTTCGCGGGTAGCCTATGTTAAAACTTAAAAGTATCAATTTCTTACAAAATTTTTGTAAAATAGAACCTATAAGTGAATAAAAAAAAATTAAAAACTAAAAAATTGAGAAATTTTTTATATGAATTAAATTACTGAGACTAAATTTTTTTATTTTACTCATTTTTAATTATTAAAATTGTATTTTTTTATTGCGACTCCAAAAAATTAGAATAGATCTCTCAAATATTTTAGACGGTTCTGATCAGAAAATGTTTCTCATGTTGTAGCCACTTCAAAATACCATGATCTTTGATGCAGAAAACAATTTGTAAAGAAGATTTGATGGAACTAATTTCAAGCATACAATTTTCAGCTATGAGAAGAAGATGTTTGTCATCATTGCAAAAGAGGCAGTAAAGCCCTTTGTTGGTCCACAGTGAATCATGATGTGGTATTTTGTCCACCCAAATCCTCATTCAAAACTAAAATGATCATTCTTCTCTAATTCACTATTTGTAGCAGTAGGATTATTAGCATTACACCCCTTTGGTTGGATATCCATGCTTCTTGAAGCAAATATCAATGCTATGATTCAATTTGTTACAATATGTATGGATTCTGTAGTTGCGGCCACAGCCACCATTTGAATGGGAAGAAGATTACAAAAATACTCGACAATGTATGTACATGTTGGTAATAGGTGAAATATCTCCAATTCATGTCCTATGTACTAAGGTGATATGAATCTTGTAATTATTTCTAAAAAAACAAAAAAAAATTACCCATAGATATTTTGTTAGGCTATGTTTTGAAGGGGAAAAAAAAAGAGTAACACTTTTTTTCTATTTTTAAATTAAATAAGTTATAAAATGTTTTTAAAATGTATTAAAAGTGTGATAACCAATTGTGTCATGTTATCAATTTATTTAAAATATCAGATATATGATCATCTATCTTATCATATTTTTTTTTAGTTTTTGAAATTGTTGGAATATTTTTTTCTTCATATTATTTATAGTGAAAATTTGTAGGGGCAATGTTGAGATTTTAAAAAAATGGTGTGGGACAAACTATAGGGTGTCAAGTATATTTTATCTGATTTTGACTATGTTATTTGAAATATTGGGAGCCTTTTTTGGACACGTTGGAGCTTTTTTCTTATGTCAATGTCATGGATCCTTCCAAATTGACAGAGCCTTAAGGGGCCTGGTTTAGATAGGCCCACTTTGAAAATCATCCATATGAAAATGTTTCTTCTACCTCTCAAATTATACTCATATTTGTTATTTTATAAATATTAAAATTTGTCATTTTTTACCATCATATCATTTCATTTTTTCAAAAAACTTATTTTCAATAGTTTTAATACCAAAAAACTTATTGTAAAGTTTTTTGAAACTATTGAATTTTCTTTTCAACATTTCTAAAAACACAATCCATTACTGGAATACTTTTTTTAAATTTTCTGAAATTTTTTATTATTTTTTTTAATATTTTCAACCTTCTGTATACATTTTCAACATTTTATACTAGAAAACTTTTTAAAAAGTTTCCGGTATACATCTTTTCAACTTTTTATACCGAAAATCTTTTTTTAAAGGTTTCTCGTACACACCTTATCAACCTTCTGTATCAGAAATCTTTTTAAAAAATTTCCGGTACAAACCTTCTATACTGGAATTTTTTTTAAAGTTTTTCAATTAACCTTCTGTAGGAAATCTTATAAAATATTTTTTGATAATTTTCAGAAATCTTTTCTATACCAGAAAACTTGAATTGTTTGATCTGAAAATCTTTGAACCGTATAAAAAAGTGAATTTTAATTAATAAAATAGTAAAAAAATTAAAGATAAGTTAATATTTTTAAAATATTATGAGGTATAAACAAAAATGAGAGGACAGGGTACGATTTCTTAATCTATAAAACCTGTAGCTATAATTGCCACGTTAGTTAGCCCAAATAAATAACTTGCTCAGATTGGGCCGAAGACATATACTCGAGGAATTACTAGAAATACACGTCTTGAACCTTAAAAGTTAACAAAAATTTAATTTTCCTTCATTTAGTGAAATACTCAGAACTTAGGATCAAAAAGTGTGTTTTTTATACCTGGTCTTTTATGAGTTTTGAATACATTTTTTTTTTGTTATTCAGAAGTAAAAAAAAAACTCTTTGAACAACTTTTTTTCAACAAATAATTAACTTTTATTTTTTAATTCTAGATTTATTTTATCTTAAAACTTGAAAATTCATGTTGTCTTTTTTTATTTAAAAGTTTAGATGTTCTTTCTTGGAAGTTATTTTACTTGTGTTTGTTTAAAATAGTTTCAGACAGATTATAGATATTGGAAGTTATTTCATCTAATGATTCCACTAATCATGTAATTTCAAGTGTCACTAATACAAGTACTACTTCTTTAAACTTTTCTTTTTGGATATTGAACTTAGGTGCTTATGGTCACGTTTGTCCTTTCATTCAATGATTTTCTACAATCGAAATGATCAAACCTATTTCCCTTACTTTTCCTAATGGTAATCATATCTTTGCACATTTTTCTAGATCCACTATCTTTGATAAATCCTTATCATCACACAATGTTCTCTTTATACATCAATTTAAATTCGGTTTGATTTCAATCTCTAAATTGATTTATGACCTAAATTGTAGGGTAATCTTTAGTAAAAACTCCCGTGTTATTCATGATTCACATACCCATAAGATGATTGGGCTTGTGTAGCATCATAATGACATCTATGTCCTCAAAAAATCCTCTATTTTGTCGTTCGATGAATCCGTTTTGCCCTCTAATGATTCTGCTTTATATGATTCTATTTCTTGTAATAAATATGTATATAGTATGAATTCCAATTCCATTGATATTTGGCATTATAGATTAGATCAACCCTTTATTTCAGTTTTACACAATATTATGTAAATTGTTTCCATATGTTTCCATCAATAAAAAAGTGATTTGTGATGCTTGTCATTTTTGGCAAATTTTCTAGACTTCCTTTTTCTCTAAGTTATAGCATTTCTTTACATGCTTTTGATTTAATACATTTTGATATTTGGGATCCCATTAGTGACGTTTCAATAGATGGATATAAATATTTTTTTAACCATTGTTGATGACCACACAAGATTCACTTGGGTTTTTCTTATGAAAACTAAATCATAAACTAGATCTAAACTCCAGCACTTTGCCATGTTTGTTTCCACCCAATATTCACCTAAAGTTAAAACTATTAGAAGTGATAATGGTGCTGAGTTTAATATACCTACTTTTTATTCTAATTTAGGTATTTTACATCAAACTTCATGTGTGGAAACACCTCAACAAAATTCCATTGTTGTGAGAAAACACAAACATCTATTTAATGTTACTAGAACTTTACTTTTCACTCCAAACTTCCCAAATGTTTTTGGTCTTTTGCTCTTTGTCATGCCACTTTTATTATAAACAAATTACCTACACAAGTCTTACAAAACAAGACACCTTATGGTATGCTTTATAACATGTCATCTACTTTTAATGACTTAAAAGTGTTTGGTTGTCTTTCTTTTTCTTCAACTACATTAAATCATAGGACTAAATTGGATCCAAGAGCTCGCAAATGTATATTTCTTGGATTTAAACTAGGGACAAAAGGTTATGTTTATTTGACCTTCATACTAATGATATTTTTACTTCACAAAATATTATTTCCTATGAGCATATATTTCTTTATATTTTCATTGGTTATGTTAATGTGCATTGTATTCTTAATGATGTCACTGATTATACTACACTTATCTTTGATGATCCCATTTACGTTGTAAATGATACTGGTCATGTTTCTAATATTCCTCATATTTCACATTTTGATAACCACACGAATATTATTATCAAATATACTAACAACCCTGCACCTACCTTAAGAAGGTCTTCTAGACCATGGCAACAACCCGCATATTTGCATGATTTTCAGTGCAATATGGTTGTGGCTGATCCTTCATCCAATCCTTTATATTCAATTGCATATTTTTTGTCTTATAAAAATTTATTACTTGCGCATTTTTCTTTTGTTTAAGAACCACACACTTATAAGCAAGAGACCAAACATCCTTGTTGGATTCAAGCTCTCACTCAAAATAGTACTTGGATTTTGACTGCTCTCCTCTATGGTTAGAAACCAACAGGATTCAAAAGGGTCTATAAGTTAAAGTATAAAGCTGATTGTACGATATAGCGATATAAAGTTAGATTAATTGTTAAGGTTCTTAATCTGCCTCTGATCATTCGTTGTTTACCCAATCTTCTTATGATAAATTCACAGCATTATTGATCTACATTTACGATGTTATTGTTTCAGGTAATGTCATTGTTGAAATTCAATTTATTAAAGATTTCCTCAACAAGACATTCAAAAACAAAGACTTAGGACACTTGAAATACTTTTTGGGACTTGAAGTAGCTCGTTCCAAGGTTGGCCTGCACATATCACAATGCAAATACACTTTAGATATCTTACATGAAGCTAGTCTTTTGACTTCCAAACCTGCTTATGTTCCTATGCGTAAAAACAATAAATTTTCCAAAGATGAAGATTCATTTCTACCCGACCCTACATCGTATAGACGTTTAATTAGTCAACTGATATATCTCACCAATACTTACATGACAACACCAACTTCCCAACATCATCAAACTACTTTTCAAATTCTTCGTTATCTCAAATCATCATCAGCTCATAGACTATTTTTTTCAGCATCTTCTCTTCTTCAACTCAAGTCTTTTGGTGATTCGGATTGAGCTAGTTGCCTCGACACAGACAAATCTATTACCGACATTTGCATATTCCTAGGTGATTCTCTTATATCATGGAAATATAAGAAACAAGCTACCATCTCTCATTCTTCTACTGAGACCGAGTATATGGCCATGGCATCCACTATTTGCAAGCTTCAATGGCTCGAATATCTTCTAAATGATCTTAAGGTTCCTTACAAGAAATTTGCCATTCTTTATTGTGATAACCAATCAGCAAGACATATTGCCTCAAATTATTCCTTCCGCAAACACACCTAACATATTGAGCTCAATTGTCATATTGTTCGTGAAAAGCTTCAACAACATCTTTTTCGTTTACTTCCAATTTCTTTGCATCTTCAGCTTGCAGACATGTTTACGAAATCTTTGCATCCTACATCATTACATACTTTTTATCCAAGCTTAGACTCACATCTATATGTTCATCAACTTGAGGGAGGATATTGATATAAAGTTGTATTATACTTTGACTTAGTCTTATTCGGTTTATTTTGTTTCACATTATGTTTAGCTAGTTAGTTATCCTAACTATATTATCTCTTTTCTATGTAATTAGCATTTGGATTTTCTTTATACATAAGAATCCATTATCTGTAATTTATAACAATATATTTTCAAATAATAACTTTGATAGCAAATAATAACTTTGATATATAATTCCCAGCAAATAATAAGTTTGTCAATATCCCGAGTAATTTGTTTTATCCTCATGTCCTCTATAACTAACTAACGGACGAGACAAATGACTTAGTCAACTCAAACTCGGCCCCTTCTTCAATCGAACTAAATCTATATCCATATTTTTGTTTTCATTTTTCCAAATTAAGATCAAGTCCTACCAATTACTCCTGAGTCAAGACAAGTTAAAGGGCACATCAGATTTTTACACACCTATCTTAAAGCAGTTAAATAGCCTCTTCAAAACAATCTATATATTTTTCAACATGCCAAAACAATCTAATATAGTATATATACTCATAAAGAGAAATCTAATACGATGTTAATTTGATTAGGCGAATTCCTTCCTGAAATTTTCTAAGTTCTCTAATGCCACAATTTGCTAAGTTTTTATTGGACACTTCCTCTGAGATACTAAAAGCAAAGACATATAATTTATTGCCCTGCATAATATTATATTAGAAAAATTATATGGTACATTTAAAAATTAATATATTTTAATATTATCAAATTAAATCATTAATAATTGAATAATATATAATCTACGAATAAGTTTGACTATATTTTAAATTTAGCACAATCAAATTTTTAAGTTTTATCATTTAAGTCTATTTTAAAATGACATTTTATTTATGATTTTAATTATAATTTTAATTTTAACTATAAAAATAATTTATTTAATTGCTTGAATTGAAATTGAATAAAATAAATATAGCAAAACTATTAATCTAGTCGATTTTAATAGACTCTATTATAATATTTATGTGGACATTAAAAATAATTATTGATCAAATTGTCTGGAAAATCTCTTTTTCTAATAGTACTGGAAAACTTTTCTTATATCAATTATTTTCCCTTATACAATATTAAACGGGAATGGCAGGCAGAAAAGAAAAAAAGAAATAAAAAAGCAGTCTAGAAGTCAATATTGTAGAGACATGCCATGTGTTTCTTCTTCCACAAATAAAATGAGAAAACTAAAACGAAAAACAGATGAATTGAACAAAATATGTATGGTTTAGATCTCAAGATCTGAATGGTTGCTTCCATCGCTTCTCCTTAGTCCTTATCATCCAAACAGTATAACTTACATGGTTTCTATTTTAATTATCACATTTTTAAATTACCTCGAATTCCTTTAGACCAGTATAAAATTACATTATTTTTTATAAAAAATAAAATAAAGATATAATACTTCAGTTTAAAATATAAAAAAAAAACTTATAATTTACTGAATACGTACGAATAAATTCACATTTGAATCCTTAAAATAATATTGGTAAGAATTGAACGTGCAATAAAAATTACATCAACTTTTATATTAAATAAAAAGTCTACTTTACTATATTTTAATAATTAATAATATAATATTAAAACAATCAAGCATTGATAGAAGAAAAAAAAAGGATAAAAAACATTGTTATATACTAGAGTAGAGAATTTAGGTAATGGCTACATTTCAAACAGTAAGTAAATTGGAAACCAAAGTTTTTTTTTTCTTCTTTTTATAATTATTAATATGTGAGTTTCGCGGATAAATTCTTTAACAAAATGAGAATTAATTTATACATTGTCAGCTATGCATATACACCGATATGTAAACTTTTCATTCGGCAAAAAACTAAACTAAACTAAAAGCCCTCAATATATTATTATTATTATTATTATTATTATTATTATTATTATTATTATTATTATTATTTATTTCTCTTATATAATTTGCTCGACGAGGCTTCATTCTTTTGGGAATGAATGATATTGTGGACCGTGATAACAAATAGGAATTTGATATATGTTGAAAAATATGATCTCTTGCTCAACGAAGATCACGCCTATACCTTTTCTTTTTAGGTTCCAGTTTCTCAATTATATTATATATTCCAATCCCTTTTTCTTTTACTCTCTCTAATATAAACAAGATGAGTATATTACTTAAATACACAAATCATACATTATATATTAAACACTGTATAAAATACATTAAATCATATGTGGTCGAATTGTAACGAGAAAAAACAAATATTAAATTAATTGTAAACTGGTCTAATGATAATATGTAATATTGAAAAAACATTTTTCAAACCAAAACAATATTTTTTTTTATGATTTTGAATACAAACAAAAATTAATTAATTAATTAATTAATTAATTAATTCTCTCATATTTAATACAATATATTTTTATTAATTTATATATTATCTTTTCATGAAAAATTCACATGAAGAATAATATTTTAGAAAATAGAATTGATTTTTTTTATTACTTTGAACTTAGTAAATAAGATTAACTATTATATTGTCTAAAAAGATTATAGTACTTTTCTATTGGAGGAATAATTAATTCACATATACGACTATAATTAAGAACCGCTCATCTGTTTGTTCATGATCACCGTGGCAAATTAGTTGTGTGCGCACCATTACACATGTGCTTCAAAAATGTTGTAGATCTCACATGTTCTGCTATCCTTTTCGTTTTTAGTCAATTTATAAAAATTATATGTACTGGTATTTTATTTCGAGGTTAAGGTTAAAGTTTAATTTGGATACATGGATTTTCAACAACAAAAAATTGATACATGGTCGGTTGTTAATAAATCACAGTTAGTTATAAGTGAGACTTTATAAATAATTATATATAGAGTCGAACATTTATAATAATTTAATAATATTTATAATATTGACATTGTAAAAAATTGTTATACTAATAATTTAATGTTAGAATTTGTGTGTCCATAGCCTAAGATAACACAAGTAGAAGGTCGGTCCACGGTGAAAGCTAATAAAATTAAGACTTTAAAGTTTTTAAAAAATAATTAACTTTTTATATAAATTTAGACTTCAAAAAAATTAAAAATATTTAAGTAGAACAACAAATAAATGTCTTATAATAATAAAAAGATACATCTATTAATATATTTAATTAAAATATTTTATATTTCATAAAATAAAAAATATATAATTTAAATAATATTATAGTAAAATATTGCTGTTAATAATATTGAAAATACCTCTATTTTTTTTATCTATAACTTACTTTAAAATTTGTCTTAAACTTCAATAAATGTTGAAGAGTAATTTTGACAAAATAATAGTAACAATGCTATTTTTTTTTATATTTAAAAATTTATATTTTTGTTATAATTACAGTTGCATCGTAATTATATTAAATTCAATTATTTATCTAAACATACCCATATATAGGGTGCGCAAGTATTCTAATCAGACTCGGGGTATAGATTATAAAATTCGATATCTGACTAATAAAAAAATTACCATTATACATACGTTATGCTTCACTTGACGAGAAAAAAGTTTTTATATATAAAAGAAACAAAGAAAGAAAAAAACTTGACGTGAGGAAATAACATAACATAAATATGAAGAAGACGTGGACACGTAAATCCAATTGACTACTACCTTATAGATCAACACAATTCAAGTGCCCATAAATGTGCACAAAATTGGTTTACGAATGTGTTGCGTGGAAAAGGGTGAGAACGTCAATGAATGTATGTTTAAGGTATATTCATTCAGGGAAAGAACACAAGACAGCACAAAATCTATAGAATTGAGCACAACTTAGGATATATTATTTTAGTATTAAGAATTTAGTATTTTTTAAGATATCGAGTTTAAATATGTACTTGTAAAATGACAGTTAATAAAAATAGAGATATTGCGTGAAGGGAACGTAGAGGCCAGGTTAATTAGGTAAGTGGTTAGTGTATTACTATATGTGGATTTGAAATGTGTAGTGGTCACTGTAGGCTTTGTTTGACGTTGCACCAAATGGTTTGTGTTATGTCAGTTAGTTAGTGGAATTTGTTATCTTTAATCACTTCTCGCCCTATCTTGTCTTGTGTGCCCATTGAAAACAACAAGCTTCATAACGTATATCGACAATAATGCAAAAAACTAAAGTTTCCATTATTCCAATTTTGGCAATAAAAAATATATATAAAAGACCCGTAAATTCATTTTCAGTTAAATTTTTGTGTGCTTAATTTCTTTATATTGTCGGCAGCTCTGAATTGGAAATAAGTTGATTTCTTTCGTTTCTAATCCATTTGTTTAATTATGATTTTATATATAGCTGAAAAATGACGATCCTTCAAACTTAGTAATACATTTTAGTGAATTAGGATTTTTTAATTACTTGAGAGTTTATTTCCGAGAGAAAAAAATAATAATTTAGTAATTAAAATATTAAATACATATTTTTGCTGAGTTTAGATCTCCTTGAAGGATCTATTATGAGAGAGAAAGAAAAAAAATATATTATTCTACTAGTATCTTCTAGTCAACACCATGCATATTATTCCAACAATAGTAATATTATTGGAACACAAAATAAGACACAAATACAATATTTGATATTTTATGAAAACAAAATATGATTCCTAATTATATTTTATACAATATTGTATTTATGTCCTATTTTGTGTTCAATTTTATGTTCCAATAATATCATTGTTCCCAAAATATTTTTGTTGTTGGTGTGGTTTTCCATAAATTCTTTCAGTAGAGTAATTATATTTGAGTCATGTAGGAATTAAATATGGGCATTTCTTCCGGCCAGATTCAAACTATAACTTATTACTTTACGAGAGTATAACCCTTTTGAAGCTAGACCAAATCTTCATTGATCTCCTGCTTTTATTAACTTTCATTTTTTAAATGTGCGCAATGAATAAAAATAATACTTATTATGAAACGTGAATTAAATGATTATAAAGTTGAAAATATGTTTTTAAATAGGGAATATATATTGTATTTAATATGATATTTCATTTTTGTCAGTTTAACAAAAATATTGTTTTAAAATAAGTGTTTTTCTTAATGTAAAATTAATTACTCCACTTATCTCTTCTAGTAATCACCATGCATATTATTCCAACAATACTAATATTATTGGAACACAAAATAGGACACAAATACAATATTTGATATTTTATGAAAACAAAATATGACTCATAATTATATTTTATACGTATTGTATTTATGTCTTATTTTGTGTTTAATTTTATGTTCCAATAATATAATTGTTCCCAAAATATTTTTGTTGTTGTTGTGGTTTTCTATAGATTCTTTCAGTAGAATAATTATATTTAAGTCAAGTCGGAATTAAATAAGG
>JBBPBP010000001.1:6333218-6345349 GCA_037974735.1 Cicer chorassanicum | reverse complement strand
ATTTGTGATAATGAAAAAACAAAAATTACAATAAATTGGTAAAATCATTATTTTTTATCTTTTATTTTATAGTTATTTATTATATGTATAACATATATAAAAACGACATTTATTACAACACACAAGAAAAAAAATATTTCAGGCAATTAATATGATAGATATTACACATTAAAGTATAACATAATGATCATTAATACGCATTCACTGTAGTGTGGAAGTGAATTCATCATATAGTGCATTATGCATTTTTGTTTTATAAAATATAAAAATGTTTTATAAGAATTGATTTTTTAAATATTATGAAATAAAGTTTTTAAAAAATGAATAGTCTGCTTATTTTTATCCTTTTTTACGGGATATTCATTTTTATTATTAGTTTAGATATTATTTATTTTAATAATACCTACATGATAAGTTGTTGAGATTAATAACTTAGTGAAAGTTGCACAGATCGTCCGTGACACTAGTCGGTAGCCACTGTGCATAATAAGGCTGTAATGTAAGTTTAGCTTTCCCTTTTTAAACCTCAAAATAATAATAATAATAAAAATAAAAGTGATGCTAGCAAGTGTGAACTTTGTGTGAAAAAAAGTCGGAAAACAAATATCTAAATTTTTAATTTAATTTTAATTAATATTTTAATATAATCCTTTATTTTAATTTTAAGTGATAGTTTGATTTTTTATATTTTAAAATATCAATAATTTTATCTTTCTTTTAAAAAATTTAAAAAATTATTCAAATTTTTTAAACAAAACCCATAAAATTAACTATCATCTTCAATATAATGCAAATTTCATTAAATTCATAACTTAAATCTTTAAATAAACTCATATTTTTATTTTTTATTTGATTAATTTGGAGATAAAAATATGAGTTTATTTAAATATTTGAGTTATATTGTATTATATTGGAGATGGTAATTAATTTTATGGATTTTGTTTGATAAATTTGATGAATTTTTTAAATTTTTATATATAAAAAAATAATATTATTAACATTTTAAAACATAAAAGATTAAATAATTTAAAATGAAAATAAAGTATGAAATTAAGAAAAAAAATATAAAAGAAGTAAAATTAACTTAAGAAACTCAAGTGCTATTTTGACAAATTTATATGAAATACCTTAAAAAGCCCGGCAAACGGTTCTTTTGTCTATGTCTCCCTCTCTTCTTCTTCTTCCGTTCCCTCTTCTTTTTAATTACCTTTCATTTATTTATTTATTATTTATTTATTTGTTATTCCCTACTTACCGAGGACAATAAATACCGCTCCTTTGCAGCTAATAACAAAAAAGTTTGCACCTTTCTGTTGTATTGTGTTGTGTTGTTTTGTTTCATTCACAAAACAACAAAACACGTAGCTCTCTAGTGTTGAGAGAGTACTAACTCAGAAACAAGATCCATGGTGAAACTTTTCTGGGTTAGCATTGTATTAGGAATTGTTTTCACCAACTTGGTTGATATTGATGCCTATCACATCAATGAAACTGAGTTGTCTCTATTAGAGGCTCATGAAGCTTCATTTTCCTTAGCTGCTACTAATCTTCACATGGTTGGAATTACCATTATTCAATCTGCTGCTGCTAAAGGAGCTGGTACAAATTCCAATCCATTTCTATTTTTCATTTTTCATCTGATTAGTTCATTTGAGCTGGTGAAGTTTAATTGATTAGTTATTTTTCATGTAACATTGTTGAAACCACCCATTCTAGTTTTAATAAGATCTATTGTTATTTAGAATGTATGTACTATCTAATTAAAACTGTTTTTTTTTTTTAAATTTTAATTTCTTTGAAGTTTTGTTTCTGCAAATTATGAGCTCAGAAAATTTACCCCCATATTTTTTTTCCTTTGAAGTTGCCATATTATCATATAATATGTGAATAAATAAATGCATGTGACCAATTAGATTTTAAGGTTATACCAGCCTTGTTTTGTTGTTTATACCAATTTAGTGTTATTTAACTTAATCATTTGAAGGCATCTACACAAAGAAATTAAACATGACTGAGCTTGAGATTTTCTCAAATGTCTCAAATTTTGTACCCTTTGATTTTGGATGAAAATGAATATAGTTTCTTTCATTTGTTATGGCAGTATGCTTGGATGGAACATTGCCTGCATATCATTTTGATCGAGGATACGGATCAGGCGCAAACAACTGGCTCGTTAATTTAGAGGTACCACATGATCTTTCACGTTGTTCTTATTCTATAATACATGTTTCTTTTATTGATACAAGAAAACATGTCATACAACTTTAATGAGCATATTTTAAAGGTTGACAAGTTTTTCTATTGATAAAGTAAATCAGAATTTTTTGTAGTTAAAAGTGTTGTTGGGAACACACTTTTTGTGAAGGAAAATTGCATAAAAAAACATGCCATGTACTTCTGTTTTTCAAGTATTGTTTATTGTCCATGTTACTTCTTCTGCAGCACTATACAAATATATGCTGATATTTATGTGACATCCTGTGGCAGGGAGGTGGATGGTGTAATAACATTAGATCATGTGTATATCGCAAGACATCAAGGCATGGATCATCAAAATTCATGGAAAAAGCGATACCTTTTAGGGGAATATTAAGCAATAATGCTCAAGAGAACCCAGGTTTTCTTTCACATGGACTACTCAAATTATGATTAAAAAGCATTTGCTTAGCTGTTTGGCTAATATTGTTCATTATGATTGCAGATTTTTTTAACTGGAACCGAGTGAAAATTCGTTACTGTGATGGCGCCTCTTTTACCGGGGATAGTGAAGATAAGGTAGATCTTGAAAACTGAATTGATATTTAATTCTGTGGTAGCTGACAAGATGGTGAAAATAACTAAAACAAATATTATGGTTGCTTTATGATATTAGTATATTGTCTGCAATACCATTTTAATAAAGGAGAGTATATGGTTGCTTTATGATATTAATATATTTCTTGATAAAAATTAGGTGTAGATACTCCCAATTTCATTGTGAAAAACAGTATGAGTTATGCACAAGGAAGAGAAAATAACACTAGTGACACTTGATGCACATACATGACTTTAGTTCATCTTTATAAAATGTAGTGTTATTGCAAAATACTGATTTGTGAATATTATCTGTCGAGATAGGCTGCGCGACTGCAATTCAGAGGACAACGCATATGGCTGGCTGCAATGGAGGATTTGATGTCAAAGGGAATGCGATTTGCCAATCAGGTTGTACACATACACACGCGTGCGCACACATTGCTACTTAAATAATCTTTCTTCTCATCTTAGGTGCAACTTTGTTTGCTTCAGGCTCTTCTTTCTGGATGTTCAGCTGGTGGTCTGGCTACTATTTTTCACTGCGATGAATTTCGAGGTCTATTCCCGAGGACTACTAAAGTGAAGTGTCTTAGTGATGCTGGATTATTTCTTGACGCGTGAGTGCCTAACTTCAGTATGTCATTTCCATCATTATTGTTGCAGGTTTTTCGATTCTAAAATTAATTCTTAATTGTTTTCCTCTCTGAATTATGTAGTATTGATGTAGCTGGTGGGCATACCCTCAGGAAATTTTTCAATGGTGTTGCAACATTACAGGTACTACACTTTTTTCTTAAGATCACCAATTTATTATAGTATAAAAGAAAAACATATTAAGGAACATGTTTTCTTGAGACCATGTGCAGTTAAACTGAATTTGAAACATTTTTTGTTTAATATGATAAGAACATCTACCACATGTCAAATAGTTTATTTATATGGTTGGAAACTTGGTCATTTGACATGGTTATATATTATAACCTTATAAAGCATGATTTAATATTTTGTCCACTCATTGCAGGGAGTACAGAAGAATCTTCCACACACATGTACTAATCATCTTGATCCCACTTCGGTAATCATCGATATCTCTTATTCTAAAAGTTTAGTTTCATTTGAATGAATTTGTGGAAAAACTAAATGCTCCATAATTAGTTATTGTTCTGAGTTGATCTTTTAGTGATAATTTTTTTCCTTTCTTTCAGTGCTTCTTTCCTGAGAACTTGATTGCCAGTATCAGAACACCACTATTCCTTCTTAATAGTGCATATGACTATTGGCAGGTAAATGTCTGATTTCTGACGCATTTGTCTAAACTGTGATAAATCATATTATAAGATCTATGGTTGTTGTGATAAATTACTTGACATATTATTAACAAATATATTTTGTTTTTGTCAACAGATCCAGGCAAGCTTAGCTCCTCCAAAGGTCGATCCGGACGGCCATTGGCGTGATTGCAGATTAAACCATGCTAAATGCACTGGCTCACAAATTCAATTTCTACAAGGTGGTTTAATGCATGAGAAAATGCTTTCATTAAAAGTACAAAAAGTTTGTCAGTGTATTAAATTATTTAACTACTATGATCTAATACAGGATTCAGGAATCACATGCTGAATGTTGTAAGAGGCTTCTCAAGATCAAATCAAAATGGATTGTTCATAAATTCATGTTTTGCACACTGCCAATCTGAGAGGCAAGACACATGGTTTTCTGACAACTCTCCTTCCATTGGAAACAAAGTGAGTGTCACATATCCCTTATGCTGTTTAAATTAAAAATTTGTATGTTGGTACTTTTTTTACTTATACTAATTACTTTTTTTTTTAAGTTTTAAGATCTTGTTGTTTTTTATTTCAACGGACAATGTTAGTACATTAGTATTGTTGAGATCTTATTGTTTTTGTGTCTATTCTAACACATATGCATTGATAATATGTAGGCAATTGCTCTGGCCGTCGGAGACTGGTATTTCGACCGCGCAGTTGTTAAGGACATCGATTGTCCTTACCCTTGTGATAAAACATGCAACCATTTAGTTTTCAGATGAGCTAAATTATATTCTCATCTGCAATTAGGGAATATACTATTCATTAATGATCAAAACAATAAAAGAAAATTGTTGCTGAAAAGTGCAAATTCAATGAGCCTCTTCCATGAATTAGTAGTTAAGGAGATAATTTTTTTTGATGTATAGGTCAATTAGTTGGGAATGCTAAGGCAAATACTTTTTGATTTTTACAAAGTTTGGGAGAGGTAATATAGACTACAAGAATTTTATACAATGTAATAAGGTAGGCATTGACAGTTATTTGGAAAATTCATTTGGGATTATTTATGTAACTAAATTAATGAGAACAGAATTGAGAAGCACACTAATTTACGTTTTCATTGTCGAGGAGAATATCGATGCGATCAATCTGTGGCAATAAAACCATGCCTATAGTGATCATACATTCATTCTCATGATATTTTTACTTCACGAAACATTATTTCCTATGAGCATATATTTCCTTATACTTCCATTGATTATGTTAATGTGCATTGTATTCCTAACGATGTCACTGATTATACTACACTTATCTTTGATGATCTCATTTACATTGTAGATGATACTGATCATGTTTATAATATTCCTCATATTTCACAAGTTGATAACCACACGAATATTCTTACCAAATCTACTAACAACCCTGCACCTACCTTAAGAAGGTCTTCTAGACCAAGGTAACAACCTGCATATTTGCAGGATTTTCAATGCATTATGGTTGTGGCTGATTCTTCATCCAATCCTTTATATTCGATTGCATATGTTGTCTTATAACAATTTATCACTTGCGCATTTTTTTTTGTTCTGCTATATATCTTTAGTTCAAGAACCACACACTTATAAGCATGCAACCAAACATCCTTGTTGGGTCCAAGCTATGAATTTTGATATTCAAGTTCTCACCCAAAATAGTACTTAGATTTTGACTCCTCTCCTCTATGGTTAGAAACCAATAGGATGCAAAAGGGTCTATAAGTTAAAGTATAAAGCTAATGGTACGATAGAGCGGTATAAAGCTAGATTAGTTGCTAAGGATCTTACCCAAGTTGAAGGTATATACTTTTTTGACATCTATTCCCCTGTCGCTAAACTCACTACTGTAAAATTACTTTTATCTATTGTTTCTTCTCAAAATTGGCATATTCATCAACTAGATGTGCATAATGCCTTTTTACATGGAAATTTAGAAGAAGAGGTTTACATGCAATTACCACCTGACATTTCTACTGATAATCCTACACATGTTTGCAAACTTTTAAAATCCTTGTACGACTTAAAACAATTCAATTGTCAATGGTTTGCAAAATTTTCCACTGTTTTACATTTTGTAGAATATTCACAATCTGCCTTTGATCATTCGTTGTTTACCCAATCTTCTTTTGATAAATTCACAACCTTATTGATCTACATTGATGATGTTATTGTTTTAGATAATGACATTGCTGAAGTTCAATTTATTAAAGATTTCCTCAACAAGACATTCAAAATCAAGGACTTATGACACTTGAAATACTTTTTGGGACTTGAAGTAGCTCATTCCACGGTTGGCCTGCACATATCACAATGCAAATACACTTTAGATATCTTACATGAAACTGGTCTTTTGGCTTCCAAACCTGCTTATGTTATTGTGCATAAAAACAAGAAATTTTCCAAAGATGAAGATTCATTCCTACCCGACCCTGCATCGTATAGACGTCTAATTAGTCAGCTGATATATCTCACCAATACATGCCCAAACATAAGCTTCTTTGTTCAACAGCTGAGTTAGTACATGACAACACCAACTTCCCAACATCATCAGACTGCTTTTCAAATTCTTCGTTACCTCAAATCATCACCCGCTCAGGGACTATTTTTTCCAGCATCTTCTCTTCTTCAACTCAAGTCTTTTTGTGATTTGGATTAGGATAGTGGCCTTGACACATGCAAATCTATTACCGACTTTTGCATATTCCTAGGTGATTCTCTTATATCATGGAAATATAAGAAACAAGTTATCGTCTCTCGTTCTTCTACTGAGACCGAGTATAGGGCCATGGCGTCCACTGTTTGTGAGCTTCAATGGCTCACATATCTTCTTAATTATCTTAAGGTTCCTTACAAGAAACCTGCCCTTCGTTATTGTGATAGCCAATCAACAAGACATATTATCTCAAATTCTTCCTTCCACAAACGCACTAAACATATTGAGCTCGATTGTGATATCGTTCGTGAAAAGTTTCAACAACATCTTTTCCATTTACTTCCAATTTCTTCGCATCTTCAGCTTGCAGACATGTTTACGAAATCTTTGGATCCTACACCATTTCATACTTTTTTTTATCCAAGCTTAGACTCACATCTATATGTTCATCAACTTAGGGAGGATATTGATATATAGTTGTATTATACTTTGACTTAGTATTATTCAGTTTAGTTTGTTTCACATTCTGCTTAGCTAGTTAGTTATCATAATTATATTCTCTCTTTTCTATGCAATTAGCATTTGGGTTTTCTTTATATATAAGAATCCATTCTCTGGAATTTATAACAAAATATTTTCAATGAATAACTCTGATATATAATTCCTAGCAAATAATAAGTTTGTCAATATCCTGAGTAATTTGCTTTATCCTCATGTCCTCTATAACTAAAGGATAAGACAAATGACTTAGTCAACTCGAACTCGACCCCTTCTTCAATCGAACTAAATCTCTATCCATACTTTTATTTCCATTTTTCGAAATTTAGATCAAGCCCGACCAATTACTCGTGAGTCAAGACAAGTTAAAGGGGCACGTCAGATTTTTTACACACTAATCTTAAAGCAGTTAAATAGCCTTCAAAACAATCTATATATTTTTCAACATGTCAAAACAATCTAATATAGTATATACCATACTCATACAGAGAAATCTAATACGACGTTAATTTGGTTAGGCGAATTCCTTCCTCAAATTTTTTAAATTCTCTAATGCCACAATTTGCTAAGTTTTTATTCAACATTTAAAAATTAATATATTTTGGTACTATCAAATTAAATCATTACTAGTTGAATGATATATAATCTATAATAAGTTTGACCATATTTTAAATTTAGCACAATCAAATTTTTAAGTTTTATCATTTACACCTATTTTGAAATGACATTTTTTTTATAATTTTATTTTTAACTATGAAAATAATTTATTTAATTACTGAAGTCAAAATTAAATAAGATAAATGTAATAAAACTCTTAATTTAGTCGAGTTTAATAGACTCTATAGTAATATTTAGGCTAAATTGCATCCATGATCTCTTAACTTAATTTCAGTTAACGTTTTAGTCCTTTATCTTTTTTTTTACTTCTCGATTTGGTCATGTATTTTAATTTTAAGTGACAATTTGATCTTTTATGTTTTAAAATGTCAACAATGTTATCTTTTTTTTGTGCAAAAATTCATCAAAAATTTCAAACAAAATCCACAAAATTAATTATCATCCTCAATATAATGCAAATTTAATCAAATTCATAACTTAAATCTTTAAATAAACTCATATTTTCATCTCTAACAATATTAAATAAAAAATAAAGTACTAAATCAGAAAAGAAAAAAAAATTAAAGACTAAAATATTAAGTGAAATTAAGTTGAAGAATCACATATGTAATTTAGCGTAATATTTATGTGGACAGATTAAAAATAATTATACACTGTTTTTTTTTTAATAGTATAGTAAAACTATTTCTTATATCAAATTTTTTCCCTTATACAATATTGAGCGGGAATGGCAGGCAGAAAAGACAAAGAAAGAAAAAAAACCAGTCTAGAAGTCAATATTGTAGAGACATGCCATGTGTAGAAACATGCAATTCTTACACAAATAAAATAAGAAAACTTAAACGAAAAATAGATGAATTGAATAAAATATATATATGGTTTAGATTTCAAGATCTGAATGGTTGCTTCCATCGCTTCTCCTTAGTCCTTATCATCCAAAGAGTATAACTTACATGGTTTCTATTTTAATTATCACATTTTTAAATTACCTCTTATTCCTTTAAACCAGTATAAAATTACATTATTTTTTTTATAAAAAATAAAATAAAATAAAGAGATAATGCTCCAGTTAAAATAAGAAAAATCTTATAATTTACTAAATACTTAAGAATAAATTCACATTTGACTCCTTAAAATAACATTGGTGTGAATTAAATGTGCAATATGCAAAAATTACATGAACTTTCATATTAAATAAAAAAGTCTACTTTACTATATTTTAATAATTAATAATATAATGTACTTAAAGCGATCAAACATTGATAGACAAAAAAATATGGATCAAACATTGTTATATACTAGAATAGAGAATTTAGGTAATGGCTACATTTCAAATAGTAATTATAGGGACAACCGAAATGTTGAGACGCAAATTGGAAATCAAAATATGTTTTTTTTTAATATTATTAATACGTGTGAGTTATGCATATATACATGACATATACACCGATATGCAAACTTGTCATTCGGCAAAAATACAAACTAAACTAAAAGCCCTCTATATATTTTACTATTATTTATTTCTCTTATATAATTTGCTCCACGACGCTTCATTCTTTTGGAAATTGTTCAAAAAAATTAGAGATAATTATTTTAATAATGCGGAATATCTTCCTTCCATCTGTGCATATAAATTGTTGAACAGAAGATACAATTTCAAGAGCAATAATAATTGATAGAAAATTAAATATGAGACAACACAATTTAACGTGGAGTAGAAACCTTTTTCTTCTCTCTCTCTTTTACTCATTTTTGCGGCTGCCTTGTTTTCTTTTTCCTCTTACGACTGTTTTTTTTTTATTTCTTAGAGATTTTCAAATCGATGGGTTCCACTTGGGGAGTGAGGCCACCCAACAAATCTCCCTCTCAGGACTCAAGTGAGAAGGTACAGCTCAACTATGCCGGCCTTCTTATGCTATGTGACCCTATATGATTCTAGCGCTTTTGCTAAAGCGCTTGTCAGAAAAGCGTTGTTGTATCGTCCATTAATTTTAAAATATTATACAACATCGCTTTTATTTAATAAATGCTATAAAATGCAATTTTTGACGTAGTGTCGAAATCCACTTGCTACTTCTAGAAATCATGATGAATAGGAAACAGAGGGAGGGAGAGCCAAAAAGCGTGATTTTGTGGTGAAAACTCGTGCCGGTGATGTTGAATTAACTATCGTGGGTTCAAAGAATAATTTTCTCAGTAAAAAGAAATATATAAATTATATTCACTCAACTTATAATTATTTTTTTACTGAAGTTTCTCGATCATAACCAGACAAAGTTGATCGTCCTTGAGTCGTTGTTCAAGCAGGTGGAAGAACAATTTCAGATGAAAGTTTGTTTTTATCTTTTCCACTTTACATTTTTACATTTTTACTCCTAGTTCATAATTATCATATTATTTCTTATTTGTTACCTTATTGAATGATGAGTAATAACATTAACATGTTCTACATGATCAGGAGACAAATTTCATTGGGGAGGCAAGATGAGTTAACTTTTCTGTATGTGTGGTTATCTTACATCGTTGGGACAAACCAGAGATAATTAGAGATAACTATCTTAATAATGCAGAATATTTGTCCCCATTGTGCAGATAAATGGTCAAACACAAAATACAATTCCAATAACGATAATAATTGCCAGAAAACTTCCACTGTAACCATTAATGGTACATCAGAGTCTTCCTAATAACAATAGGGAACATCAATAAACGTCAATCAACAACGACCTTATAACAACCTTCCACTAAACTGGGTATGCCAAAGTAACTCTTTACTCAAACTATATATACGGAGCATGTTTGCTACACACCGTTACCACTATCGAAACTGAATTCCTTTCTGTTTCTCTGGCTGTCGTGCGTGCGGTTAGTTGTTGTTTTAGTTTTTTTTGCATAAGAATTTGATATCTTTTTCCTTCCTTTTATTTTCTTTTACATGGGTCAAGCCCAATAAACCATATACTTCTTTTTTTTTTCTTTCTTTTTCTTTTTTTTCAATATAGCAATAATAATAATAATAATAATAATAATACTAATAAAATTCACTGCTCAACTGGGAAAGTACTGCTCAACCATGCCGGTTTTCTTTCTACAACATATCATCTTCAACACAGGCACGACCTTTGTCATCATATGTGAACCATTCTCATCAGTGTGAATCTTCTCAATTAAAAATGATTTCATTTCCAATGCGTCTCGTATCCAATGATACCACACCTGAATATGCTATGTGACCCTATATGACCCTACAACAGCGCTTTTGCCAAAGCGCTTGTCAGAAAAAACGTTGTTGTATCCTCCGTTAATTTTAAAATATTATACAACAACACTTTTATTTAATAAGCGCTATAAAATGCAATTTTTGGCGTAGTGTCGAAATCAACTTGCTACTTCTAGAAATCATGATGAATAGGAAACAGAGGAAGGGAGAGCCATGATTTTGTGTATATATAAAGGAGTGTGACCGTTTTTAATTTACCTATAGTTTCTTTTCAAACAAAAAACTTTTTTAATTTGAGTTAGCTTATCGTGCAAGTATGGTGGTGAAAACTCGTATCGGTGATGTTGAATTAACTATAATGGGTCCAAAGGATGATTTTCTCAGTAAGAAGAAATATATAAATTATATTCACTCTATTTCTTATAATTATTTTTTACAGAAGTTTCTCGATCATAACCAGGCAAAGTTGATCGTCTTTGGGTCGTTTTTCAGTACAGGAAGCAGGTGGAAGAACATTTTCGGGTGAAAGGTTGTTTTTATCTTTTTCACTTTACATTGGTACATTTTTACTCCTAGTTCATAATTATCATATTATTTCTTCTTTGTTACCTTATTGAATAATGAGTAATAACATTTACAGGTTCTACATGATGAGGAGAACATTTTCATTGGGGAGGCAAGGTGAGTTAACTTTTTTTATGTGTGGTTATTATTTCTTCTTTGTTACCTTATTGAATAATGAGTAATAACATTTACAGGTTCTACATGATGAGGGAAAAATTTCATTGGGGAGGCAAGGTGAGTTAACTTTTTTTATGTGTGGTTATCTTACATTGTTAATGTAACTCTCAGACAAGGTAAAACTACTCATACTATATATCAAAATAACAAAGTCAGTGGTAGGAATAACATACTAAATTTGTAGTTCAAACGGAGCAAGTTTGTTGCACACCGTTACCGTAACTGAATTCCTTTCATTTTCTCTGGCTGTCGTGCGTGCGTGCGTTACTGTTGGTGTTTTGGTTTTTTTTTTTTTTTTT
>JBBPBP010000001.1:6291074-6332995 GCA_037974735.1 Cicer chorassanicum | reverse complement strand
ATTAGGGATTTAAGATCTCTTTCCTTCCTTTACATGGGTCAAGCCCAATAAACCATATATTTTTTTTCTTTTTCTTTTATTTCAATATAATAATAATAATAATAATAATAATAATAATAATAATAATAATAATAATAATAATAATAATAATAATAATAAATAGTGGGTTCCACTTAGGGAGTGAGCCCACCCAACAAATCTCCCCATCGCGACTCACGTGGGAAAGTACTGCTCAATCATGTCGGCTTTCTTTCTACAACATATCATCTTCGACACAGGCACGACTTTCGTCATCATATCTGAACCATTCTCATCAGTATAAATCTTCTCAATTAAAAAATGATTTCATTTCCAATGCGTCTCGTATCCAATGATATCGCACTTCAATATATTTCGAATTTGCATGAAAAGTCGAATTCTTGCTAAGATGGATCGCACTCTGAGTGTCACAAAATAACACAAACTTGTCTTGCTTGAGGCCTAACTCGTGTAGAAATTTCTTCATCCACAAGAGTTCTTTGAAAGCTTCAGTTGCTGCAATGTACTCAACTTCAGTAGTGGATAAAACAACACACTTTTGTAATCTTGATTGCCAAGACACAACTCCCCCTGCAAACGTCATCATTTAACCAGAAATAGATTTTTTAGAATCAAGATCACCTGTCATATTTGCACTCAACACAGGTTCACCACCTCCATAGCATAAACACACTTTGGAAGTGCCTTTGAGGTATCTGAGAATCCACTTCACGGCTTGCCAATGATCTTTACTAGGATTAGAGAGAAACCGATTAACAACTCCAACTGCATGAGCAATATCTGACCTTGAGCATACCATAACATACATCAAACTACCCATTGCGGATGCATAAGGAACCTTCTTCATCTCTTCTTTGTCTTTCTCACTTGTAGGACATTGATCAGAATTCAATTTGAAATGAGTAGTAAGTGGAGTACTAACGGGTTTACAATTGCTCATGTTAAACCTCTTTATCACCTTCTCAATGTAATTGTGTTGAGACAACCACAATTTATTATTCTTCTTGTCACGAGTAATTCTCATGCCCAGAATTTGTTTTGCAGGACCCAAGTCTTTCATTGCAAAAGACTTGTTCAAATCTTTCTTTAGAGATCGAATCTTCTTAGCGTCATGACCAATAATCAACATGTCATCCACATATAACAAGAGAATAATATAATCACCATCAAAGAATTTCTTAACAAACACACAATGGTCAGAAGTAGTTTTACCGTACCCATGTTTCTCCATGAAAGAATCAAATTTCTTGTACCATTGTTGAGGTGCTTGCTTGAGCCCACACAAGCTTTTCTTCAATATACACACAAGCTGCTCTTTACCTTTGACTTCGAAACCCTCTGGTTGCTCCATATAGATCTCTTCCTCCAAATCACCATGAAGGAATGCAGTTTTCACATCAAGTTGTTCAACTTCTAGGTTCAAGCTAGCTGCTAACCCAAGCACAACTCGGATAGAGGACATCTTCACCACAGGTGAAAAAATTTCATCAAAGTAAATACCTTTTCTCTAATTAAAACCTTTCACAACCAATCTTGCTTTGTATCTTGGTTGAGAACTATTCTCTTCTGCTTTTATCTTGTATACCCATTTGTTCTTGAGTGCTTTTCTGCCATTAGGCAATTTTATCAAATCAAATGTGTGATTCTTATGCAAGGAATTCATCTCTTCTTGCATGGCCTTCAACCACTTTTCTTTATAAACATTTGTAATAGCTTCTTGATAGTACTCTGGCTCTCCACTATTAGTGATCATCACATACTCATGTGGAGGATATCTATGAGAAGATTGACGTTCTCTAATGATCTTCTCAACTCAAACTCGTCTGGTGGCTCAGCTGGTACCTGTTCATCTTGGTGAGGCACGTAATTATCAGTTGCATTCTCATCATCTACATGTATATCTCCCCCATCAACAAACGTTTCTGCAGGGGGCTTAGGCGCAATATCAATGTAACTTCTGGAATTTGGTTTATGTTTCTCAGCTTTATCAAAATATTCAATAGTCTGGTCTTCAAGAAATATCACATCTCGGCTTCTGATAATTTTCTTGTCAACCAGATCCCACAATATATAACTAAATTCTTCATCACCATAACCGACGAATATACACTGTTTGGATTTACTATCAAGTTTGGACCTCTCATCTCTTGGAACGTGAACAAAACATTTGCAGGCAAACACTCTCAAATGACGGTAAGAGACATTTTTCCCTGTCCACACTCTATTTGGAACATCATTATCAAGTGGAATATAAGGAGAAAGATTGATCAAATCCACTGCAATTTTCATTGCTTCACCCAAAAAATATTTCAATAATTTTGCATGAGAGAGCATACATCTGATTCTGTCATTAATCGTACGATTCATTCTTTCTGCAACACCATTATGCTGAGGTGTCTTTGGAACTATTTTCTCAAACCTGATTTCATGTTCTCTACAATACTCTTCAAACGGACCTATGTATTCACTACCATTATCTGATCGGACACATTTCAATTTCCTTCCCTTTTCTCTTTCAACACTTACATGAAAATGCTTGAAAACTCCAAGTACCTGGTCTTTAGATTTCAAAGGAAAGGCTCACATTTTTCTAGAGTGGTCGTCAATAAAAGTAACAAAATACGATGCACCACCAAGAGATTTACTACCCATCATACAAACATCAGTATGAACTAAATCAAGAGTATTTTGCCTCATATGAGAACCAATATTATGAAAAGAAACTTTATGTTGTTTTCCAACAAAACAATGAGTGCAAGTTTTTAGAAACGTACCTTTCACAAGAAGAATATTTTTCTTCGCAAGTATATTGAGTCCTTTTTCACTCAAGTGACCAAGGTGCATATGCCATAAATCAGAATATGCGTCTTCAATTGCATTCACTTCTTCCTTGCATAGCTTCGTATGCATCCTATAGAGAGAAGTGAAACTTTGCTCCTTTGCAACCACTAGGGACCATTTGGTGATTTTACATATACCACCACCACCAAAGTAAGTGTGATAACCCTCAATATCCAAGACTTTCATTGAAATCAAATTGAGATGAATATCAGGAACATGTCTAACATTCTTCAACTGAAACTTGCAACCAATCCCAGTTTCAACCCAAACATCTCTCATACTAATAATTTTACATACTCCTTCATCTCTCATTTTTACCATGCCAAAATCACCAACATTGTAAAATGAGAAGAAATCGCATCTAGGAGTATCATGATATGAGGCACCCGAATCAATAATCCAAGTTGAATCCTGACATGCAAGGTTTATGGAATTGTCATCACAAACAATGTAGACATTACTAACAGAGTCAGTTGTTGTTGTATCTTTATCATTTTTCTTCTCTTTCTCTTCATCTCTTTCCCTTGATTGATCTTTCTTAAGGAACCTGCAATGTCTTTTTATGTGATCTGTTTTGCCACAATGATAGCATATCACTTCTTTTCTAGTCCTCGACTTGCTACGACTTTCAGAATTGTCGTGTCTATGGAAGTTTCTAGATTGACTTCTCCCTCGTGACTCTGTAACTAGTGCTTCTGACTTTGAGGAAGAACCAATCAAATCACATTCCTTTCTTCAAGCTTCTTCATTCAACGTACTCTCTTTAATTGTTGACATTTTAAGATTTTCACTTGGAGCTGAATTGGTCAATGTCACAACAAGGACTTCCAATTATCAGGCAAGGAACTCAACAATAACAACGCTTGCAACTCATCATCTAATTTAATTTCTACGGTTGTCAAATGATTCACTGTATTCTGAAAAATACTCATATGTTCTTCCATTGAATCCCCATCTTTGCATTTCATATTCACCAGCTTCCGAATCAAGAATGTTTTATTTTCCACATTCTTTCGTTCATACAACTCTTTTAATTTCTCCCACATTTTGTTAGCATTTATTTCAGTTTCAACATATGGATATACACTCAGATCCAACCACTGTCTAATCAACGCCACTGCCTTTCTATTCATATTCTTCGAGTCAGCGTCAGATTTATCTGTTGATTTAGCAGTGTCACCCTCAATAGGATCATACAAATCTTTACTATATAGAATGTCTTCCATGAGAGTCTTTCAAAATGTGTAATTAGAAGAATTGAGCTTAATAATATTCGGACCTTTATTTTCCTCCTCCATTTAAATGCACAAATGAAATCAACCGAGTTCTGATGCCACTTTGTTGGGAAAAACCAGAGATAATTATCTCACTAATGCGGAATATTTTTCCCCATCTGTGTAGATAAATTACCAAATAGAAAATACAATTCCAAGAGTAATAATAATTGGCAGAAAATTAAATATGAGACAAACACAATTTTTAACGTGGAAAACTTCCCTCAAATTGAGAGAATAAAAACTACGGGACTTCGTCCAGTAAAACCTTCCACTATAATAATTAATGGTACATCATTCTTAATAACAATAGGGAACATCAATCAACAATAACCTTATAACAACATTCCACTAAAGTGGGCATGCCAAAGTAACTCCGTAAAACTACTCAAACTATATATTAAAATAACAAACTCAGGAATAACACACTAAATTTGTAGATCAAACGGAACAAGTTTGCTACACACTTGTTACCACCACCGGAACCAAACCTTTTTCTTCTCTTCTCTTTTACTCGCGACTGCCTTGTTTTCTTTTCACATGGGCCAAACCCATTAAAACATATATTCTTTTTATTTTTATTTTTAATAATAATAATAATACTAATAAGATTGATTTGGAGAGTGAACCCACCCTACATGAATGAATAATATTGTGAATCTTGATAACAAATAGGAATTTGATATATGTTGAAAAATATGATCTTTTGCTCAACGAAGATCACGCCTAAAGGTGCCCCTTCTAATTTACTTTTTCTTTTTAGGTTCCAGTTTCTCAATTATATTATATACTCCAATCCCTTTTTCTTTTACTCTCTCCGATATAAACAAGATGAGTTGAATTATATGAATACACAAATCACAAATTATATATCAAACACTGTATATAATACATTAAATTATGTGTGGTCGAATTGTAATTAGAAAAAACAAATACTAAATTAATTGTAAACTGGAATGATTATATTTACTGTTGAAAAAACATTTTTCAAACAAAAAATGTTATTTTTTGTTTTAAATATAAATAAAAATTAATTATATTATATTTAATACAATATATTTTTATTAATTTATATTTTATCTTTTCATGAAAAATTCACATGATGAACAATATTTTAGAATTTTCTTTTTATTACTTTGAACCTATTAAATAACATTAATTATTACATTGTCTAAAATAATTACAGTAGTTTTTTATTGGAGGAATAATTAATTCACATATACTACTATAATTAAGAACCGCTCATTTGTTTGCTCATGATCACAGTGGCAAATCAGATGTGTGCGCACCATTACACATGTGCTTCAAAAATGTTGTAGATCTCGCATGCACCCAAGCTATCCTTTTCGTTTTTAGTTAATTTATAAAAATTATATATACTGGTATTTTATTTAAAGGTTAAGGTTAAAGTTTAATTTGGATACATGGTTTTTCAAAAAAGAAAATTTGATACATGGTCGGTAGTTAATAAATTACAGTTAGTTATAAGTGAGACTTTATAAATAATTATATATAGAGTCGGACATTTATAATGATTTAATAATATTTATAATATTAATTGATACTGTAAAAAATTGTTATACTAATAATTTAATGTTAGCATTTGTGTGTCGATAGCCTAAGTAACACAAGTAGAAGGCCGGTCCACGGCAAAAGCTAATAAAAGACTTTAAAGCTTTCAAAAAATAATTAATTTTTTATGTAAATTTAGATCTCAAAAAATTAAAAATATTTAGATAGTATAATAAGTAAAGTGTCTCATAATAATAAAAAGATATACTTATTGACATATTCAATTAAAATATTTCATATTTCATAAAACAAAAAACATATAATTTAAATAATATTATAGTAAAATATTGTTGTTAGTAATATTAAAAATACCTCTATTTTTTTAATTAAAACTTTACTTTAGAGTTTGTTTTAGACTTCAATAAATGTTAAACAGTAATTTTGACTAAATAATAGTAACCCTGCAATTTTGTTGATATTTAAAAGTGTATATTTTTTTAAAATTACGGTTGCATCGTAATTATATTAAATTCGTCATTTATCTAAACATACCCTGTATATATAGGATGCACGAGTGTTCTAATCGGACTTGGGGTATAGATTATAGAGTTCGATATCAACTAATAAAAAGAGTAACATTATACATGCGTTATGCTTCAATTGACGAGAAGAAAGTTTATATAAAAATTAAAAAAACTTGACGTGACGAAATAACATAACATAAACAAACGTGAAATATAAGGAAGACGTGGATACATAAGTCCAATTGACTACTACCATCAACACAAGTCAAGTACCCATAAATGTGCACAAACATTGGTTTACGAATGTGTTGCGTGAAAAAGGGTGAGAACGTCTGTGAATGTATGTTTAAGGTATATTAGTTCAGGGAAAGAACACAAGACAACACAAAATCTATAGAATTGAGCACAAATTCGGATATATTATTTTAGTAGTAAGAATCTAGTATTTTTTAAGTTATCGAGTTTAAATATGTCCTTGTAAAATGAGTGTTAATAAAAATAGAGATATAGCGTGAAGGGAACGTAGAGGCCAGGTTAATTAGGTAAGTGGTTAGTGTATTACTATATGTGGATTTGAAATGTGTAGTGGTCACTGTAGGCTTTGTTTGACGTTGCACCAAATGGTTTGTGTTATGTCAGTTAGTTAGTGGAATTTGTTATCTTTAATCACTTCTCGCCCTATCTTGTCTTGTGTGCCCATTGAAAACAACAAGCTTCATAACGTATATTGACAATAATGCAAAAAACTAAAGTTTCCATTATTCCAATTTTGGCAATAAAAAATATATATAAAAGACCCGTAAATTCATTTTCAGTTAAATTTTTGTGTGTTTAATTTTTTTATATAGTCGGCAGCTCTGAATTGGAAACAAGTTGATTTCTTTCGTTTCTAATCCATGTTGTTTAATTATGAGTTTATATATAGCTGAAAAATGACGATCCTTCAAACTTAGTAATACATTTTAGCGAGTTAGGATTTTTGAAGTACTTGAGAGTTTATTTTCGAGAGAAAAAAATAATAATTTAGTAATTAAAATATTAAATACATATTTTTTTAAATATTCTATTTACTTAAAGAGTTGTAGAGATCGTTCAACTTTTATGATTGTGGTATGTTTTTTTTTCATAAATGATTATTGATAGAAAAAAATTGTAGAGATATAGAAGTGTTAAAGTAGTAGTACATGTTGCTAAATTAATAATAAAAAACAAGTTTGTAGTAATATAGGAGGATTGTTGTGTATATATATATATATTTTGTTCTTTTTATTTATTCATGTTATGTTTGTTTTAAAATGCAAACATTTTACCGGTAATTCATTTATTGTGATATTTCTCTTAATTAATTTTTGCATTTGATACAATTTGTTGCAATTTTTTTATAACAATATTGTTATAGTTTAGTATAGTAAGTGATGATAAAAAATTTCAATTTTTTTTTTATACAAGTCAACAATTTCAAATTAAAAGAAAGATCACAATACAATGTTTATTGAGTGACCAAATTTGTATGCATATTTCCCAATGTTCATTGCACTAATTGTTTTATTAGTGATATAAATAATAATAATAATAATAATAATAATAATAATAATAATAATAATAATAATAATAATAATAAATAAATAAATAAATAAAAGATGTCATTCAAATTTATACATTACCACTCTTTTTGGCTGGAAAAAATTCTACATGATCTTCTTTTATATACATTAAGATTTTTGGAGTGTGATTAATGTATATTTTTTATAACCCTCTCATTTCAGAGGGAGTGGGGAATATATTATACATAAATTCAAATAATATGCATTTAATCAATTTAAATCTTAAATTAATTTTATATTAATAGATGTTATATTCGTCTCATGGTAAGTGTCATTTTAATTTATTTTTTTATCTAGAAGTGTATTTTATTTTCAATGCAAGATGTTTTTTTTTCATTTTACATTTATCATAGTAAAAACACACTAATTACTAACAAATATATTTTGGTTAAATTATCAAATTTTTTATTGTTGTGGTTTTCTATAGATTCTTTCACTATAATAATTATATTTGTGTCATCTCGCAATTAAATGCAAGCACTTCTTTCACTATAATAACTCAGTGAAAGTTGCACAGATCGTCCGTGACACTAGCCACTGTGCATAAGGCTGTAATGTAAGTTTAGCTTTCCCTTTTTAAACCTCAAAATAAAACCTTTCTATTTAGATTCTGAAGGTGTTATGCTCGCTCTAATAATAATACTAATAAAAAAATAAAAGTGATGCTAACAAGTGTGAACTTTGTGTGAAAAAAGTCATAAAACAAAGACCTTAATTATTATCAAAATAAAAATTAAAAACCTTAAAAACCCCGGTAAACACGGTTCTTCTTTCTATGTCTCCCTCTCTTCTTCTTCCATTCCCTCTTCTTTTTAATTACCCTTCATTTATTTATTTATTATTTATTTATTTGTTATTTCCTACTTACCGAGGACAATAAATACCCCTCCTCTGCAGCTAATAACAAAAAAGTTTGCACCTTTCTGTTGTATTGTGTTGTTTCATTCACAAAACAACAAAACACGTAGCTCTCTAGTGTTGAAAGAAGATCCATGGTGAAGCTTTTCTTGGTTAGCATTGTAATAGGAATTGTTTTCACCAACTGGGTTGATATTGTTGCCTATCACATCAATGAAACTGAGTTGTCTCTATTAGAGACTCATGAAACTTCATTTTCCTTAGTTGCTACTAATCTTCACATGGTTGGAATTACCATTATTCAATCTGCTGCTGCTAAAGGAGCTGGTACAAATTCCAATCCATTTCTATTTTTCATTTTTCATCTGATTAGTTCATTTGAGCTGGTGAAGTTTAATTATCAGTTATTTTTCATGTAACATTGTTGAAACCACCCATTCTAGTTTTAATAAGATCTATTGTTATTTAGAATGTATGTACTATCTAATTAAAACTGTTTTTTTTTTTTAAATTTTAATTTCTTTGAAGTTTTGTTTCTGCAAATTATGAGCTCAGAAAATTTACCCCCATATTTTTTTTCCTTTGAAGTAGTCATATTATTATATAATATGTCAATAAATAAATGCATGTGACCAATTAGATTTTAAGGCTATACAAGCCTTGTTTTGTTGTTTATGCCAATTTAGTGTTATTTAACTCAATCATTTGAAGGCATCTACACAAAGAAATTAAACATGACTGAGCTTGAGATTTTCTCAAATGTCTCAAATTTTGTGCCCTTTGATTTTGGATGAAAATGAATATAGTTTCTTTCATTTGTTATGGCAGTATGCTTGGATGGAACATTGCCTGCTTATCATTTTGATCGAGGATACGGATCAGGCGCAAACAGCTGGCTCGTTAATTTAGAGGTATCACATGATCTTTCACGTTGTTCTTATTCTATAATACATGTTTCTTTAATTGATACAAGAAAACATCTCATACAACTTTAATGAGCATATTGTAAAGGTTGACAAGTTTTTCTATCGATAAAGTAAATCAGAAGCTTTTCTAGTTAAAAGTGTTGTTGGGAACACACTTTTTGTGAAGAAAAATTGCATAAAAAAACATGCCATGTATTTCTGTTTTTCATGTATTGTTTATTGTCCATGTTAATTCTTCTGCAGCGCTATACAAATATATGCTGATATTTATGTGACATCCTGTGGCAGGGAGGTGGATGGTGTAATAACATTAGAACATGTGTATATCGCAAGACAACAAGGCGGGGATCATCAAAATTCATGGAAAAAGCGATACCTTTTACGGGAATATTAAGCAATAAAGCTCAAGAGAACCCAGGTTTTCTTTCACATGGACTACTCAAATTATGATTAAAAAGCATTTGCTTAGCTGTTTGGCTAATATTGTTCATTATGATTGCAGATTTTTTTAACTGGAACCGAGTGAAAATTCGTTACTGTGATGGCGCCTCTTTTACCGGGGATAGTGAAGATAAGGTAGATCTTGAAAGTTGAATTGATATTTAATTCTGTGGTAGCTGACAAGATGGTGAAAATAACTAAAATATTATGGTTGCTTTATGATATTAGTATATTGTCTGCAATACCATTTTAATAAAGGAGAGTATATGGTTGCTTTATGATATTAATATATTTCTTGATAAAAATTAGGTGTAGATATTCCCAATTTCATTATTAAAAACAGTATGAGTTATGCACAAGGAAGAGAAAATAACACTAGTGACACTTGATGCACATACATGACTTTAGTTCATCTTTATAAAATGTAGTGTTATTGCAAAATACTGATTTGTGAATATTATCTGTCGAGATAGGCTGCGCGACTGCAATTCAGAGGACAACGCATATGGCTGGCTGCAATGGAGGATTTGATGTCAAAGGGAATGCGATTTGCCAATCAGGTTGTACACATACACACGCGTGCGCACACATTGCTACTTAAATAATCTTTCTTCTCATCTTAGGTGCAACTTTGTTTGCTTCAGGCTCTTCTTTCTGGATGTTCAGCTGGTGGTCTGGCTACTATTTTACACTGCGATGAATTTCGAGGTCTATTCCCGAGGACTACTAAAGTGAAGTGTCTTAGTGATGCTGGATTATTTCTTGACGCGTGAGTGCCTAACTTCCGTATGTCATTTCCATCATTATTGTTGCAGGTTTTTCGATCCTAAAATTAATTCTTAATTGTTTTCCTCTCTGAATTATGTAGTATTGATGTAGCTGGTGGGCATACCCTCAGGAATTTTTTCAATGGTGTTGCAACATTACAGGCACTACACTTTTTTCTTAAGATTGCCAATTTATTATAGTATAAAAGAAAAACATATTAAGGAACATGTGCAGTTAAACTGAATTTGAAACATTTTTTGTTTAATATGAAAAGAACGTCTACCACATGGCAAATAGTTTATTTATATGGTTTGAAACTTGGTCATTTGACATGGTTATATATTATAACCTTATAAAACATGATGATTAATATTTTGTTCACTCATGGCAGGGAGTACAGAAGAATCTTCCACACTCATGTACTAATCATCTTGATCCCACTTCGGTAATCATCGATATCTCTTATTCTAAAATTTTAGAAATTTTAGTTTCATTTGAATGAATTTGAGGAAAAACTAAATGCTCCATAATTAGTTATTGTTCTGAGTTGATTTTTTTTGTGATATTTGTTTCCTTTCTTTCAGTGCTTCTTTCCTGAGAACTTAATTGCCAGTATCAGAACACCACTATTCATTCTTAATACTGCATATGACTCGTGGCAGGTAAATGTCTGATTTCTAACACAGTTGTCTAAACTGCAATAAATCATATTATAACATCTATGGTTGTTGTGATAAATTACTTGACATATTATTAACAAATATATTTTGTATTTGTCAACAGATCCAGGAAAGCTTAGCTCCTCCATCAGACGATCCGCACGGCTATTGGCATTATTGCAGATTAAACCATGCTAAATGCACTGGTTCACAAATTCGATTTCTACAAGGTGGTTTGATGCATGAGAAAATGCTTTCATTAAAAGTCCAAAAAATTTGTCAGTGTATTAAATTATTTAACTACTATAATCTAATACAGGATTCAGGAATCACATGCTGAATGTTGTAAGAGGCTTCTCAAGATCAAATCAAAATGGATTGTTCATAAATTCATGTTTTGCACACTGCCAATCTGAGAGGCAAGACACATGGTTTTCTGACAACTCTCCTGTCATTGGAAACAAAGTGAGTGTCACATATCCCTTATGCTGTTTAAATTAAAAATTTGCATGTTGCTTACTTTTTTTACTTATACTAATTACTTTTTTTAAAGTTTTAAGATCTTATTGTTTTTTATTTCAACGGACAACTTTAGTACATTAGTATTGTTTAGATCTTATTGTTTTTGTGTCTATCTCTAACACATATGCATTGATAATATGTAGGCAATTGCTCTGGCAGTTGGAGACTGGTATTTCAACCGCGCGGTTGTTAAGGACATTGATTGTCCTTACCCTTGTGATAATACATGCCACCATTTAGTTTTCAGATGAACTAAATTATATTCTCATCTGCAATTAGGGAATATACTATTCAGTTAATGATCAAAACAATAAAAGAAAATTGTTGCTGAAAAGTGCAAATTCAATAAGCCTCTTCCATGAATTAGTAGTTAAGGAGATAATTTTTTTTGATGTATAGGTCAATTAGTTGGGAATGCTAAGGCAAATACTTTTTGATTTTTACAAAGTTTGGGAGAGGTAAATATAGACTACAAGAATTTTATACAATGTAATAAGGTGGGCATTGACAGTTATTTGGAAAATTCATTCGGTATTATTTATGAAACTAAATTAATGAGAACAGAATTGAGAAGCACACTAATTTACGTTTTCATTGTCGAGGAGAATGTCGATGCGATCAATCTGTGGCAATGAAACCATGCCTATAGTGATGATACATTCATTCACGCGTGAAGCAAAAAGGCACACGGTAGAAGAGAAAATGGTTTTTTCATATCAGTAGTTTGATTCAACCAGAGTTAGAAAATCATGATTGAGTCTAAGAAGAGAGAAATATAAAATTTGACACGATAATGTAAAAAATTATGATATAAATACACCTTTATTTAGTGTTCATATGTAATTTATATAACTATAATATATCTCATAATAACAAACTTCTAACTACCTTAAATTATATATAATTAAACGATATCTAACAAGAAGTTTGGTTTTTAGTTCAACAAAAACATTTTTCAATTAATTCATTTCATAAAATTGATATTTGTTAAAAGTGGAATATAATTAAAGTGTTTTAAAATTCAGTTAAATAATAAATTTCAAACTAAAATTGTATTTAGTTCATTGAAGCTCGTAACTTCAAGATATAATTTATTTTAGACAAAAACTATACAATTGGAGAACACCAAAACTTGATTAATTGTATGCTTCTAAAATTATCTTCACCTCTTACAAAATGAATTCAAGCATATACTTAGAATTTGTTACACACTGCAAGGTCTACCTCGTCGAAATCTATGAATTTCATGCAACATCAACAACCAACACAATCAAAATGTCAGCGTAATCTTACACATTTATGCCTTCGCATAATATTGAATAAACTAATTATATAAACTAATTTGAAAATCTTAATAAATAAAATGAAACAGTTGACGAATATATCAATAAACTGATATAAAAAAAATCATAAACTAATTTCATAAACACAACAAATATTTATGACATAAGGTATGTGTAGTTAAATTATTCCAAACTTGCTAAGAATCACCAATGCTATTTAGAAAACGGAGTTATTGTTTTGAGCGTAACTGAGAAAACTTGGTTTAGTACTACTGGTTTGACACAGTTATTCGGGTAAACAACATTCCATAGCTTAATAAGGCATGTAAATTAAATGTTTGAAGGAAAAAAAGGCTTGTAAAAGAGGTATGATAAATATTTGAAGCAAGGAGCATCTATATAAGCAGCGGTCAAAATTCACAGAAACAATTAGCACTAGGGACTCCTTATTGCACGACAAGGCCTTTGAACTGTTATGAAATCAATACAACAATTTTATGTAGCTTGGAGTATATGTGAACCAACAATAGAATACCAATGGTAAGCTATAAAACAACAATGGTCCATGCCTTTTTTCCTGTTCTCCTTAACATGCAAAAGTTACAAAATCATATATCAATACAAGTGTGTCCTCAATACATATAGGCAAATGATGCCTTGTACTTTTCCAGGAATCTTGATTCAGAAGGAAAGACCAAGAATCATAGCAATGCAGGCTCATAGAGGGCATAATATGCCACCTTTCTGCAATCGATGTTGAGTTATAAACTACCTTCATACTATATCAAGTGTAATTAGCTCAGAACTATATCAAGTGTAATTAGCTCAGAACAAAAATTTCACGCCATACTGCAATCTATCCATTTCATGACTTATTTAATTTATTTTTGTATACACTCATTTGTGTCTCCATTATGAACTGCTGTTGTACTTTGAAGCCTCTGTTGAGTATGAAATGTTATTAAATGCAGACCGCAAATATAAAAAAAAAAAAGAGATCAACTACTCCACTTGTCCACTTAATGCAGCTTCCTCATCCTCTGCATCCAATTCTTGTTCCACGCCTTTGACCTGTAAATGCAGCACACCATTGAAGGAATGTTTCTCATAAAATAGTTGAACAGTTCATATAAATTGGAACTCAACCTATTAACAACACTCAATAATCAATTCATTTTTCTCAATACTAGAAAGTACAAGCTAAAAGATAGTATTAGTATGCACAGTGACAGAGAGTGAAATAGTTATATTTTAATCTAAATTCGACAACTTACATGCAAACAATCATGTAAGATAAAATGGAAAGTCTAATTCAATGGAGTAAAACAAGCAAATCTTATAATATGTACTCAAAATCAACTTAAGAATATCATAGGAAAGGTAAAACCACTTCAGTAGGGAAGGAAGAAAAGTTGAGGATTCAATATCATAATTGTAAATGGATACAGAAAATGCATCAGTTTCATCACATAATGATATTGCCAAACTTGTTACCTCAGGTACATAATGCATCAGCATATTCTCAATGCCCGATTTCAGAGTCACTGAAGAACTTGGGCAGCCACTACACGCTCCTTGCATTTTAAGTTTGACTATCCCCGTATCTCTAGAGAAAAGCACAATATAAAAACCAAGTAAAAAAGGCATTCTATAATGTATAATACTAGCATTGTCAACACTCAACACCAGTATTGTCTTAGAAATTTAGTCATTTGATTTTCATTTATTTCACTATTAGTATAATTCTTTTGCATGTTGTCATCTGAGATATGTATTCATTATTATCAGTAGTATCATTTATACTCGTAGATCCTAAAAATAAAGATATAAATTTCAACCCAAATAGCAAAGGAAGAATGGAACTTCTATTTTGTTAAGAGTATAGGTTATTCCTTGAGGTTTAGTGCAAGAGTATAGATTATAAAGAGATAAAGTTAAAACCAAACACACAAAATTAACTTACGGGTCAAAACCACAATATACAATGTCCCCACCATCATCTTGGACAGCTGGTCGAATACGAGTCTCTAACAATTCCTTGATCATTGCAACTATTTCAGAATCATCCTGCATGGAACCAGTAAAGATATAATTTAATTTTGGCATCTCATATCAGGCTTGTGGCCTATTAAGCAAGACAGATCTCATACTCCAGGGTACTTGGGTCACTGCACGTCTAAAATATGATTTGGATAAACCTATCAGAAAGAATTTTGCATTTGGGAGATACAAGAGTACCAACCGTGTATGAATTGACGCCAGGTTTTCTATCAGCGCGTTCAAAAGAATTCCTTATTTAAAACGTGTGATATACAATTAGAAAGACCCCCAACCAAGAGAAACATAAAATGAAATAGAATACAAATCACAGGAGCAAAGATGAAACACAGGTTTTTCTTGACTCTTACCGTTGAAATGGGGGTAAATGACAGCCTTTACCTATAGGGAGGGTCCCACTTAAAGTTGTATTGTGCAAGGTACACTCAAAGAAGAACCAAGAAACAGGAATTAACATAGAAATATAACTAGTACTATCCTAAAGAGAAAAGACTAATGAGCTATGTTTTCTTCAATCTTCTTATGTGCCTTTATTCATTCACCCATTCCCTACTTATACAAGCTAAGCACAGCAGAAATTGACATGTTCAGCACAATCTACCAAACTATACATACTCATCATATATTCATAATGAAATCTATCTAGATCCTTCATATGGCTAACAACATGCAACACGCTCAAGGGCTCATGCAACCATAACATATAGTATTATCAATTTAACTAAGTGAACTAATGCTCAATAGTATTATTAAGTGAGCTTATTAGTATGCAATACATAGCACAAAAAGGAACAAGGGTAATAAGAAAATAATTATTTATGAAATTGAATTAAAAGGCCAAATTCCATGGAATGAGGAAAACTTACATCAAGAATCGCTGTGTCCTTGGAGGCGGCAGCTTGAGAGTCTAGAAAGAGCGGTTCCCCGGAAGAGTAGAAATCCATAATGGCGGCAAAGATTTCAGGCTTAAGGAATTCCCACGAAGCATCTTCCGATTTGGTAACAGTAACAAAATCCGATCCAAAGAAAACACGAGTAATTCCTGCAAGAACAAAAAAAAAATAAATCAGAAAACAAATACACAAAAGAAATATGAAAGGAGTGAGGGCAGTACCGTCAATAGCGAAGAGTGATTTAGCAAGGGGAGAATTCATAGCGGAACGAGGGTTAGGAAAATCGGCGCTTCCAACATCCATGACAGGTTTACCGGGATGAAACATAAGAGACCCTGGATTTGGAGTGGCCTGCGTTTGGATAAACATACTCCTCTTTTGTCCTGTTTATACATGCCGATAAGTTGAAAGCTCGAAAGAATAAGAAGAAGGAGAGAGAAGAGGAAAAGAAACAAACCGATGGAAAATGGAGAGGCGTAGGAAGAGAAAGCATTGTGGTTGGGAGGGAGAAACGACGGCGTTGCGTGCAGGTAGTGAGGACAAGTTGTAGAATTAGTGTTTGGTGTGAGGGATTTGAAGAGTCCTATTAATCGTAATCGTCTTCCCAATCGGAAAACGCTTCCACTCACCGTCATCCTTCCTAATTCGGTGTTTTTTCTGTGCTTGCTCCCGTTCGTTATTTGCTAAATCCTGCTCCGCTTTCAAAATAGAGGTTCATATACGGTGTGACGTTTTGACGTTTTGGTGCACGAAGTCCGCGGAAGGATACTTAAAAATCAATTTACAGTCCTCCTCCTCATTTTTACAATGAAAATTTTCAAATTTTTACAAAGAAATAAAGTCATTAATAATTATATCAGTTAAAATTAAAATCGAGTTTTCTAAATAATTTATCTTCAACAAAAGTTTATTAATAGCCAAATATTCATTTATTCAAATTATAAACATATAATATATCACATAATACCCTTTCAAAATTCACCGATCATCATTCATCTAGAAGAAATATCCTCGATCACTTTAATACAAATTTTTTTTATTTAAGATCGTGATTAATATTAGAAAAAGCCAACATTAACCAATTTTCACTTTGCCCAGCATACTCCTCAACATCATGTTGTTCACCAGACATTTTCACTCCTTTTTGGGTCTCTAAATGGTGTCCATTTACCATGGTTAGAGGCCATACTATCAAGGATTTCCATCTCAAATAAATTTCTAATTCTCTTGTCTTCAACATTGCGGCTTGAGGATATTCTTGAAATTAAATAAATTTTATCATTGAATAACAAGGTATGCAACGATGAAATAGTATAAAAGAATATGCATTTACTTCATCCCATTGAATTCACCATGGAATTGGATGAGTTTGAGTTCCCTTTGAATTATATTAATTTTAGAATGTATAACAACTTAACAATAAGAACAGAAAAAAAGTCATGACTGCTACTGCAGCCTTTCCCTATAACAAGTTAGGCAGTTAGCTACTTTTCCGCTATCCATGTCAAGTATGAGATGGAGAAAATCAGTGTTTTGCCTGATTCTTCTTCAACCAACCAATGTTTTTCCATTTTCAATTTCCAAGCTACGTTACTTGTTATTATACTGTATATATACTATTAATTTATAAAATTGTTAGAGTTTCAAATTGACAATGAAAAAACAATACGCTTGCTTCTATTTGTTTGCTAATGTTGATAGGTGAGCTTGGCTTTGGGAATTGTTTTGCTTCGTTTGTTATATCAGTCAATTGAAACAAATGTCATTTTTTTTATAATAATAACAATAATAATATTAGTGATAATGAACTTCAATTTTCCTCAAGTATGTGCGGCCCTCCTATCTGAAATTAAGTAAAAACAGTAAGAAATGGAGATTCTAATGCGGTTTTATTACTTTATATTCTGAATTAAATTACATTTATAGTCCTGAGCTTCACCAGGAAAGAATGATAACCACTCTCCAAAACAAATGATTATCAAAGGTCATACATATTCTGCAGTATGCTACATGGCTCCATTTTCTTTTTTTCCTTTCATATTGTATATTCCACTACACTAATCCCAGATTTGAGACTAGGTTCTGGGACACGTTCAGACAACATTTTTCTATTCTGATTACAGTATAACCAGCCTACAGATGCAGTAAGTACACTAGGGGATGCAACATTTTTCGCCACTTCCCTGAACAATTTCACTATTGTAATTCAAAATGATCAGCTTTGCTATAAAGGTGCCTTTGCTAAAAAATCATTAACATCAAGGTTGGCATCTCCGTGGGCCACAGCATCATCTGGCTCTGGCACAAACAGACTAGAGGATGAGACCTGCAAAAATGAGCTTTCATTAGGAAATCATCTAGCAATCATACTGCATGCAACTCATTAGCTTATAGCTACATCTGTCAAAATATGGGTTGACGAGTGACAGAAATTCTAAAATAATATGGTTTGGCAAAAGAGCATAGAGCAAGTGCAAGCCAACTCGAAATATGGTATGGGATGAATGATGATTCAAGAATCAAATGCAGATGAGATTGCAGGATGGAAAAAAAAAAATCAGATTTAGATTAAACTGACTGGTCTGCGAATCTAAAGAGTAGAAATCAAACATACTTTTGTATCAAGCAGCATGTCTCCACTGTTATCAGCAATTATGCTGGCACCATGCGTTTTCAACCATTCTAAACACTCTTCCAAAGCAGCGGCCTCTTTCCCATCGGTTGCTTCATTTGAGAATCCAAGAACCTGAGAGACGTAGGAAACAGGTACAGTTGGCCGATATGATCGGCACATGCAGGTCACAGCTTTATAGCGCATCTTTTCAACATATAGATCTGCAGAAATTATAGACATCATTTCCATTAGTCCCCCTTAAGATTTATGTTACCAACTATCTACCCGTGAAAAAAGTTGTCAACACTCACCCATAAGGCAGGTGTTTAAGTTAGGAGCTGCTTTGTACAGTCTAAAAAATGCAACATAATTTCCCGAAGTTACAGCTGCACGAACTGCCAGGGCATGTTTTACAGCTTCATCATTCTTTGCTTCGTTAGATAGTCTAGCATAGACAACATCAGACATTAAAATTGGAGGCATTCAAACATAATAACTGATACAAAAATAATGATTGGGACAATTAATACGATAACGCAAGGCAAAATATCAATGTGTAGCCATTCAAAGACTTAGTTATGTCCATCCAATTCTCAATCTTGTTTGTCAGATGTCAACACAGAAACACTAATTTCACCCTGAACACTACTTTATTCTCAATCAATCATCTTACAGAAAAAACAAAAAAACCAAAAGGCCTATGAAGCAACAAAATGGAAGCAACAGCAATTGTGAGAACATGGCTTTGGGTGCTATTTCTGTGGAAAATTCGAAATAAACCTTTATTACTGTAATAAATAATAATATAAGAAGAGGTTAATGTATCCAAAACAATTAATGCATGTTTATGAGAACTTCTTTAACATTTTAACAATAACAGTAAAAACTACAGTATTAACAATAGCACTTCTTTTGACATTTTTTTCTTTCCTGGATGAGTGTCCCCCCAGTTGTTTTTCTTTTCTTTTTAATAAATTTTTAACTTAAAAAAAAAAAACAATAGCACAAAACTTTGAGATACATAATAAGAGTTATGTAAGCATTGAAACATTGGGTTCACCTTGCCATTGATGATAGGAGATCTCTGTAATTATTTGAATGCATTATAACACACAGCAAGTTGTAAGCAGCAAATTCCATATAGGAACCCTCAATACCTTCAGCATAAAGAGTCTTTAACTGAGATTGGCACTGAAATCACACAAATGGAGTCAATATCTAAACGTCAATAATAAGTTAAATAACATAAATTCCTCAACATCTATAATAAACCATTCCCATTTCCAAAACAAAACGGTACCTAGATTTCTTCAATGATTTGAAATTTTTAATACTACACTTTCCATCAATACATAAGTCACACACCAGCATAGAGAACTTAATATGATATGCACGTTGAAACACACATGCACATGAAACTCTATTGTAAAATTGTCTCTTGAATTTGATCAGTCGTAGAATCATGTGCAGTTCTACGATCATCAACCATGTTTCCGTGCTTCCCTACACCTAGGAAAAGAATCTCCAAAGATCTGTGGGTCACGAGACTGGAGGTGGGATCAAATGATTCGTCTAATCCTTGCGTGACTGGATTTGAAGTTGTTTGGGAGGAGGAAAATAAGCCCGACGCCCCATACTGTTTTGTTCTCTTTATCACTCACTAATTAGTTGTTTACCTATTTTTACCATCCTTCTTTTGAATTTTTCAAACTTCTAACTTAACATATATATATATATATATGTGTATATATATATTGTATTTTAATAATATATCTGTTGCTTATTTTTTTATTTACATTTAGTTATTTATCTTATTTTTTATGCATATATAGTATCTTTATTTATTTATATAATATATATAAGCATAATTTTGTATTTTCTGTAGGATTGGTAGGATCCTATGACTGTGTTACGACATTCGAGTTATGGTCTTTACACCACCTCCTGACTCTAGGTAGATCTTGAGTTTGACAACATTGCTCTTGCTGCAAATCGCTTAAGTATCATTATGTAGCTCATTGTTCAATAGACTTCTACATATAGAAAGATTCATACATACACGACCAATAAAAAGCAATCAAAGCTCTGATCTCAGAAGGAAAAACCATACATACACGACCAACAAAAAGCAATCAAAGCATCAAATGAATTAATACTACCTGATTATATTCAGGCAGGTCCCCAACTTCCAGTGCCAACCGGGCGTGAGTTTCATACACCTGAAACATCATTTCAAGTGTTAGAAAGTTCAAGAAAGGTGGAATATACAACCTGCGCATAGTATACAACAACAACCACTACCAAAGCCTTTCACCTATAGGTGAAACCGATTACATGAACCAAAAGATGCATTATGTTCTGCCAAAAACTTTTTTCATTTGCAATATATAAAAATAAATGAATTAAAAGGAAAGGGAGGATTACTTTCACCTTAAAAGATCTTCTACATGGACAGGAAAATTTAAAATGGTTACCAAACAAGTGACATCTAGCATAGCCAAAAATATGTACGGAAACCATTTAACTGAGAAATAATATAGACTTGCTGAAAGAATGTGACCAGAACACATCAATAATTAATAGTACCTTGACTGTTAATTGGTTGTGTATTCTTTGCACAGTTAGGTCTTGACGAATGGACTTTAACTGGTCACATTTATAAAGATAATTCCTTTGGGAATTTTGAACCATTAATAGTGCTTTTTCAAGAACCTCTTCAGGTCTTACCTGTAAGTTACAACATTTTATTGAGATTAACAGTAAAGGAGGGAGAAAGAAGAATGATTGAAATAGCAGCACGCTATTTAAATTCTTAAAAGGAGATATTACAGTGGCGGGATCTGGTGCTGATGTTAGGCGCAGGTATCGCTTTTCAATTTCCTGGCAGGTACCCTTTACAGTAAGAGCATCCCAGTCAATATCCTCAACAGCTTTGCTGACACCATCATCAAAGCTTTTGCTAAGAGCCAGAGCACTAGCCCTTCTGTTGTACAAGTTTCTAGCTCCAGCATTTTTTTTCCTTGAGTGATTATTCTCTGTTCTTTGTGCTTGGCCTAAATCAAATCGCTTAGAACGATTCTCACGTCTTCTCCTTTCGTCTGGTGTATCACTAAAAGCCATTGCAGCTGAATAATATGCAGTCAAACTTTGTTCCTTATCGCTATCACTAGATGCATTGCCATTATCATGAGCAACAGAAGCATCAGCAAGACGCTGCTTCTTAAATGGCCTTTGGGGAGCCTTACTCGATATTCTCTGCAATAATGGAGAAAACTTTGTATTCCTCCAATTGTCTTCCTTACTCTCTTTGTTTTCTACAACCACCTGCATGTCATTCATTTATGAGAATTAAACAATGGAGAAGACATACTTATCATTGTCAACAATACATGATTTATTTTATTGTACTTGAAAAGCACCTCAATCAGATAAAAGGGGTTAAACTTACTCCCTCTATAGTCTCAAATATAAGCAAAAAAGTACCCATATACAAGTGCTCTCAAATATAAGCAAATTCAACTATTTTCACTATGTTTGATGATGTCATTCCTAAAATACCCCTAAATTAATATATTTTTTATTTTCCAATAACTCCTATTCTCATGGAACAAGTTTCCATTAAGGGCACTTTTGAGAATGCACATACTTTTTTTATTGGATTAAGAAAAATAATTGTACTTAACTAAATTTCTTAATAAGTGAAGCCCATCCAAACCGAACATGCCGGATAGACAAATAAATCCATGTGAGCTTTTTCTTCTAAGGAAGATATTAGACAAACCAAACACAGGACTCAACATAGAATAAATGTTATGCTATTTGTCAGTTGTGACATGTCTTAGAACATCAAAAAATAAATTAGCAAGTTAAATTAAAAATAGAAGAAAGAGTTCAGCAAAAACAAATATAGTGGAAAGAGAATTGAAAAGTTCTTAACCAACCAAAATAGTTTCTGCATTTTAAAAGTAAAAATACAATGCATCAATCATATTTTCAGTTGGTATTAGTTCACTAACAAATGCCATCATAAATGTTGCTAAACATTCAAAACGAATTAAAGAATAAAATCAAGGCATAACCCATGAACCTCCTATTTGTCAAAAAGACACAAAAAAGCGTGCAATATTTTTAAGTTCTAAATAAAGCAAAGATCATTAACAGTAGGATCATATCGCAGTCTCAATTGAATCCTATCACACTTGCATTCAAACAACACTATGTAATGCATATAAGTTTAACAAAATGGGAACACAATGCTCCTAAAATCCAGATCACAATATTAAATATCCTTGATCATAAACATGCACCAAAAATATAGCTCATAAAATGAAACAGCATGAAATGAAATAAAACCAACAATCCAAAAATTGAGGGGAAAACACAAAAAATAAACTTGTTAACTGCTGTTGTAAAGATTCTTAAATAGATGGTAACAAGGATAACTCCAGCTAGAACATTCAAAAATCTATAAATACCTTTCTATCCTTTTCATTAGGTACCCAACTACTGTATTTTACAGTATCATTACTGATTGAAACTGGATGGTCAACCGGCTTCTCCTCTGGTAATGGCTCCCACCTACTTTTAGATCGTCTAGGACTTTTTTTACATTTTGGCAATACAGAATCAAGGGTTGAAGACAGTGAACTACTGCACGAAATGATGACAAAATAACGTTAGAATAATTGAATAAATTAAATAAAATTAATTAATTAGCATGATAATGAAATATGATTAGATTCATGGTATAAGATACATATGAAACACCGATGAAATTAATTATACCGGTAAAAAAAACCTACAATACAAATTAAAGGATACAGAAAAATCTCAAATGTATAGTATAGATGAGAAAGGTGGGTTACATCGACACAAATTCATTAAAAAACAAATTATCATTTAGAATGTGCAATTGCAAGCTCACACATGAAAAACATGAACTCTATTTGTATTCTCAATTCTTATGTAACATAAGAGAAATTCCCAATTCAATTCGATGACAAGGTTGAACTTCAAGGTGGAACTGATAGCAACTAAGGCAGAAGAGTGACAAAAAAAAGGAGGCAAAGCAGTTAGAGTAGTTACAATCTTAGTTAGGTGGGTCCAGATAGTCATAAAACTGTTGGGTGATTAGAAATTTAGGGGCAGGGGTTTAGCTTAAATGGTAGGACGGGATACAGCTGTTTAAAAAGTTCATTCCAAATTAATAGCAAAGAGAATTTGAGCAGTAGCTTAGCTGTAAAGGGGAAACCAGCGGAAGGAAGTTATCGTTTTTTTACAAATATACCATTGACATCAGTTAAAGTTAAGGAACGATACAGATACTCTGAAATTTAATGTATAATTGCTTTGCAGCACTAAAGATGATAACTGATATACTCTTCGGAGGAAATATTAATAGTTTCTCTGCAACATAAACACAGGTGAACCCCTACTGACAGTCAGAATTGAACCAAAATTATCTTCAGATTGGATAAAATCATATAGCTTCTTGCATGTGCACTTAAATATACTCCAGTTAAAAGAATTGGGGAAGAAACATTACATTGATAAAATCTTGAAGATCAATGAAAATCAGAAGCACCTGAAGTTCACATACTAATAAAGAGTAACATGTCAACGTACTCAGAAAAGGTAAACAAGAAACAGCTTACTCTTTATTGACTGCATCTGCATCCGGCATTGGGAAGAGTGGTTCCATATCCCAATTTCGTGTGCATATGGTACCATCAGCTGTAGCCTTAGTGATCATCTGAAAAGGAAGTTAAGGAATATGATAAGATTATGGAAATAAACTGGCAAACAAAATCATGGAGAAAAACAAATATTGTTGACGACATCAATGATGATAAATAAGAAGCACATGCATACAATGCCTAAAATTAAATGCCTGTTATCCACAACAATGAAATCCATGTGAAACTAATATACTAAACTAGGCAGAACTTATCCTGGCTGGCTGGTGACCAGAGAGCATATAAAATATATTACAATTTGAGTTTATAGTTGTCAGGTAGTATATCATAAATAATTATGTGTTTGTTTGCTGGTTAGAAACTAGAATGAATTTCAGTAGTATTCTAGCACACTTTGCCAAAATACTAACGCAGATGATTAACAGAGCACTGATAACAATTCAAACTGAGTTCTGGTCGGAAATATGATTTTTTTCACTTTCGGCAATTTCCATGTAAAACAGAATTATGCGCCAACCAAGGAAGTATAGTTGTATGAACACCAGTTGAATGAAGGCAGAATGGAAGTCACAACAAAGACTGCTTTAACAACCCCAGGCTTTTTCAATATTCCAATTTCTATTGCAAACTGACACTCAGTATATTATTGTTTTCATGAATAGTTTATCTTGATCATTAAGGATTACACGAGAGGAAAATGAGACAGAGATGAGGATGACATTCAATAGCTTCCTACACATTTCCCTACTTGTATTTTCAGGGCACTTGGATGCAGTATGTTCTTCGAAGGAAAAAATAATTTAGTTTCAAGATATGGTAAAAAAATATAGGGCTTTTTTATTTTATGGTGGCAATGTGTCTCTTTTTAAAATATTCTATTAGTTAATTTGATTGTGAGCAATGAACAATATGTCTGTACGTGTCTATTTTTATGTACTATAAGTCAGCTATCACTTGCCACAAGCACTATATGTTATATGTATAAATTTGTTCGCTTTTTCTCGATGGCTTTAAAGACATTTAACAAAATGTAGGCAACTTATACAATTAAAACAAAGTCGTAAATTTCTGCTCAGAATAATAAAGACCAAGACCATCATGCTCTGTTTTTTTATGGTAGAACTCCCAAAGGAAAGAAAAAACAACAAAACAGAAAAGGACATCATGCTCTGATCACAAGGTTATAAGAATATAGAAATCAAATCAATTAAAGTTCTTGCAGAAATTAGTTTTCAGGAGCATCAAGAAGAATAATTCAATAGTATCATTTCTCACGATGAAAAACATAGAAAGGGGCAAACCGAATCTAGCCAAATCATGAACAGATGAATACAAAAAGTAAGAACTAAGAACCGATAACTAGCTAAAGGAATAACAAGTTAAATTTTTTTTTATTCTATTCTTCCAAATAAAAAGTGAAACTCGCCTCTTTCAAGACAGCCTGGCACGCTGTCATTTGCTTTTCATCTTTACAACGAGCTAAAGCTCTTTCAACATAGCCACGCAAAGACTTGGGAAACATACTAGGCTGTAAGCAAGAATAGTTCAATGATTATTATTAGAAGTCAGTACATAACTATGGTTATCTAATCGAGATTGTAATCGTAAATTGTAATCAATTTTTCGAATTGTGAATATAATCTTATTATAAATTGTAAGATACATGACTAATGAACATATGGCAATTTTAAGTAAAAATAAGTGACATACTAAAACTATAAGCCAATATATCATGTACGAACCATAAAATAATTCAAGATGTAAATCCAGTGACAACAGAAAAGTGGTTGCCTATACAAAGTTGACAAAAAGTGGCTGGCTACATCAGAATAAATCAAGATTTATCATAGTGAATCGGAATTCACTGTAATGAATTGGGATACATGTCCAAAAATGACTTCTGTTAATTCAAAACTAGGTTCTTAGTGCCAACGCATGTTAATTCACTAAGGTCACCTTGCATACAAAAGTTCCAAAATAAGGTCCTTTACTATTTTAGCCAGAGTTAAGTTTTATAAACATAGGAATATTTAGCTAGCATATTGGCATAACAATTGGTCTTTTTAAGGGGTCTTCCCTCACAGATTGTGTAGTTTAGCTTTGTTAGTGTTTTCATTTGTTCTTTGTTTTTCTTTTTACAAGTAACCTTATCCTCCTAACCTTACTTAATTATCTTTTCTTTATCTTTTTCAATAGATCTACCCACACTTTGTTAAATTCAAACACTAAACCGTCCGATTCAAGAAAATGTTTTTCAGTTTCATTTCTATTTTTACCAATAATAACAAAAATGTCACCTTATTTTGACTTTGTTTCTGTTTTCAAAATTTTGTACCAGAGATGGTGAAAACAATAAATAGTTATTTTAACTACTCCATTAATTTTTTTAAAATAGATCCTTACTTTCTATCAACTTATTGTATGGTGTCATATTTTATGAATTTTTATTTTCCATTTTAAACATGAAAAGTTAAGTAAAAAATAAAATGAATTGGCAGGGTGATAATAAGTTTGCATTATAATGAAATAAAAGCAGTGAAAACTATTGTTGAAGTCTACCTTAAGTATAGAATTAGCAGCATCGTTAGATGATACTTTTTCAGTTGGTTTTGTCAATGAAACAGCAATATATGCAGGCTTCAGTGTTGCACTGGATGTGGAGCTATCTTTTTCGGTCTTGGGTTGTTCATATGTCAAATTTGAAGCAATTCGAGGATTTGTGGGAATCTGAAGCTTGCTTACTCGTTTAGTATCCAAAGATGCAGCACTTTGCAAGGGCGTCGGATTCACCTGTTGAGGGGGAGGGGGAGGGGGGGGAGGAAGGTAGTACAAATTGGTTCCTTGAGAAGATAATGTCTTCTGTTGATCCTGAAATTTATCATAAGAAGAATTTAAATCCAAATGACTTTGATAGTTTGGTTGAATAGGATTAGTTTGGTGAATTTGAGAACTAGTTTGGGCGCCATGTTTCCAGTAACCATCATGATCACCACTATTTCCTGCAGCAGGCTGACCACCAAAAGAAAGAAACATGAAGTTAGTAAGTTAATTAAGCCAGCAAAACAAAACAAATGACTAACCAAGTGCAACAATCTTGTGCCATTCAAGCATGACAGAGATTAGATATCCAATATACTAAAATATGAATAGAATTGAAATACAAAAGACCCAACATAAAGGATTGATTTTGTCATGCAAGGGCTAAAATCATAACTAAAGCAACTTAGCATTAATAAATAGCAATTTATCTGTTCTTTCAAACCATACTATTCTAAGTAGTGTTGGTTTGTCCAAACTTTGTCAGTGATATTCAAACCTGAAAAGAAGGCGCAGCAGGAGCGCTGGACTCTTGGCTCCAAAACTGTGGATATGATTGTGGAGGCTGGTTATTTGGAGTTACATAACCACTAGTAGTTGTGGGAACAGGACAACCCAAGGTAGATGAACTTGTGACAGACAAGTTCTCTGTCCCTGGGGCACAACTGACTTCTGTTTGGCTGTAATAGTCTGCCCACTGCTTGTATTGTTGCTGATACTGCACCGAAGTAGCTGCAGCACCAGAACTATAAGAGCTATTGGAATCTGGGGCATAGCTTGTATACGGATGAGAGGAATAACTTGAATAACTGCCATTGTTCCACGCCGGCGCTTGATTTCCATATGTGGTGCTGTTTTGGTAACCACCGGTAGTCTGATAATCAGCAGGATTGTAATAAGTGCTTGAATAACTTGCGGATCCAGCATAAGACCCAGTATTTTGAAAGGAGGAAATAGGCTGATAAGGAGCACCTGTGTTTTGATATGCTCCTACAGGCTGTGAATAAGCACGATTAGGTTGCTGCTGATAGTTGTTATAGTAGCCTGAGTATCCCGCGCTGTCATAGCTATATTGGTTAGAAGAACTTGCATATGATGTGTATGCATTGTAATCTTGCGGTACATTAGCTATTCCCAAATTTGATGAATTACCAGCAACTGATGATACACCTTGGCCATCTTGAACGCTTCTTACAGGCGGCTGCGAATGCTGATCATACTGGTAGGTTGGATTAGAATAAATTCCATTCCCTGTGGAGCTTTGAACAGTCCATGATAAAGCTTCAGACCCAGATGTTGTGGGAGCATATGAAGATGTCTGATGTTGGCTAGCATCAACAAGTCGATTCTATACAAAACACAAAAAAGATGTGGGTTATGCATTTGAAGCATAATCAATTTGCAGAGCTTAAAAACTAATCAAAGTACACACAGTTGAAATCATAGTTTGAAATTGTGGCTGAAATATAAAAGGTTAAAGGCCTCCGAGATCACAATGGTGACCACATCACGTAACCCCAACCGCAATTTACAACCTCGATTAAATCATATGTGCATTAAGTGACACAGACGAGATTGTAGATGGTTCCAAATATCGATATTGTCCGAAACAGAAAAATACAGGCAGGAAAATGTTAGACTTCTTATTATGGAGTTATGGGTAGTTGTGTTTTTATTATGTCGTTTATGTTATTTATTTTTAGGAATAAATAGATAAAGGAAAAAAGAAACTGGTTATAGGATAGTTATCGAGTGGTTATGGGAGGGAGAGACTAAGCTCGGGAGAGACCAAGACTCTTGAATTTCTTGGTTAGGAATTATCTTGCAACAAGCCTCTCTAATTCTTGGTAAGGGAACCCGTTGTAAAATTCTGCATTCTCTATAAGTGTGTGTAATTTTGTTTCTGTTGTAATCTTATTCTACCATCAATAAAAGTCAGATTCTACAATTAAATTATCATTTGGTACCAGTTTCTAACCGAAAACAATGAAAGTTAAATTAAATTAAATTAAATAGATATACATTTTCAAAAGGCTGGTATATAATGTTAGGCTGGTATACATTTTTTATTATTTTCCAAAAGATAAGTGTTTATATAACAGGATCGATATTTCTCCACCAAAATGTGCATAAACTCTGAAAAATATAAAAATAATAATAAAGTGAACCTCTCAGTAACATAACGATCACTGCTTAATTCACAAACTGTGTCGTGGATTTAAGCATCATTACTCTAAAATGATATAGAAAATAATGCTTTATAAATCACCTCGAATAGATGGGACTCGATAGGGGGTAAGGTCTCAGTATTAGTTCCTTCGTTCGCCATATCTCAAACAACCTGAATATTAATCAACAAAAACAATAGCACGTGATTTAATTAACAAAAATCCGAAGAAAAACCCTAATTAGTTGATAACGAATTGGTAATAGTACGAACCTTTGAAGTGCTCAGAGAAACAAAAGGAATTGGAGAAAAACTTTGCGGCCGAATGAGAGGATCAGATACGAATCGGAAGAAGCAGAAAAATTAAATTCGGGATAAGAAGAAAAATAAGGGAAAATAAAAAAAAAGAAAAAATTACGGAGGAGAGCGTGACGGGCGACGGCGGTGGTGAGCAATAGTCCTAGACACGAGAAGGAGGTGGGGTTTTGGGTTCGATTGATTTGGGAAAAATAAAATTTGAATCAGCATTGGGGTCGGATTTCGTAGCCTTTATTAGAGCATAAATACATATCCACGATTTGCTTGACTTAATAAAGTTGTTACTAATATTCATCTCAAATTCTTGACAATTTTTTATTCAGTTTTATTTATCACTCGATTTAGATTGAATTTTAAATTACTAAATTTTCATTCTTTTAAAAATTAAAAATTAATAGGTTTGAAAAAATTAATTTCAACTTGAAAGGCTTAATTTAATTAATAAATGTTACGTGAAACATCATATTTTCAATTATAATTTATGATTATGTAATAATGTGTATTCAATTTTGTTTAAGTGTTCAATTTAAGTATTTTGAATTCTAATTTATATAATAATGTATGATTATGTAATAAGTGTTTAGTACTAAGTTTATAGACAAAAATAAATCATTGAATTTCATTTTTCATTAGAAAAAAATAATCAATGCACCATTTTAGTAATTAAATTGAAAACTTTTCCGAAAACTTTTTTAAGTGGTTGATTATGATTTATGAATATGTTAGATATCAAAGTTTATTGACCATTAACTTAATTTTATTAATAATTAATTTAATCATGAATTTGGGTGTTACTAATCACAATTTTTCGATGTTCAATTTATATAGTTGAGCAACATATAATCATAGTTTACTATGTTTAAATTTGTATTTAATGAAGTTACAAAGGTCAATGTGTAGAAACATTCGATATACTAAATTGTGAGTCTAGACCCAGGATCCACTCTTCTCCATAGTTAGTGTGTAAGTTTCGGCGTTAGGTTATTTAATAACCAAAAAAGAAGAAATTACATCAGTAGTTAACGAGTTTCAACATCTAATATAGTAAGTTTGTCTCTTTCTTTGGTCGATTTTTGTGATAGGGTTGGGCTATAAGCCGTTGTCATGTAGTCTTGCCCGATGCTCCTAGCGATAAGGGCAAAGGAAAGGAAATTAATCATCCATCAACTCTTATTAACCATCTATTTAAATTGTGTAAACCACTTAAAAAGTTGCAGCAAAAGATATCTATTTTGATTTGATTGTTGAAATATCATTTCTCCTTTTAATAGGAATTGATACATTTTCACTATATAATATCTTGAATTATTTGATGGGTCAAATTGTAATAAATTTATATTTTGTTGATAAAATATCAATAATAAACTGGTATGAAATCCGTGTTATCCACGAGGAAATATTTGCTTATAAAAGAATGAAATCTTAATTTTAACAATATTTGAATTTGCATGACAAAATGTATACTATGATTTGTTTTTTTTGACAATTATACTATAAATCATATGAATTTGACTATTCTAAAATAAAAAGTTGATAAAATGCACATATCAATAATTGATATTATAATTACCAATGATTGATCATGTATGTGCATATAATATAAATATTTTATTTAATCGCTAATAATTAATATTATTCACTTTATTCTATAAAATAAATTATCCACTTTAGAGAAATTTTTTATGTTAAGTTATTATTGAATTATTATTTATTATAAAGCAATTACAGTATCTTGATAAATAGATTCCGCTCATAAATGACTCAAAAATCATTTTGCAACCTAAGATTGAATCACCGTGACCTATAAGCCACGGTTTAATTGTTTTAGCTGATTGAACTATAATTGAACTAAATAGTATATAAATATAAAAAAAATAAGAAACTTATTGCTCAACCCCAAGCCCACAAACCTCTCAAAAAACCACCAAGCCCACAATTCAATCCAAAAAATGAAGCCCATAATGTTCCCATGTTCACCATTTTCCACGTCAATAGAGACCGACATTTAATACTCACATATCATTATTATTATTATTATTATTATTATTATTATTATTATTATTATTATTATTATTATTATTATTATTATTATTATTATTATTATTATTATTATTATTATTATTATTATTTTGACATAATACCCCCTTAAGCTTTACAAATAATAGCACGGGAATGTGCATCCATTTACTACCAATTTGCTTTCCTATCTTCCCCAAGCTTTACTAATACTTATGAGGTTTGAGATTTTCGAAAGTCAAATATCAATTAATGTCTTCAAAATATATATTAGTGAGAGAAACATTGTTTTGAGAGAATTAATGAAAATTTCATCCATATAGAATTATCGACTTGGAAGATTCAGTGATGTCTATTAATAAAAAATTTGTTAAGAGTAGAGCGTGTCAATGATATTGAAAAGGGAGTTTAAAAAAAGCGAAAAGATAAGAAAAAATTAAATCGAGTTTTTGTGACCACTCAGAATTGAAGGTTAGACTAACACATCTTACTTATTATTTTTTTGATAAAGAAATGAAGATGATGAATTTTACATCTAATTGAAGTTGGATATGTTTACGAGAGAGGAATGAAGAATTGAGAAGAAAAAATACTCTTGTGCAATTAATGTAAAATTAGAGGTTTTTAAACTTTTATAATATTTTTTAAGAGTTAGAAAATTTGGGGTTTCATCATATACTGTTTACATATGAGAAATTAAGAGAAATAGACATTAAATAGGTAAAAATTAAAGGTACCATGAAATTGCAATTGAAGATAATATATTAAGAAAATAAATTGTCTACTTTAAAAAAATGAACTAAAAATTGCAAAATCGCACTACTTTTAAGAATTATAAATAGATTTTACTCTTTTTTAATACAAAAATTTAGGCATTTGAATTTGACTTTTCCAAATTGTACAAATTACAATTAAAGTATAAAACGAATAATAAGAAGAATCATATTAAATATATGAGTTGTTGATATTATGTATAAAAATTTAGAAATACGTAACAGTAATGTGAAACGTCCAATATAAATTAAAAATCAAGATTGATCAATTAAGTATTCTGAAGTCTCTATTCTCAAAGCAACAATCTAAATCGTTTACAATGTGAAACTATATGCTTGAGTCACTTCATAAACCCTTGTCCCTAAAGCGAGTATATCTGCTTCATTGACTTCCTATGAGTGTATGTATGTCTACCTTCATTGTTTGCAGTTGATAACTCATTTTGCTATTTATTCAACTTTTGTCTCATTCTCATTTTTATTCAACTATGCACGAATTATCTGTCACCGGGAACAAATATTCTAACAATAAGCCTAGCTATTTTACACCTTCATCAACACCGTCATTATCACTTCAATCATTATATCCATATATAATCACCCATTTTTTTAATAGTTACTTGTCCTTGTTGCCTTTTACATTAAATAATAATTCATAATTTATAATATTTGAATATAGTTTCTTCCTCCCACAATTATATGAATGAAAATAATTTAAAACCAATAACTTTTCAAGCTTTTTTAAATAGTACTACTATATATTAATATTTTGCAAGGGATCAAACTTGGGATTTCATTGCCTCCACCCTATCATGCCTTTGGGGATTTTTGTTTCGTTCCTATGCACTGATGATTGTAGGGACCCAGGAAACAGACCCAATAATTTGGTTCACATGCATGAAGATATTAAACATACCATCACTATCTCCTAAAAAAATAAAAAATTATTAAGCTAATTAGAAATATTAAATGATTGATAAGACTAAATTGAAAATATGTGTGCACATGGACAATCAAAGAGTCTGAGAATAAATATACTAGCAAATGGTGTTTGAAAGATTGAAGATGATGGTTTGTCCTTATTTATGAATAAGCAAATACTAATATTTTTAAAAATATCCCTTTTTTGTTAATTTCAATAGGGACGTCTCTGATTAAATTAATATGACCTATGGTAATATAGTATGCTTTTCTTCCTAGCTACTTGGTAACATAGTTTGTAAACTCTTAGCATTTTGACTGGTAATTTGATAATGAATCACTGTCATGCATTGAAACTGTTTGACCAATTGCCAAACACAAAAAAGGCACACTAGTAATTTTTTTTTTCTTGAAAAGTTTAGTTTAGTCACTACTAGTTGTTTTTTTAACAGTAAAATGATGTGAGTATTTCAAGATTTACAACACTAACACACGGATAATCCGCCATTACTAGTTGTTAATTCAATGTTGGATGAATTTAATTTATGATACAAAATAAAAATTGGATACTTGTTTTTCCAGGTTATTTTTGTCATGTCTTGAGTGAGTACCCCATGTCCCCTCTTTATTAATATTGCTACTTTCCCTTTCAGCAGTAGATGCCAACCAAAGGGACCCGTTATCTGATACAACGTGCAAGGCTTTTAGAGGTATAGCTCCTCGCTGCAAGGGCATTCACACATAACCCTTTTGTTTTTATTTCAATTTCAATGGAGTACAATGGTACAATATGTGTCAACTCCCAATCCCAATACATTATAATTAATTTCTGTTTTATTTAATGTACTGTATATAGTAATAATTTAAAGTGAAAATATGACACTTCCTTAAGTATGTGGTTTGTATTCGCATTTTCACTGCAATGGTATTGACTTAGACAATTTGAAATTTCAGAAATATCATATTGGTGAAGTGTTGAGAAACGAGAAAGACACTCACAACTTAAATCTTAAGGTAGGGTAAGAAAGTGAAACTTTCTTGCATTGAGTATTGATAAAGAAAATGAGTTGAATTGAAAGAAATAGAAATCTTAGTGAGACATATTTTTAGAACAGTGAGGTAAAGACTACAAACACCACCGTTATGCTCTAGTAGGCCAACCCTACAGAGTTAATAAAATATTTCCCTCTAAAATTGAATGATGAATCAATTTTCATTTCTTTTCCTTTTTTTGTAAGATTTCACCAACAGTGTGTCCGTACTACAACTTTAATCAAGGAAAAGTATGTTAATAACTAGTAAGTTCTTTTTGTGGCCTTTATTGAAATGAACTGAATTTCATATTTATATAGTCCGTGGTGTGTGTTTTGTCAAAGTGTGTAGTACAACTGGGATGGACTATTCAAAGAGGTAAATCAAAGGAAGAAAACTGTTGTATATTTGTGTACATTAATTCTTGACTTCAATCACTAAGATAGATAGAAGGGTTGAGCTCATATTTTTTTTTAAAAAAAATGAAACCAATCTCTATCTTTAGAAGACAATGACAGTCACCTATTTAAGAAATATGGTCCCTCTGGTGCTTTGATACTGATCAGAGAAAGATGGAAACACAATGGAATCAAAATTTGAAAAGGACAGTGACACACACGCTCCATGAACTTAATGGCAACTGTACAAATGTGCTACACTACAATATCCTTATATTGAACCTTTAAGGTAGAAGATAAATATAAAAAATGCAGTCAACTATATATATACACAAAAATTCACAGAATACAGATCCATAATAATAATTACTGAATAATTTTGCAACAAGCCTTATTCTCAAGAATTGCCTCTATGCTTGAGGGAATTAAAAAAATGGTTTATAAATAAGCTGGAATCAATCACAAATTATTATACTGTAATTACATAATAATGCTGAAAAAAGTTTTTTTTTTTTGGTATCAAACACATATACAATATGGAAGTTTTTTTTCAAAAGGGAAATTTACAGCACACACCTGTGGTCAGAAAACTCACATATAAGAAACTTCTGACCTATATAGGAAAAGTCCATCACCATCTTTGTTTCTTTCTTTGCATTGAAAGTTTCCAATTTTAGTATAGAACAGGCTAAAGGGTTTGTCCAAAAGCCACTGAAAATCTCTGCAGAAGATCCTTGCTATATATATCAGAAAGTTGAAAAGCTTGTTGTGGTTGCTGCTGATTTTGCTGATGGTGCCAACTAGTACTACAAGATTCATCTGTTATGAAACCTGTTTCTGGTTTAACCTCATTGTAGATAGATTGAGTTTGAGAGGGTTGTTGATTCTGCATAAGAAATGGTGTGTTAAGATATTCACACCATTTCATTTCTTCTTGTAAAGGTAAAGTGCTATTGTTTGTGTTGTTAATGTTACTACTGAAGTTGTTGTTACTTGCTTCCCAGTTTTGAACTCCATCAGAAGATATTGAAACAGTTGGCTTTACATTTGTTGGTGTTTGGAAAATTGAGGTTGAAACAGAATGAAGCATAGTTGAAGTTATACCAGAGTTATTAGTATCTGACATAATTTGTGAAGAATTTGAGGTTGGTGTGAAACAAATAGAAGCATTTGGAATGTTTTCAGAAATCACCATGTTTGGTTCATAGTTCAAGTGTTGGAAAGAAAAATAACCTGACATATCAGATGACCTGTTGATGGAACTTGTAGAAACTTCAAGAGGGTATCCTTCTATAGAAATGGAAGTAGTAGTTGGTTTTGGTTTTGAAGGCTCAATTACCAAATTCATAACTTCATTGGATGAAACTGAGGCTTTTTGATTGGTTTTGTTTGTTATGAGTGGCTTTTCCTTGTCATTTTCAACTTCACAGAGTGGTTTGTGTGTGTTTGGGTCAATGCCTTTTTGTCTTAGCTTCTTTTTGAGACATGAATTCCAAAGATTTTTAATCTCATTATCAGTTCTTCCTGGTAACTGTGCTGCAATCTGAGACCATCTGATAAATTAAACCACATAATTAAAAACTATATAATATAGTACAAGAACTATGCAATCTCAAAAGTTTAAAAGTCAAAAGCCAAAAAATAAAAATAAAGAAAACTATATACTATTAAAAATAGTAAAAAGGCCTTATGAAATAGTTATATAGTTTCTTATTAACTGAATTACTTACCTGTTTCCAAGGACAGCATGGAGTTCAATAATCAAATTCTCTTCTTGTTGTGAGAATGCTCCTCTTTTCAAATCAGGCCTCAAGTAATTTATCCACCTTAACCTGCAGCTCTTTCCACACCTCTGCAAACCTGCCATGTATGTACCAAATGAAGTTTAATTAAATGGACTCTTATGTTTTGTTATTCATTGTGCATGTTCAAATATATATCAAATGAAAATGTATGAATCAAGTATTGAAACAAACAATATATAAATATACATAGTAGTATTATGTATGTTTGTACCAGCTAGTTTGGGAACTGAACTCCAACATCCATGACCATGTTTGGTGATGTAATTCAAAAGCTTCTCATCTTCCTCTGGAGACCAAAGTCCTTTCCTTAACTTCTGCTTGTAGCAACAAGAGTGTCTTCCCATGTGTACGTTAATCTTAAAATCTTATCTTCAACTCACAAACTTTGCTTTGGAAAACACTTTTCTAAAGCTGCAAATTATGTTAAAACTTTTTATTTTTTTCTGTCGAAACAAAGCTACGTGGAAACGAGAGAGAAAAATTTGGTGGGGTAAGGGAAAGTGTTTAAGAGTCCCTTAGACAAGCAAGTTGAGAAAATAAATGGCAGCTTGATAGGGAATCAAATAAATAGGAAGTGCCTTAGAGGAGAGAAAGTTGTACTCAAGAGGTTATTGAAAAGTGCCATTTTTAATATATATATATATTAGGGGAAATGAATTATCTGTATAGAATAGACATTTTAGATTGAAGGCATCTCTATTATCTGACACGTGTCAATGTTCAACACTAAAATATATAATTACATTTAATTTCTTTTATTATTTAAATTATTATCGATGTCAAAGTGTTTAATGTGGTGTAAATATTGGTGTCCACGTCATTATTTCATAGCTGGTATGTGTGTGTATATAATTAATGACATTACTCTCCTTCTTCACAAGACAAACAATCAACATAATAAAATGGGTCCCACCAATAATGTTTGGACGGTCCTGATGTCACTGTTCCTACATCCTTTCCAACGGGTGCATATAGGAGAGTAGAACAACACAATGTGATTTTGCTAGTTTGACTTTGATGTATGTAATTATAAATACATTATAGTAAGATATGAGTGATGATCATTATTATATGCTAATTTTTGCTAAGCAAATGCTACAAAGCTAGCTAGGAAGGTTCTCACTTTTCACCGACCTTGGTAGTTATGTGCCATGCTGCTTAGAGCTGAGATTCTTATATTGTGTGTTTCAAGTTTTCAAATGTGACGAGATGTCTCCATTCTCAAATGATATAATGGAAATAAGAGAGAGAGAAAAAGAGAGCTATGTATAGAATTTGAAGGGGTGGCTTTGCTAGTCTAAACCTACTCCAAGAAGAGTAATATGAAATATAAATTAACCAAGTTAGAAAAATTCTCGTGTGTACAATTAAAACCTTAGAGTAGCAATGTATGCAAAAAAAAGCATACTTCATTAAATTGATGATAACATAACCTTAATTCTCTAGGTTCTTTTGTTCCCTTTGGTGATAATACTCAAAATTTTGAAAACTCTATCACCCTTTCCTTTTCTTGAATAACTTTATTTTCTCTTTGGCTTTTTAGGTGAATTTTTTGCAAAATTGCTTTTGACATATGAGAAGGTTAATTCAACTAACTATCCAAATGGTTCATTATTTTTGCAACTTGAAAATTACGTATCTTATTTTTTTTAATAAAATAATTAAATGTGGTTTTTCTTGAATGTCAAATTTTCTGACTTCATACGACTTCTGTGGTTGTGTGGAAAGATACTAATTAATAATTAATAAAAACCGTTGTATTTTTATGTAGGGTACTAAAACCAAAGTTAATAATAGAAATAAACAACTGTACTTCCATATACAAATGTGACAATCACAATAATGCATTTGTCCCTTGTTTATTTCTTGTACCCTGCATTTCTGCCTCACAAATATATACGAAAACAGGACAACTTTGGATCATCCAATCTTACAACAATTGCACCCATACTCACGCGGTTAAAGAGTCTCCACTCTTCAATAAAGATCAAATGGCCTAGACTTGTATTCTAATTTTACCAAGTGCCATGTTTGGTTTAGCTTTCGAACTGAAAAGATACGTGTAATTTTTTCCATTCTACCGTAAAATTAAATATGTACTAAATTGACTTTAAAATATACATTGTAGTGCAAACCGCTATATGTTTTATATTTTCATTTATATGTCCATCGCACCACTTTTTCGATTTAGTGTTTTGGTGGATTAAGGAGTGTGAATGTTTTTAAACTATCATTAATTTTGATTCCCTGACAGTGTGAGACTTTTTAGTGTACTAGAATAATAGTCCTTAATCGAGAGCTAAAAGAATTAGTTAAAGACTATCTCAACCCTGATGCGTCACTTAAGCTCTTTACTTCAGAAGCAATGTTAAGCTGTCAGACTCCAAATTTGTACAGTTTTTTTACAACATTATCCACTTTAAATCTTAGATAAAGTATCACAATTTTATTTTTATTTAAAAAAATATTTTAGTGGATTAAAAAATATATTAGTTTATAAATTATTAGAGTCGAATTTCTGACATTTTAATTTAAAGAAATACAAATAATGAATGAATAAGATATGGTATATCTTTTATCATGGGAGAATATTGTACGCGTCACTTCATAAACACAACAGAATGGCAGACCAAAGTGGCTATCATACATCTAGCTAGGTTGTAGCTATTGCATAGACATACAATAAAGAAAAGATTACTACTATCAGTCAAAGTTAAAATGTGGTGTGTTTGGAAAGAAAATGGTTATGTGATTTTGGTCTATGTACCATTTCTCACTCTAGTCACAAATCACAAAACAGATGAGAGACCAAAGGTCCAAAAAGGCCACTGTGGACCAATGATCTAGAAAATATATACTTATGCAATATAAATCAATTTATACATACATACAAAATATAAAAAGTTATATAACTTTGTTTTATTATTAAACAATGAATTACATTTAATAAATAAAAATGTTAAATATGTTTTATTTTTTTTTATAAAATAGCCGGTTACAATATTTAATCTCTAAAAATATTTTCATCGATGTTTAGTATCTAATTTGGTGATTTTAGAGGCTAAACACACACAAATAAATTTTTTCACAAAAACCATAAAACTAAAAATTTGATACAATAATTTGATAATAGTTGAAGATAGAATGAGACAAAATAATCAGGATCAAATTTAAATGGCCACCCTGTTAGCTAGCTAGGGTATTATTGTCATCAATGGAAGATTTCCCAAAATGTAAAAGGGAGGGATTATTTATTGCATGTATAAACTACAATTCTATAAACTTGAGTCTTCGCCTTCTTTAGTTGGATGGCCTCTTGAATCCAAAGACTAACAGAAAAAGAAAATCAGATAGTTATATCATGAACTAGCTAGTAATTAGCATGCATGTTTGGGAAAGGACAGATCATTGATCAATAGAAAATAAATAAACTCTTATGCTTATTGATCAATTAAATAGGTAGGTACTCCATTTACAAAATGTAACACAACAATCCTAATCCTAGCTAGTTAGTATATGAAAATATCATTATTATAAAATACTTTTTATTGGGTACGTGTTTTTTTTTTATAAGCATTTGGGTACATGTTATTATAATATTATTAATATTGTTTTTTTTTGGGTAAGTTCGTTACAATAATCTTATTCGAGATGTATTAAATACTAAATATAAATATGTCTTCATATAGAGATTCGAATTCGAGTTCACCGGAATTTAACTTATTCCGTTAAATCTAACGTCGTTGATATTATTAATATTATTAATGTGAAAGAAAAAATGCATAATAATACTATAATAATACTATGAGGTCAAAAAAGGTTGTTTTTGAAAGTGTGTTCTCATTGCCAATTTTAAATTAAATAATTAATGAATTGAGTTGGAATTTTTTACCTAGAGCACTCACCAATATTCAATTGTTTGATATATTTACCCATGCATGTAAGTTTTTCAATTCAATTCACAGCTCTAAAAACTAAAAACTATCCTTATTCTCTCAAATCTCAATAATAATACAAACTTATATACGACCAGTTTGTTTGTTTAAGTGGGGAAATTAAAAAATTAAAGTGATAAGTAAGTTGCAAATTAAATTCTCACCATAAGTCAAATGTTAACAATATTAATATTAATATTAGCCATTCCAAAAATACAAACTTATATTAATTAATATGGATACCCTTATGAGATAGCCTGTCTTGGCTCTGACATTGTGAAGCTTCCATGACCTTAGCCGTGTCCTAATTCAGCCATCCAATGTACATTTGAATTATATATAAAAAACATAATGAGGATATGCTTAAGTATCCGCACCTCATCATGAACTTATAGTTATTATAGGCTTATCTTATATTTTTCATGTGAGCTGTTAAGTGAAGTCAAACTCAAAAATTTGTAAAATGTTGCTAATATATTTTCCAATATGATAGTATACGTTAATAATATGTGTCTGCTTCGGTGTCTCTATGTATTTTTTTTTATTAAAGGTGTCTTTGTATATTTGCTAAAATATAAATTAAAACAAATAATCAATTGGGTCGTATAAATAATTAGTGAGCAAAATGAAGTTGGTCAGCTACGGCTTCGTCGTATCTTTTTCCGCTTTTTTCTTTGATTCATTGCAATTGAAAATTGATGTCTCTGTTTATGGGAATCAATATTCTCTGACACCAAATGATTGGAAAATATATATGAATTACGAAATAGCTAGTATGTTTTAACAAATTAAAATCTAAATTGGACTTACTTTTATGTAATCAAAGTTTAGTTTGTACAGATAAATATTCGCTATAACTCAACTGCGTGATAATTCATTGAAGGGACCGGATAAATCCACAAATAATTAAATGTTATAATTAATTTTTTATCATATGTAATAAATGGATGCTTACCTTACTTCAAGGTGAAAGTGTTTTGTTTTGATTTTCGCATCTACAAGATTTTGATTTTCAAATTCTATTATGTTTGTATAAGATGATTGAAAATATTAAAATTTTAAGTGTTCAAATACTTCAATTTAATTTTTTTTATTCTTAATTTTTTAATTGGATAGAATAAAAAAATTATTGATTCTTAAAAGTTTTGGTCGGGTTACTTTTATCAAATTTTTTAAAAAAAAATTGGAGCCAATTTCAAAATATGAATAAGGGAATCAATTTACAAA
>JBBPBP010000001.1:6251721-6275522 GCA_037974735.1 Cicer chorassanicum | reverse complement strand
TAAAATCTTTTTTTTAATTGAACAAAATTACATATATAGTAAATTTTAATACTTATTTATTTTTATTAATATAAGATATTATATTAGTTTATTATTTGTTGGTTTTTATTTTTTATTAATAATACTTATTGTTTTAATTTTTCTTACTATATTGATGATTATTATTCTGTAATATTAATTTTTAATACATGGAGTACATGTTATATTTTACGTCAAATTTATTAATTTAATGTGGTATTCTAATATTAATTTTAATTAAAAAAACTACAATTTACAATTAGATCAAGTGAAAACCAATGTAATTTAAACCTCATTTAATTGGATTAGATCACATTTTTTAAAGATGTTAACCAAATCAAAACCACGGTGATTTTAATATTTAGATTGAATAATTTTTTCTCAAAATCACTCCACATTGCCACATTGTGAATAGTCCTATAACATATTTGTATAAGTCTAATGACTATGTATTGATGATGTAAAAAAATTGAACAATGCTATTTGGTACAAAATATTTGCAAAAGAAAAGAAAGAGAAAAACACATAAATTAGGGGTTTTCACCCATTAACAATTGGATGACTATATATGACATAATGGATAGTTACAATTTGATAGAGTTAGATGTTACTAGATATTATTCTTCTATTTTTGACAATTTGTAACGATTAGATATTACAAACATTTCTCGTAACAATCAGTATTTTCCAATAAAAAATTACATCGTAGTAAAATGAAAACTCAACATCTTATTATGTATGTTTATTTAATAATCATATTTTAAAATAACTGTCCAATACTTGATTTTTATTGGACCTTAATTAGTTTGAAAGTGTATTTCTTTTTCTATGTGTATATGTTTGAATTTTTTTCAGTTTAATCATCATAAAATAAAGGAAAAGCAAGATAATATTTTTGAATTTTTTTTACTAAGAAAATATTTTTGTAATTAAAAATAGATTATTTTTAAAAAAATTTAACCCTAAGTCTTATCTTAGATTGATTCCCCCTTTGTTGTTCTCTCCTTCTTTGCATGATCTAGCCGCCTCCTTTTTTAATAGGGTGTTTAGATTTAATTTTTAGTTTGAAATTATTTATCTAAATTATTTTATTTATCTAAATAATTAAATTTCGCATATATTTAATATTTTTTCTTCGTGATTTTGTCGTCTTAGTGTAATGTTTTGTTTGTGATATTTGTGTAAAGTTGTTTTAATTTCTCAATGTGTTGTAGTGTTCATTTGATTCATAATGGACAAATCATTTTCAATCCAATGCAAATTTAATTAATAAATTTGACGTCGTCAACGTTACAACTCTGAAAGCATAGTTATTTTAGATAAAAAATTATCATATTTATAGATTATGTTACATTTGTACATATTTTGTCGTTGTATGTTATTAATCTATATATTATGTTGTAATTTTATTCACAAATTTATTTATTTTAATTTTAACAATTTTAAAATATATTATTTTTTATCAATATAATTTATATCTACTTGAACACCGTTTTGTAAAAAATAACAAGTTGAATTGTGATGTTGAGAATTGATGTAATATATGAAATAATGTGCTCACACCTTAACTATGATAAATTTTTGACTTAATGGCAGCAACAACCATAATGATGTAACCTAAAATCATAAAAGAAAACAGACAATAATGGTTGTTTAATTAAAAGAAACAAGTTGCCTTAAAATTATTATTAGCAAAAGTTTCCTAATTTTTGTCTAAGTACATGCGCCGGCATTAATTTTTTTTGATTAAATCGGTATTAATTAATTTCACATCACATTTCTGTTGTTTTGACATTATCTGATCTTTTATATAAAGATGCGTGTTTCATTATTATTTTTTTTATCATAAAAATGTAGTCCTTTATCCCTAAATTTTAGATTCTTTTGTGAAAGTTCTTTATCCTTATTTATAAAACACAGTAAAGAAAAACAATAAATGCTATGATGTATAAATAAACAATAAATATTACGATAAAACTATTAACTAATTATCCTTTTTAAATGCAAAATTTATAAAAACAATATCAATTATTAACAAATTTAATACTACTATTTACTTTATAAATTCACTTAATTTATTTCACGAGATCCTGTATAGGTACAAAGAGAGCATTTATTTATGAATTCCATAATCTGAAGAAGACATTTAATTAAATTTTGCTTAAGAGGAATCTTGAGAAACCAGAGTCCACAAGGAGATTTATTTATATATATCCAAGTTTGACAGGAGGGCCCAAACATTTCCAACCGTTAAATGCAGAAATTTCTTTACACTGATCTGGTCCCCATTAATCACTCCAATAAAGCTACTAGTCACTTTGCTACAGCTCACATCACCTATATCATCAACTTTTTAATTTCCTATTTTATATAGTTTTTAATATTTTGTATTTTAATGTAGAAACTTTAGTGACACATTAATCCTAATCCTTCTAAATCATTGAGACCACAATAGTATACCACCAGCTCATGTGACATACAGTCTGTCAAACATCTTTGTTTCTTCCTTTTTGTGTGTAGAAAAAAATATACAAGTTGTTGTTCATCCTAAAGTTGAACTGGCTTTCCTTCTTTTTCTTGGAGTTGTTGCCAACCATATTATTCCCCTCACTTGAAACTTTCTTTATTTGTTTCTTCACATCTTAATTAAGTTCTCAACAACTTCACTTGGAACCTCACTTCTTTTATTTTTTGTAAGCTTGGTTTTCACATCATCAATATGGCTAGTGAGACTGTTGAACTTGCATCTGATCATTCTTCTACTACTACTACTCACGAGGTTTGTTTTTCAGTTTCAAACCTCTCATGATCTTTTAACTTCTTCACTTTGTATCTAAGTTTAAGCACACGTTAATTATTTTGATCAAGCTTATGTATATGTATTTTTTATGTTTCTTTTTTGGAATCAAGCTTGCATGTCTTTACTCAGTGGATAGTTATAAATAAAGTTTACTTGTAGATGTTTTTTTAAAAAAAAAAAATATATATGTGAGTTTGTTTTGGTAAAGTTATTTACTAATAGAGAAAAATTCAAAGTTTGCAGTGTTTTTTGTTTATTTATTTCTCAGCCTTATTTTTATTCCCCTCAATTGTAATAGATTATCAAGTATTTGTGATAACTTTGGTGCATAAAAATTCTATTTTATACAAGACTGAGTGAGATATACAACTTTGATTACTACAAAAATGAAAAAGAAAATGAATTTAACTGATACCTGATCTGATTCAACAGATATAAATATAGTCAGTCTAGTGATCTAGAAAATAAGTATTATTGAGGACAAAATGAATTTTTTTTTATACATAATTAAAAATTGATTTTATTAGTTATTTGTATTTTCCTCGCTTAGACATGTAATTCTAGTATCATTTGGCTATTATATGTAAAAGTTTTATGTCTATTTTTTTTCATTTAGTGTTGCCTTTGTTATATTCACGTAAATTATCACGTAAATTACAATAAAGTTAATGTTAAGATCTTAAAAAATTGATCAAGTTTTGTTGATTTATATGACATAAAGGGACTAATCGGATTCAAAACTTGAAGTCCTATGGATATGGTCCAAATGGATTAGAATTAGAGATGTATATCTGAAATACACAGATGACAGCATGGAAAAGCAAGAAAAGTGAAAAAAGGAAAAAAGTGTTCAATGTTTTAACCTTTCCTCTCGCATGGTTCTTTTGCACTAGAGTCATAGACAAGTTAGAATCATGCAATATGTAATGTTAATGTGGATTTTAACAATGATGTTCTTTATGCAGACTATTTTTTGCAAAGTTTTAAATTATTAATAAACTAAACAACATGGCAGTAGATAAAAAAATATGGCAAAGATTCACTAAATGGTTTCTTCGATATTTGAACTGCGGCAAATATCTTTCAAATTTATTTTATTCTACCATGTTTCATAAAATGTTCCCTAGTTTCTTTTTCTTCTAAACATCGATTTGTTGTTAATGCATAAGCGCTTCATTTAACTATCAACGTTTTTCCATCTTTTTATTATGTAGCAATTTGTGAAACAAGAAAAGGACGAATCTATTGCAGAAAAGATCAATTCCCTAGCCAATGAAGATGGAGACAAACATGATGACAAGCCTGACGATACGCAAGGTCAAGTTACTCCTTCGTCCAACACAGAAGGAGATGACGTGAAGGCCGAGCTTTCTGTTGAAGATAATCTGCAACCTGACATAGTTGATGATGCACAAAATCCAACTGCGGAGAAAGAAAATGAAGAGAAGGTTGAGCCTGTTGTTGCGGTAGAAAAAATCGATGATTCTGCGCCATTAGAAGCTGTTGCAGATGCAGTTGCAGTCACAGACATTCAGAAAGAGGAGAAGGATCTGATTCCTGAATCACAGACTATCAATGTTGCAGAACCGGTACATGATGCAGCAGTAAGCCAGCAAGACGAGCCACCATCCACTGAACCTGCTGTGGAGGAAACACCACAGCAGATACAAAGGGAGCCTGTAGAAACAGATGAAGAGAGTCAACCTAAGACAGGAGACATTCCAGAAGCTGAAACCATTGAAAAATCAGTTGACACTGCTGAAGAATCAACCGATGCAGCTGAGACTAATCAATCTGAAGAAGAGGTAGTGAAACAGGCCGAAATTTTGGAAACGAGTGCCGAAAAAGAAGAAAAGCCCGAGCCCGAGCCTGTGGCCACTGAAGAGAAGGAAGTAACAGAACAAGAAAAAGAATCACAAGAAAAATCAGAAGAGGCAGCACAACCAAGCGCAATTGCAATTGCTGATGCTGAGCCCTCAGCGGAAGCCGACGAGAAACAGAGCAAGACCATAGAGGAAAAGACAACAGCGGAGATATCGGAAGAGACCAACAACATCGAAGTGGAGCCTACAGAAAAAGGAGAAGACGAATCTGTGGTTACTGATGTTGAGCCTACAGAAACAGAAAATGCAGAACCTGTGGTTACTGAAGTTGAAGAAAATCAGAAAGAACCAGAACAGCATTCAACAGAACAAAAGGAAAAGGAGCAATCAAACACATTTGCTGCAATTCCTGAACACTCTGCAGAGACCAGTGATGCCATTGCTGTAGAAGAAAAAACAAGAGAAATAGAATATGAGGTAGACCTATTGAAAGAGACTAACAACGACGAAGTAGTGTCTACAGAAACAGAGAAGGCAGAGCCTGTGGGTACTGAAGTGGATGAAAAACAAAGTGAACCAGAAATTCAAATATTCAAACAAGAGGAAGAAGAGAAGCTAGAGGAATCAGCTGAAGTTCAAGAACTAACCGCTGATACATTGGAGGTTAACCTTCCCAAAGACTCGGATATTGAGGTGGTGAAAGAGACCGATAACTCAAAGTCGGAAGAGAACACAGATACAGATGCTCTGTCTAATGGAGTGGAGGAAAAGTCAAGAGAACAATTACAAGTAAGTGAGGAAGTTGGGGAAACTAGTAAGGAGGTGGAGCCAAAGGAAGCAACTGAAAAAAGTGAAGGATCTCTAGATGCCACAATCAAAGACTCCATAGCATTCAATGAAGAGAAAACTGAAAAGGAGGTGGAAAGTGAAACTAACACCACAGTGAATACGGCACAAGTTTCACTGAATGTCAAAGCTCAGGAAAACCCTGCAAGTCTGGAGGAACCATCTCCTGAAGTTGAAGAAAAAGTTGTTGAAGAATATGTCAAGAAAGAATCAAGCTTCACTGATGCGATTGAGTCAAAAGAAGCGGCCACTGTTATGGAGAACCCTACTAGTGTCGAGGAAAAGTTCGTTGTTGCTGCAGAGGATGAAAAGAAGGAATCAGAAGCACCTGATGCTGTCCAAGTATCTTCAAGAGAGGTAGAGGTTGATATCAAGAAGCCTGAGGAACAGAAGGATGCAACGGCAGATATACCTGAAGAAGGGAGCGTGAAAAATGAAGAAGTTGATAACAAGAAAGGAGATGCTGACACAAAGGTGGATGAAATCTCTAATGCTGTAAGTGCACCTGTTAGAGAAACACTGGCATCTAAATTTGAAGAAAAAGAAGAGGAGGAATTTGTTAAAACTGGAGCAGCTAATTTGGAGAAAGAACAAAATGAGGAGCCAGTGAAAACTGAGGTTGAAGCCACCAAGGAACATGATACAACAAAGACATCCAAGGACCTTCCAAAAGAAACTCCAGCCAAGCCAGTTCAAAAGCAGTCAAATAACATCATATCAAAGGTAAAACAGTCACTAGTGAAAGCAAAGAAGGCTATCACCGGAAAATCTCCATCTTCCAAAAACCTGTCCTCAGAACCAAAGGGGGACATTAAAGTCAAATAATGGGACTGAGTGAATTAAGTTTGCAGATTTTACATATTTGTTTTCATTTTTTCATTGTCGTCGGGTGCATAGCATTATAGCATATATGTTGGTTTTTATACATTATTTTATTTTCTCTGGAATTTGTTTGAATGCAAAAAAGGTGTGCAGAGTGCAGTGTATATAGAAGATGGTCTAGACCATGCTTTAGGAAGTGCCTGTAAAATTTGATTGTTTTGTTCTGCTTTATTCTTTAAAATATATGCAGTTTGTTCTTGATGGTTGTTTGAAAAATGAAAGAAGCAATTTTTTACTTTTGAGGCTTAAAAATGACATGCTTGTACTTCTGTACAATGACCTGTGAAGAATGATGTTCTAGTATTGATTGTTTATTGCGAGGCTGTTTCAATCCTTATGTATTCATTGTACTTACTAACTAAAGGAGCTTTTTCTATCACAACCAGTTCTCCTGTTCAATACCCCAAAAATTGCATTGAGTAATTGTTAGAAAGTTGAAGAACTGAAAAGAGAAAGAATGAGAATTGCAAAGAAGGAAAAGTAGGTGAAACAAAGACATGGATACAAGGGAAAAATACTAGCCTCGATACTATGCCGTCTGAATAGACGCTTCTAAACCACTTATAATCACGGTTTATCAAAACAAGCGATTATTGAACTGTTTTTACAGTTTATACCATACTAATCATTAATTAACCATATGATCTTCAATGAGAACATTTGTTATGTGAATACAAATCTAGGCTTTTTAATGAAATGGGGAAAAGTATAATGATGATAACTAGTATGGCATATTTGATATAATAAACAAACAAAACCTTTAGTACTCTAGAAGCACTAAAAAGACATGCACAAATGTGACATCACATTAGTGCACCTAGAGTATCCATTTTCAAGTATATGTGACACCACTTCTCTAATTTTGAAGGGCAGGAAGAGAGAGAGAGTAGATTGCCAAGGAAAATAAATTATTATTTCATTAATCCAAAGAATCACTATGAAAGATCTGAATCAAGCATTTGAATGCATAATGTAGATATATGAATAATTTTTGCCAATTGGTTGAACGGGTTGCGCTACATGGATGTACAAATGAGTGACGAGTCCAAAGATACCAAAATCTGTGCAGTTTTCTAATTGGGGAAATTAGAATTCCCATCACTATTTTGACAGGTCAACCTCAATGACTCAGAAATATCCTCTGTAATAATCTTGGATTGAACTTGCAAAGATGAGAAACAATAGATTTTGGACTCACATTTCTGAAAACCCGATTCTTCTGTTAGCCACAATCAAAGCGGTGTATCAATCATAACCTGCGGGAACAACTCAACAATAAGTTTTTTTGTTCGATAATGAAACTCATATATGCTTAATGACGATGTAAAAGGTGAAGTTGAATGACTTTGTGTATGCATGCATTAAATGATACAAGTTCACAATACTTACCAATCACAAAGTGATATTGCCAGGATTAGCAGTTCCACTGTCATCAGCAACTGAGGCATGACCACCATTATGCACCGATGCTGGCTGTTTAAATACAGCAGTTGTTGGTTCACGCTAGTATTAGCATAACAGAAAAGGAGAGCGTGGAAACAAAATGTTTTATGATAGAATACCAAATAATCGCTTTAGAGTTTGACTATTACATTTTATTCTTAAAACATTTTTCAGTTTCTTTAATAAAAAATTGGCCTATAAACCATAAAGTTACACTTGTCAAAGTTTCTTTGTGGAATATCACTGAATCACGGGCCAAAAGATTAATATCAGCAGCCATACTACCGTAACAAACTTGCAATCAACAATCTTAAGAACACTTATGAAATTAAGCAAAATTCTGATGCACCTTCTTTTAGAAGAAATATTTATAAACAATTCAGTATAATGAGAATGGTGATTTCAATTGGCCTAGAATGACTGATATCACAACCGACAGCAGCAGAAATGGAGAGCGATGGGCTTCTAACTTTATTAACTTCATGAAGGTCATCAAATGAATAACACTAAGCAAGACCATACTATTGTAATAAATCAATGAACTATACTTTTGGTGCTGACACTTTGTCCTAAAAAATCGTCTATCTACTTTTCTATTGTGTTGTATTGTAAGTACATTTTATTGTATTTCGTGTATAATGTTCGTTTTAATTTAATTCGCTTGTTTCAGCTTCATATTATTTACATTATCTGAACTTATTTCAATTTCAATATCCATGTTATATGTTTTTAAATTTAAATTTAGAAAAGAATGTATTGTTAAGGGAAAATTTGTACAAAAAAATGTCTGACCAAAATTGGTAGCTACTTTTGGAGTTATCTTTATATTATGGTATAGATAAAAATTCACGAAATATGTCACTATACACACCTGGTTAGGGGTCTGGCTTGTAGTGTCACGGCCACTGGTGCTTTGCTTAATTTGTGAGTCCACATTTGGAGTAGGATCTTTTGAGCCAGATGCTGAAGCCGGATTCACAGTTTCAACAGGTCCTGCGGATCCATAAGCAGATGTTCCCATAGCCGATGAGTTCATAATAGGCCCTCCGGAAAACGGAAATACAGGAGCTTGCGGCATTGGCATAGAAATTCCCTGACCTTGAAGCCCAAATCCTTGAGGATTTGATCTTGCCATCCCATGTATAGCCGAGGGTCCAGACATATGTGCAACAGGGATATGAGCTCCCTGCATCTGTGGCACTTGAATCATTGGAAATCTTGAAGATCCACAGTTCATGTCAGGGATTCCCATCCCATATCCCATACCTAACCCCATATGCATGCCGACACCCAAAGGTGAAAATGCAGCCATGTGTGGTGCATGCATGTGCTGCATTCCAGCAGGTAACATCATTGGAGGCATATATAAACCGGCTCCCATTGACATCATCTGCATAAGAAGATAGGAATCAATCTCTAAGATACAAGTAGTTCGTTTATAATCGGAAAACTTAAAACTAAAATATTTATGCCAGGATGGAATGAGATTACTTGAACTTGGAGCTGAAGTGTTTTTAGATACTCAATTGCTTCGTCCAGCATAGAAGCTTTATCCACCTAGAACATATGAAGTCAGAAATAAAAATATAAATGAGGAATCAAGTATGCTAAAGTATACAAGAGAACACTTGATGAAGGAAAGACTATGTTTCATATTAAAGTTGAGGATCCAAAAGTTGCAACTAAATGATTGATCCAGGTTTGTTATCTGATGCAGTAAAATTTAACTTTCAATAATTTCAAAAATCTCCCGTATTCAAAAAGAACAAACTTCTGTAATTTTATACAGTTTTTCAGGTGTATCTAACAAGAGAAAAATTAGAAAGAAAAAGAAAAACCTTATTGCAATTAGGTATGAGTTCTTGTAATGCACGCATCTTCTCGTTTATCCTGTCTCTTCGCCTCTGTATCCATACATTATGATCACATGAATTGGAAACAAAATAAGCTCAAGAGGGAAACAAACAGCAGATGGTCTTGCTCACCCTTTCAGATAGATTATGCACTTCAGCAGCACGGCTTCTTTTGGAACCGATAACTCCTCGTCCGGAAGCTCCCTTTTTAACACCCACCGATTCATCCTCAACATCCTTCAAGTGTTTTCTTAGTTTATAGAGGGAAACTATAAAATAAGTAAGAAAATAATGTAAATCTATATCATAAACTTACTTCACTATGGCATTCAGAGTCCTCCGGGTCTCTACTTTTCCGTTTCAAATTTTGATTTGGATCATCCAAGCCTCTGTCTGCACCATTGCCAGAGCAAACAGAAGAAGAGGCTACCGCCACCTCCACACCTTTTTCAACAGTTGTTTGTCCTTTAGCGTCACCGTGGCCAAGAACTTGATTGGAAGGTTGATCATTCTTAACTCCACTCTCTTTGCAAGCAGGCTCTGATTGTTTAGAAGCCACAACTTTCAGTTCAAGAGATTTCGGCTGCAAAGGTTTCAAATCAACCTTGGGTTGCTCCACCACCTTCTGACAGCGTGTTTCTGGTTCCTTTGAACATTCACCGCTTGAATTAACAAGAGTCGACTCAGGAGGATTGCTGCTAGTCGAAGCAGCGCCTTTACTCTTGACTGCGATACTATCTGATCTTGCTGAAGCTGAAACCAAACCAGACTTCAAGCTAATGTTCTGAAGATTAGCTCTCACAATAGCAGCAGGCCTTGCAAAATGAGAAAAATTCATCAAACTGGAACTATTTCCAGGCATTTTAGGATCTTGCTTCTGCACCTTTAAGCTAGGAAAATCGCTCGAGGAAGATGTAATGCGAGTAATTTCACCATAAGGCACATCCTGGTTAGCATTAATTGCATGATTATTTTCAGCTACATCCGATGCCCTGGATCTAACAGTTAAAAATGACATCGATGGAGGGTATAACTGACTAGTGCTAGCTTTACTAAGTCTTGCAGTCTCAACCGGTTCAGCTGAAGAACCCTTAGAAACATTCATTGGTTCTGCAGAATTTTTATGAGACTTCCTAAATATCTGATTTCCATGACTCCTTTTATCCAATAGAGTAAAATTATTCAAGGCAGCAGGAAGGTTATTCGCCGCGACCGTAGGTAGTTCATGTAAGAAATTAGAACCATATTCATTTTGCAAAGAGCCATCCATTGAATAATCCAACCAAGGCATCATGTCTTCATCCTGACCAACATCTACTACATGTGATGGCACTGACATTGGAATCTCATTCAATCCAGTTTCTAAATCCCCAAACTTTCCAGTCTTTGGATTGTTACCATATCCTCCTACTCCTATGTCTTTATCTCGACCTCGAGGACTATGAGATGGTAGGCAGTGAGATGGGAAACTCCTGCAAGATGGACTCTTTCTAACTCTACTTGATTGACCTTGGTTTGAAATCTGACCACTCCCCCAAACCAGCTCAAAAAAATCATTCTCAGACCTACACATTCAAAATCCAAAAGGGACAGAGCTAAGAAACAAAAAAACATAAACAAAAGAAAGCATTTCATTTCATCAAACACATGAAAATGTTACATATAACAACAGCTTATGCTAATGAACTTACTCAGAAGGTTGATCAGCTACACTTTTATTGTTAGTCTCATTACCAAGATTCTCTCTAGCCAACCGGTATAACTCATAAAGAGGCATGGTGAATCAAAGGATCAACAGAACCAAACCACTACCAAAAAACTCAGACAAAACCCCCCAAATCAAAAAACCAAAGCTCTTAGCATTGCTTCCAACACATTCTGATGTATAAACTTTTCCACCTTTGGATACCAAATGAAGCTTGAAGACAAAGTAGAGAGAGACTTGACGTAAGCCAAACTACACTATGAAACAATCATCAATAAATCTCTATTGATTTTAAAAGGAAACAAGCTTACATCAATAATTTCCAAATAAAAAAATAACCCTTTATTTTAATACCCTTAAAGTCTTTATCATTGAGAAACAAAAGTTACTTAACCATAATACAAAATTAAGTTAATAAAACAACATCAGTCAAACAAATTCTTTAACAGTTAACAACTTATATATATATAGTATAAAATATCATGCTTACAAACCTTGATAAGTGAAGTAATGAACTTTAATCCGATCTCTTTTTATATATTCTTTATTGTTTTTTTTCTTCTAATCAGCATTCAAGTCGGCACACCACAAAAACACACAATCCAAGTTGAGTTTTTCCACCGAATAGAGTGTGTGTGACACTGTTTCACGGCTAAGATCAAGGGTGACCCACGTAACTTCAATAACTACAAACACAAAGTGATAAGACCCAGTTCACTCTTTTCAACTGGGTACTCAAAAAGTTACAAAATTTCAGGAAAATAAAAAATAAAAAAACTTAGCTTCTTCACAGTGAAAATGTTACTTTTTTTTTCTTTCTAATCCAAATGCAACAATATTTGAGTGGGAGTTATCATTATTCATTCCCAATTCACATAATCCCCGCCAATTAAGTTATCAAAAAAGCAATCTTTCAAGCTCGAACAAAGAGAAAACCCAAAATGAACGCAGAAAGCGGCGAAAGATTTGTGGAGTTGCAGAAAAACCAATGCAGCAACACAACATAGAAAGAGAAAGAGAGATTCAGGGGTTTATTAACCATGGTTAATCACGAGTTAAAATAGTGGTTAACTTTATGTAAACTCTAGTAAAACTAATACTTCATTTTCTAATATGCATATTTTAACATATTTTTTTTATTGATTAAAATTCATATAAATTATACTAAATAAAAGTTAATTTCATATGAAATTTTATTTTAAAGAAATCTATGTAAATTATAACCAATCAAATAAAATATTAAAATGTGCACATTATGAGTGTATTTTTAGCTTTATTCTCTAAACTTTTAACTTCCAACGATTAACCCTCCTTTTAAGCGAGTGAATCACACGCTTCTATTGGCTGGGAATTTTTTTGCCCTAAAGTGGGTGGGTAGGTTTCCCATAATAGTGTGTTGTGTGTCTCTATTCTGTGTATTTTTAAGAAAGAGTACGTTTTAAATCTTTTGAATATATTATCTTTGCAAATTGGGTTATGTGTGAGTGCATCCATAATGCAACACAACAAAATCATATCCATATCATTATAACCTGTTTGGACAGTGACACTCTTTTTAGTAGATAACCTTATAAAATAATAATCAAAATTTTTGGTTTGTTAATTGAAGGTTAAGACATTCATAAATTAAGTCATTGACTTGATCATTACTTTTTTTATATACAAGAAAACAAAAGGAGCAATCTTATTACCTTCATTGTTGGAGATATTTTGGAATAATTAATTAAGTGGTGGGTTCTAATATTTGGTAATGGCAACTTGGCATTGCAATCATGCTAGAAGAGGAGTGCTGTCCTTTTTTATGGTTTTCTATGTTTCTCCCCTTTTGTGAGATTTGAATTTGTTGCAAGAAGGGTTTTGTAATAATTATTAGATCATGTTTGTCTAAACAGGTTTATTAAATGATTATAAAACAAATGTTTATCTTGTAATTGTTTATGTATTAATTATTTTTATAATAAAAAATAATAAAATAAAATTTAATTATTTTCATGTAAATTAGTATAAGTTATTTCTATACGTTATTTTTCAAAGGTCATAAAAATAAATTAAAAATAATTTATAAACAATTGTTTTTATAAGTTTTTGCATACATTCTAACATGGGTTTATCTTAGTTAAATAAATCAATATAAATATTTTTACTAAAAAAATCAATACAAACATGTATTTAATCATTTGATATGCAATTAGTATTTTTAAAATGAGTGAATCATTTAGAATATAAAAATATATATAATCAATTATTGATAACAAAATTAAATGTGAATATTATATACAAAATAAATTAGAATCTGACTCTAGTATAATCGTAACACCCTTACATATACACATTCAAAATTTTAACAATTGTTCAATTAAAATCAGACGATTTAGATTCAAACTTGATAATTTAAATTATAAAACTAAAATTAAAATTTACATTTTTAAGTGTATCGATCATCATCAAATTATAAAACTAAAATTAAAATATGTATTTTTTATGTCTAAATGCTTGTGCTAGACCCAACACCATATTCTTAATCATTTGAAATTTAAAGAAATGATTAAAGACAATCGCTTTAATTAGTTACAGTTTTCTTTGAAAAAATTAAGGATCAGGTAGGATCTAACATGTCCCTAACCATATAAGTTATGGTTGGATTTACATGCGGTCCCCATAATTTATTGTCACTAAAATGTCCCCCATGCCTTTTTCTTTAATTAGCCAAATACTAGTGCTATATTATAATGTCAATATGTCACGGAATAGAGGTTATTGTTGCCATTTTCTAATAACACATTTTATTAAGTCACTGATTAGTTATGGGCCAACGAGATACTAATCTGCAAGGGATTGGATGTCTGCATGTTTTTAAATTAAAAAATGTACTCTCGTTTTTCTAAATAACTACTGTCCATATCATAATATTTTACGATTCTATGTATAAATAAATCATGGAATTTAAACTTTACTTGATTTTATTAATCTTGAGATTACTTTTAAAAAAAAAATTCTTTTTCAATTATTTATTTTATCATGATTAGTGTTTTTTCTTTTCTAAATAGTTAATTTAGTAGTTAGATTTACACATTTTAAATGTGAAAAAATAAAAAATCTCAAATTCAAATTCTTATATATCGATTTTTTTAAAGTTGTCAATTAAACTATTTTTATTGAACATTATGGATGATTATTTAGTGCCATTGAAACCCAAAACCCAAGGAAAGCGTCTAAAGCATCAATTTTAAGTCTCCATCTAAATTAAAAAGGGTCTTCACTCGATAACTTTTTTCGGACAAATATTCAAATAGTTTTAGCTTATTATTGTTAAGATGAATATTCATTCAATCCCCTAATTTTTTTTGATTTTTTAGTGAACTATAGTTTTCAGTATTATAAAATACACTATCGAATTTTAACTTCTATCTTCGATATAGTATTTAAGATGAAAAAGTAAAATCAGGAGTTGGTGAACTTAATATTCAATAACGCTTTAATGTACTTGTAGTCTCACTTAATTAGCTCTAACTATTGCTCACACCTCCAATGCATACTTTAATTTGGAAACTTAAATTTCATACAATGCCATAGGTATAGGCAAAACGAAATGACAATTTAATGATTTATTTATTTACTTTGTATTTGTTTAAAATTTATGTTGATTTTAACTTACTAATAAGAATATGTAAAATTTGACAAAAAAAAATATCATCGTAGTGAAGAGGATATGAAATATTAGTTAGGAATAATGATGATATATTTTTAGAAATAATAAAAATACTTATTTAATATTTTTTATTATTTATGCAAATACAAATAATTGTGTGAAGTAAATGAGCCATAAAATTATCTTTTATTATTTATAATAACTTTGTGGTAAATTTGAAGCAAACACTTTGATAAGTGGTTTAAGATGGATTGTATTTAAAAACTATTTAAAATTTTAACGACGACAAATATTCTCATGAAAGTAAAAATTCACGTTCTTTCTCATTTTGAGGATTGAAAAAGTGATTTGATCAATGTACATTTAATAAAAAAAACGAACGTGTTACTCAAAACGCCTAAGAAGAAGTACTTTTTTTTTTTTTTTATAAACCAATGTATCCCCCACATATGCAATTAAAGAAATTAATCTGAAAGTAATTGAGATCCATTGTTGTTGATCTATCTGTATATATAATTTTTGTATAGCATCAACGAGGGGATCATTCTTAGTCTCGAACAAATAGTTGATAGATTATTCAAACTATGTCACATTATATTGATATTAAAAGAAAATATCTTAATTTAATAATAAAATGTGTTTAATAATACTCATTTAATTAATCCAAACAAAAAAACTATATATAATAATAAAAACAGTGTAAAAAGAAGACTTTATAAATAAAATACCACTCAAGCAATAATAAGGTCCCATTGTAAAGCATAGATATGCATGCACTATATGAAGTGTTTGACTGTTTAGCATTTGAGGAGCCAACCCTCCAAAATGAAGTAAGAATATTTAATATTTGGGGAGGCAAGTCAAGCAAAGCAATAGTGTTCATCCTCTGCAAAATAAATAAATGATGGATGAAGATTAGAGGTAGCTAGCTCATGGTGTGGACCCGAGGGAGGCATACATGGGAAATGAACAACATCTACTTGGACCCTTCCTCACCTGGTAAGTGGACCTCACTCACCACCCTGCTATCTTTTTTGTGGTGCATGCATGTTCTACTTACTGTGCATGTCATCAGATATATATAAATATTCACACAAATTTAATTGGGGTCAATCAAGAGTTTGCGGTGCACAGATAAATACACCCTCGTTCTTAAATATAAATATACATATTTCATTTTTATTTAAAAAAAAATTAATATAATTAATGTATTAATTTATTTTGTATAAAAATTTGCTAAAATTGTTTATCATACTTAAATATTTTTAATATTAAATTTTTATATTTTAAGACAAATAATAGTATTAATTAAAGTTATGTATAAAAAATAATAAATAAATCTGAAAATTTGAAATTTGATTTATATTTATGAAAAACTTTTTTTTTCAATTAGTAGTGCTTATAATCACGAATACACCGAATATTGGATTGGATTTCTAAACAAGTAGTAAACATTACCAAACATATTTCCGGACTCCTGTACTATACAACAACAAGCAATTTGTATAACTATTTTACATATATATTAAGAAGAATTTATAAATAAAAAGAAATAAAATAATATTTATAATGAATTATCTTTAATAAATATTGATAGGTTTATTTATGTATTTTACATAAAAGTTAGAGTGTAAATACATCAAATAAAAAAATATTACATTATTGACACCCCATATATAACTCCAATCTATCACCTGCAACACCGTTAATATTTGGAAAACAACCAACTTATCTACGCACACATTTTCTCTAGGGACCTTGTAATTAGAATGAAAAACATCAACCACCGACTTTGAACTTATCAATATTAAGATTCTCTTGTAAGACAAAGTTGTCTCTATCCATAAGATCTTTTTTTAATCACAAAAGATATGAATTAAATTTTTATAAAAATACTTTTAATTAAATTTAACAAATTAGAATGACAATTATTTTTATTTTTTAATAATTTAGAATAATATATATTTTATTGACAAATTTGGTGTGAAAATAACTTTTCTTAAATTTTGTGTAGATCAAATGAGTTATTCTATCTATAAAATCAGTTGTAGTATTAATAATGTATTGAACCATTGTACCCTGCGTAGACTTGTCTCTTAGCTGGGAAGGGAAGAAATTGAAAGGGTATACAATTGTCGTACGTATTCCCGCAGAGATGAAACACATGGCGGCGAACTGTAACGACAGGGATACAACAAACAAATGCACTATTACAGCGACATTATAGTACGGTACAGCAACAATAACCCAATGCGTCAGTGGCTACTGCACAGAACAAGAGAAAGTAAGAATGATGTGCTATTAAGAATTATTTTAATTAAGTTATATATTATTCTAAAATGAAATATAAAAAAAATAATAATAATAATTAAAATATTAATGTATTTGATTTTAATTTTTAATTATATATATCAAATAATCTAGTAATTTTAATTATATATATATATATATATATTTAAATAATCTAGTAATTAAACTCACACTATATGTAAAATTTAGGAATTCTTGACTCCAAAACTTTAGCATCTACGTATAGATATTCTTAGTCCTTACTCTTACAAACTACTAATGAATTGTATTTACCGAACAAAATAATACATATTACTAAATTATAAACCACATTGATTATTGTTAAAAATATGTGCCACCGCATAATTAATTTAAAATTTAAAGTTGTTTAAAAAACTATTTTTTGTTATTTATTTTAAGAAGACTTAAATAATTTTTTAAAATTTTCTTTTTAACTTCCATGATAAAATCACATTTTTAATTCTTATAAAATTTTCGTGTAAGTAGTTTTAATTATTGTTAAAATGTCAATAAAAAATTTTGAATGATTTTTTAGCGTAAATCTCTACAAAATTATAAAAAAATTACTTATAAAAATAAATTTAACATTCAATTTTTATGTCTATATTTTTATTACTTTTATTTTGAAATTATAACATTCTAAAAATTCGTATTTCATTCATTAAAAGTTAAAAAATTCTCCATTTTTGTGAAGTAATTTTTGTAAGATTCTAATATTTGCAAAAAAAAAATCGTTGAAAAATTATATTGATATTAAATTTTTTTAAATATTATAAAGACTATAAATTTATTTAATTTTTAAAAAATTATTAAATTAAAAAGATGTGCCATCAAATAACTGAATATTGAGTAATATTTTGAACCAAATTTTAGAATACTAGAGTTTTCACCTACTTTTAATTAGGATAATGGACTCCATCGTGGCCTTATGTTTAGCCCATATGAACAATGAGTCCAAGTATTTATTTGGTGAATATAATATATTGGAACATTAATTTTGATAAAATCTTATCTTGTATCTTTATGGTTATACTCCTAGTTAGTTTTATATTTTACACGAATTATTTTTTTTAAAGTAATTTTTATCTTTTTATTTTTATCAATTTAGAAAATTGGTCTTTCTATTTTAAAAATTGATAGTTTTCGTTCGTCACTCGAATATTTAAACTAAAAAATTGTAAATTGACATATTTTAAATATCGTGACATACAATTTCATGAAATAGAATTATCTAGATACATTAATTATTTATATGTCATTAATTAAATTACAAATATGAAAGTTGAAAGTTAAGTTTTTTGTGTGTTTTATTACGATTTTATGGCTGATAATCATTTTATATCATCATATCATATGTCACATTATTTAAAACAAGTCATGTCGCTATTTTTTAGTTAAAATTAGAATGAGGGACCAAAATTGTCATATTTTAAAATAAAGAAACCAATTTCGTGAATTGATAAACATCAGGAGATTAAAACTGTAATTAAATCTCTTTTATCAAAATAATCCGCAAATAAAGTGTTATAACTAGTTAATTTAACAGTCATATTGACTTCTTTTATTATAATAACATTGATACTGATTTTTTATGATTATTAATTATTATATAGTCATGGCAGTTGCCAAATAAATTGGACCAAATACTATAATACTCATTCTCTCTCTGCTAATTGCAAACTATTTTTGCAGGTAATTGTGGCTGCTCCTTTTCAGACTGCACATGACTGCTAGTATATCGCTGCATGCGCAGGAACATACACAGAGAGAACACAAGAAACTGGTAACAAAACCACCCTATTTTTGTCGGCAGTGATGAACAATTAATATAAATAATAATAATGTTAGACATCACTAGAATCCCTTATCAAATTATAATAAAAAAAATCTACAGCTATAGTATTATTGGATAGGAATTCATACCAAATTTAATATTTATGCTGATATAAAAGTTTGCAAGCGTGCTTCACATACAAAACGTGTCATTTTCTAAGGATTAAACTTTCAGTAGTATAATCTTATTATACTATGCTGCCCATGATGCTTTGAGGTTAGAAATCAAAAGTTAAATAAACTCAACTTAGATCATAGGTACGATTTGTTTTATGTTAGCATACTAAATTTTTTCACTTTGTTTAAAAGTTAACTAAAAATAAAGATCATTTATAAATATAAGTCAAAAGTTCTACATTGAATGAGTTAAAGCTTAACAAAATATTTATAAATAATAAATAATTTTTATTTTACAAGTTGATTTTGTGGAATTGTGTTAGAAACAACTCAAATTTTAAATTTATATTAGAATATATTTAATTCATTGAATTACCTACTATGAGATTACTATGTACAATCATTGGTATAATTAAGGGTGGGGTTGTGGATTAGACTCACCCTACAAGTGAGTTTTGCTTCTTTCCAATCTATGGATATATTTTTAATTAAAATAAATCGTGAGAACTCATGTAAAATCCAAATTGGGCAATACATTAAAATAACAATATAGTAAAACAACGTAGTCCACTTCAGGTCAAAATATTAACATTAGAAAGAATAAAATATATAAAAGATGTCATAGGACTGACACGCTCCTTAGTCTCTTAGTTCATGACTTGAGGTTGTTGTATCAATATAATAAAGAGCCTCCCATGCTTGAGAGTCAGGGAGGGACCTTTTAAGGAGCATATTATAAACATTCACATAAAAAAATCAAAGCAAAAAATCAATAGAAAAACAATGTGGTGAACTCATAATAATAGTTGGCGCTAGAAGAAACACTGCAACAAAATTAGTTGTAGTGTTGGCAAAAAAACGAACACTAAAATGGAAAAAACGGATGCCAAGTGGTTGTTAGTGTAACACCTCAAATATTATAATAAATTATTTCTTTTAATAAAATAGAATTTTAAATAATTATTTTAGAATGTATATTGATTAGCTTTTTTTTATATGTGTGTTTTCTATGATGTACTAATTTTATATACATCTGACTAAATGAGTAGTATAAATAATAAATATTATATTTTATTATCTTATATATTTCTCTAAAAATAATAGTATTTTAGTGTACATATTTTAAAAAAAATAAGATTTTAGGCAGTTATACGTGTATATGTGCATTCGTAGTTAATGTGATATTTTCTTGTATATTTGACCAATGTTAACTGTGCACATAATTATATTTAATTATTTCTAAATATATTTTATTTTAATATTGATATTAATTTTCTTTATTTTTATATAGTTGCTATGGTATGATGGTTTTATACATATTTATTGTGATTTAGTAATTAATATAAATTGTTGATGTTATATTTATTTTATCATTTTGCTATTCTATAAAGATGATGTATTTTTATGTGATTATTTTGAAAAATATTGTAGTAATAATTATAATTATTATTTTGAATATGAGAGTTTTGGTTAAAATTATATTTATCTATGTTAAGGAAAAATAATATTATGTTAAAATGAGTATTTTGGAGAAAAAGTTTCTAACTTAGATGACTAAAATAAATTATTTGTTTATTTTTAGAAATACTAAAAAATAGACTTTGGACCAAACAACTATTTACACCCCTATTTTCCACTTCTTCATATTAATTTTGACTATTATTGTTACTGAATTTGACTTTTCTTTCATATACCTGCGAGTCTCTTTACACTCATATTTCTGCCGACTCCATTGTGTTGGGCCTTATAATCTATTTTACATCTGCACCTGTACATCTGCTATCTACACCCCTCAATCTCCAATTAAAAAAGAAGAAGAGAAAAAATAGAACACAGCAAGTCATAATGAGAGTGTTGAGGATGAGACTACGATGAGATTAACTTGTAGTGCAAAAAGCACCGCCTAAATCCAAAGTTACCATGCACAGTTGAAATTTTTCCATCCTATAGTCTCCTCATGTTGTGCATACACCACGTCTAAGGTTTGCAGCTAAGTATCCATTTCTGTAACACATACCTCGACACTTATTCCCAACTCAAATTCCAACTCCAACGAGCTTTGTCCCACAAACCACATTTAGCAACAATCGCCTCCTTCTAAAGGGAATTTTGGTAAAGCTCTGGATAATGAAGTTTGAGTGGTTTATCCCCCACCCATAATTCAAACACTTCGCCATTGCCAAGATTGCAGCTAACAAACTATCCTAAGCCACATTCATTTCTCTTTGGTCCACAGTCTAGTAGTAGTAGGTAGTGCTGTGCAAAAAATCCGGTTATGTGGCCCAAATCCAAAACCGCATCCAAATCCATTTTAAATATCCGGTTAAAATCACATGGTTATAATCCGGTTTATTTATGAACCGGTTGGATACCCACTTATGTTTTATATTTGGATTTGGTTGTTATCTGGTTTTTACCCATTCAACTTCCAAAAATTCTAAATCTCAAAAACTTTAAAACGATTATGATTTTGCCATCACCCCACCGATCTTCCACCTTTCGGCAGCGTTTTCCGACAATTTATTACTAACTTTATTTAATCAATTATTTATTACTACAGTTGTAAAAAAAACCCTAAACTCTAAAGTCTCCTTAAATTTTTTTTTTACTAAGCCCCTAATATTAAGCCAATTTTTTTAAAGTCTCCACTCATTATTTCATTATTTTTTGTGGGCTTAAAGGAGGGGGGACTCATAAGCCCACAATATTTTGTTACTTTTGAGATATTTTTTTGAAAAATTTTTCAAATTTATTTTTTTCGAAAAAAATATCTGAAAAAAATTAAAAAACTTTTTTTTTTCTCAGAAAAATTTTAAATCGAATTTTTCTAAAAATTTAGTGAGAAAAGTTTAAAAAAAATTATCGAAAAAAATCGATTTTTTTTCTCTAATTAAAAAAATTGTAAATTATTTTTTATCGAAAAAATCAAAATTTTTTTATCGAAAAATTTTAAGAAAAAAAAACCGATTTTAAAATTGAATTTTTCGAAACCGGTTGCTTAATTAAAAACCGGTTATTTAACCATAACCAATTTTACAATTGGTTTTATAACCGGTTTTAAACCAAATAATGAATTTGGGTATAAATCTAAATCCATATATTGGTTTTAAAATGGATATGGTTTGGTTTTTAAAAAAAACCAACCATGCACGGCCCTAGTAGTAGGTCTCTCCGCCAAATGAAGTTTTTCAGGTTAATTTTTCCCAACATGTACTCGAAATCTACTTTCTTGGGCCTGCTAGGAAACAATTTTGAAATTATTTTATACACGCTACTCATCAAACAAATAGGTCTATATTCATTTAGCTCATCAAAATTGTCAACTTTGGGTCATTGGGGATGAGTGATAACAAAGCAGTAGTAATAGTTAGAAAAAATTATCTTATACCTCCCTTATTTATACTGCTACTCTCACATTTTAATAAAAATCTAACTTTATTCTATTTTTAGAAAAAAATCAAACTTTATATTATGTCGTACACGTTTGTGTTTTGAAAAAATTTGAAATTTTTTTTCTCATATACAAATGTATTTAAAAAACTTTACAAAAAAAATCTGCAACACAAAATTTAAAATTTCTAAAAAAAATTTATTTCAAAATATTTGAAAAAAAGTTTTCTAAAAATATTTGTATTTCAAAAAACTTAAAAATATTTATTGAAAAACTTATTAAGGTTCAAATTTTCTGAAACACATTTATGTTATGAAAAAATTGAAAAAAGTCTTCCGTTATAAAAAATTCAAAATTTTAAAAACACATTTGCATTTTAAAATTCTTTTAAGTTTTTAAAAATTTTAGTTGAATTTAATAAAGTAAAAAAAATATTATAATTTTTTTATAAAAAAACTAAAATAAATAGTTGGTATAAAATATAAAATTAGGAGTATAAATATAGAGGTATATTGTCTCATTTCTTAATAGCTGTTATACACTTGCACGTTCCTCTCGTTTTTATTTAAATACATCCTAATCTTAAGTTTTGTAAAAAAAAAAAAACAGTGGCAGATTTAGCGTCGTTCACGTGTTAGAACTTAATTATTTTATTTATATTATATATTATGTACTAGATACCACACAGATTACCATAATGTATTGGTAAGTTCCACGGCATGCATCAAGTAAGCTTTTGTTCGAGACCAACTTTACATATGAAAAATATTTATTTTTGACTTAATGGTAAATCTCTACATTGTATATCATATTATTTAAAATATATTACATTATTATTTTTAAATTACAACATTCGAGTAACAAATCAAAATTATTAAATTTTAAATTAGAGAAATTAATTTTACAAATTAGTAAAATAAAGAAACTTTTATTTTTTTAATAAATAAATAAAAAATTGCAGATTCAATATTGATTGCAACCAAAAGTAAATAGAGTAGTTGACGTGATTCATTATAAGTGTATTTTAATTTGAATAATTTATTTTAAATTAAGAGTTGATAATAAATCATCTCACTCTAAAAAAACATTCATTTTCATTATATGTATAATATTCTATTACATTTTATGTTG
>JBBPBP010000001.1:6174026-6220747 GCA_037974735.1 Cicer chorassanicum | reverse complement strand
ATATATTATTAACATTTCTTTATGTCATTTTAATGAAAAAAATGGACTATATGTTGTGAGTAAGTGTAAAATAATTTTACACTAAGAGTTAATAATCACTATTAATTTTATCCTCTCAATTGTAATTGAACTCATAAAATAACTACTAACAGTTTAAGTTGATTATCAATGTAAAATGATTTACATTAATTTGTGTATACTCAAAAGTGCATGATTAGTGTTTTGCATATACTTCGTTAACTTATTTTAGATTTAATTGCATTTTTCTTTCCTCTATTTTATCACACCCACAAAAGGAATATCTTATTTTAAAAATCAAACTTTTTTGTCCCTTAATTACCACATTTATTACAATTTTGGTCATAATCCATTATTTTTACCTCAAAATTTGTATTTTTAGTTTAAAAATAGTTATTTTTCCTTTTCAATCCCCACTCTTAGTGCCAAAAACTTAGGTCGGTATTAAAATTGCAACAAATGTGATACTTAAGAAATCAAACAATTCGATTTTAAAAAGTAGAATAACTATTTTTGTCTCTAAAAAAATAGTCTAGTGGTTTGGTTAAGGATATCGAATGAGTTAGATGCATAGAGTATATGATTCAATCATTGACAACTTTGATTTCTCTCTTATTTTAATATATGTATTCACAATAGTAACATTTGTCTATAGAAGAAAAAAAACTATTTTTCGTAAGTACAGTAAATAGAGGACCAATAGTAAAATTAAGTATTTTAATTAAGAAAAATAGTAAAATTAAGTCTTCGTTTTATTTCATGGTCAATGAGCTGCTTCTACATTAACCACTAGTAAAAATAGCTGTTAAGGTCAGAAATCACAATTGGTTAATCAGATTAACATTAGTGGTTAATACATTATTAAAAAGTGATTAATGATAATGTAAAAATATTTTCTGTCAAAAAATAATAATTTATTTATTTTTTAAAACAGGAAGGACATTTTGCATATTTCACTCTCTCACCACCATTTTACAACTTCAATCTCTAAAAACGTTGTTATAGTGATTTCCAATTCAGACCAAATCCAAGTGAACCACACCACAATTAGGTAAGAAGGAGAAGAAGTTACTTCCGTTTCATCATTGAAGGCTTCAGCAGTAGTAAACGGTAAAGGACTTTAAACTACAAACCCCTTAGCTGAATGCTTTCATTTTTTCAATGATGGGTTAGTGAGTATTTGATTGTTATAGTAATTATGTGTTTCTCTGATTTCATTTGGAGAGGCTTACGGGATGCAGAAAGACCGTACCTTATGTTTGTATTATTGGTTAATAGGTGCACTCACAAGGTGTTTGTGAAAATGCCTCAGTGGGGTTCATTCTTAGATTGGAAATTTTATCTTAAACTTTTGTTTTACACCACCTATTTTATTATATTTGACTGGGCTTTAACTTTCTGTTAGAGTAGCAATATATCTTAAAATTTTGCCTTATACCACCTATTTATCTTCAAATTTTGCCTTGTTAACTCCCATTTTGTTAGAGTTTGAATTGTGGGACTTTTTTTGGAGCTACTTGGTCGGTTGAGAATCAAGATAGGATTGGCTTAGGTTGGTCATGGTTTATAAGGCTTTTTACTGTTAAAAGATTTACTGACTATTGTTGGTTTGTTTGGAATTGGACGTGGGAGATGGTAATGCTATATGTACTCAAAATTCAATGCCATTACATAGGTTTTATTTGGCAGAGAGGTTATTAAGTGTTCTATGTACAGAGGCTATCAAGGTTTTAGTTTTGATGGGATGCCTATTCTGGTTATGTTTTGCTCCATTTAAGTACTGACTATATAATGTCACTGCTGAAATTCCTGTCGTAAGCATGTTAACTGGTGGTAGGTTGTGATGCTTTCATTGATTGGGAATTTTTTATATTAGATAATTAGATTTGTAGCTTCTATTGTATTTACTGAAATAATGGTGGTGGTTTAATTTGTGGCTTGTTCTTTTTAATTTTAACAAGCCAAGGCAGCAAGGCTTTTTTATGAGTTGAATCTGATTGTTAATTTTAGTTTTTCTTTCTGGTTCCTGACTTGAAACATGTTATCATTCAAGTGATTTAGGTTTTGTGACTGTACATCCTCCAATGATCCCATAAAAAAATAAACCTTTTTCTTTTTTATCTGTCAGACATTTCATCATCTACAAAGATGATCATATAGTCCGGTGACTATAATCATCATCTCTGTAGGAATGACTTCGTTTACGTTTGTGCCAAATAGGTTTTTTATGCCTTGTTCAACTTCTGTTTTTCCACTTGTCTCTTACTTTTACTTTTTTGCTGCAGGTAACTGATACGATGTCACTGAGGCGCTTCTTAGGCTATTCTGATGGCGAGGTCATGAGGTCTGATGCAAAACCTTGTTCTAGATTAATGAGACACACAGCCGGAATCTTTAGTGTTGGAGGAGCTTTGGGATTTTGGGTCCTTTGCCGAATGCACTATGGTCTGTCCTACTTTTTGCCCTTGCTTCTTTTCTGTTATACACGCATGTCTGTCAGTCACCTACAGGCTACAGCTTTTGAAAGTTCAATTCTAATATATAGACGCCTTAGAACATCTCCAATGGGGGTTATTTTACCTAATAAGGACCCAACTTAAGTTATTAATCTCTGCTCTCTGATGCCTCTGCCAAGTGGCAATGTGTATTCTACTAATGTTTTGCATGTTTTCTTTTGTTAATTTCTTTTTAGTATGCGGTTACAACTTTTGAGCCCTTGCTTATTCCTGGTCCTTGTTTTTAATTTTTCAAATTTCAAACCAAATATCACCACTTAACATTGCTTTCCAATTTCAAGCTCATTTTTCACAATCGTTCGGTCTTCCATTACAGTGCATTAAACTTTTGCTTTGTTGGTGATGCAGGTCCTCGAATTACAATTCCTAGGAGTCTTCGTTGGGCAGCATGTGGAGCTGTAACTGTAAGTTCAAGCACAGCTTTGCTGGTTCGTTTGTTTAGTCCTGAATGTGAACCCCAAAATATAGCTGCTTATGACAATAAAAAGTAGCACTGGCAGTAACTCCCCCCTTTCCCCCACATAAAGAAATAGGGAAATGATAAATTTGGAGCTGTTGTGAGAATGAAATCGCGTTACTCTTGTAACTTTATAATCTACATAATGAGGCAGGTTACAAATATCTTGCATCCGTAAGTTGTGGTATAAATTACCTTTTATAGTATCAAGAGGTGAAATTGTTACTTTCATTATTTGCACTATGCAAAAGTAAGTTTTTATACTTTCAAATTTGTCTGACCACGATGATTTTATGGATCGGACTTTGAATTACAACATCACACATAGGTTTCGTGTACAGCTTTGAATTACAACAGCAACAAACATTTCAGGATAATAGTTTTTCCCTGTTTATTCGGCCATCATCGAAGCATGCAGATGTATTAATATTCAACAACAAAAAAAGTGTAACATATGAATGAGTGGAAAATGAAGCCATGAACATAATTTTTTTAATCCGACACTAATTTGAAATACATTGGTATTATCGGTGATAGTAATTTTCAAAATATATTTAAAATACATTAGTATTATTAATGTAGTACAATTAAATAATTTAATGTATTACTTGATCAAGTAGTTGCAATGTTTTAGTTTAATATATACGTTAGCTATCAAATCGATGCATGTGTTAAGTTATTAAAGGTCACAAATTTTTTCAAGAGTTTTTTTCTTTTTTATTAATTGCTATGAATTTCTCTATAAATAGAGACATTTTAGACACATACAAGACAATATGAATTTCATGTTACATGAGTCAAATTTCTTTCAAAAATACTTCTGAGTCATTTTTTATTTTCTTTAGTGCACAAGAGTAAATGAAATAACTTTATTATGTAAACTATCAATGATTGATAAGTTTGATGTGAATGTGCAATTTACTTCAAAGATTCCGTTTGAAAGGAATTCGTCTGTTACTCCGTTTGCATCCGATATATATATAAATATATATATAAATTGGTGGAGGCAAATTGAACCTAAAGTTTGTGTGATACACACGCTTTAGAATTCATTTGTGTAACCTTCGTAATCATTAGTTTCATCTTTTTTTTTTTTTTTGTTCAAGATTTGTAGGATATCCTCAACAAAAGAACCAACATTATCTACTTTTATACATTCTTTTAAAAGCAATTATTCAACCTCATCTAAAGATATAAAAATTAGATTAGGGAAGCGCACACACATGCTAGGCCCAACAAGAACCATCAATCTTATTGAAGATTTATAATTAAATTTATGTCCAACTTATTCTATTAATAAATGAGTGAATATGCATATTGATCCATGAAATTGTAAGCGTCGATCAATTTAGCCTCTAAATTTTTTTATACATCTTTAAAATTGTAAAAGATCAATTAAAATAGTCTCTCAATAAACTTTTGTCGTTAGATATTTTGATGCGACACTATAACTAAATATGTGGCTTGTCAATGTTGATCTCACATCAACGTAATCTTTTTGAAGACAAATTTATATGGATTATTTATTGACAAATTAGTCAATGAAAAATTTAAGTTTCATAGGAAAACTAGTTAATGCTGCGATGACATCAGGGTCGGCCCTTAGAATTTGAATGTCCTGGATGAATCAAGAAAATGATGCCCAAACAAACAAACAAAATCAAAACTTTTATAATCTTTTAAATATAATTCTCTTTGTATTTTTTTTGTTGCGAAATCATTAATAATTCATTCTTAATTAAGGTTCTTTAAAAAACTATTTTCAATTGAAATCAAAGCAATATCGTTTAATCTATCTTGTGACATAGTCGACTGCAAATAAGATTTTAACAATTTTAATTTGGAAAAACTTATTTCGGCAGGTGCAACTGTAATATGAATAGTTAGTATTATTCTATAAGCTAACCATGCAATAAGAAAACAATTAAAGTCATTAAAGAATTCAATATCATATAGCTTGATTTTGATTCAACTATTAAAACGTCTCTAATGACTTTTAATTTTTCAAATAAAATTTCACCATCAAGATCAAGAAAATTATCATGTTTTAGACAAGTTTCAAGATGTTTACAATGTGCTTTCAAGTCACTATTAGGTAATGATCTAAGCATTTCAATACTAAATAAAAATCCAATTTTTTTTCATATGTTTTATATTGCTCAAAATATTTTATTAAGTGATTCAATCGTTTGATTTACAATATATATAAAATAATGAATTCGAAACGACTTCTCATCAGACTCAAAGTTCAGTTGTGTTTGTTCATATGATTTTTCTTCATGGTGTTTTTTTTCTACGAATTTGACATTTTTGAGTAAACATAGATTCAATCTCCATTTCATTTACAATTTTTTCAACACTAACAATAGCGTTTTCAAATCCAGATTATCCATATTTTTCCAATGCGCATGCCTTTATTTTGCAAACTTTTGCTAATTTCATTAATAACAGTAGCATCACAAACCAAATAATCATTGTTATTAAAAACTTAAAATTTTCAAATTTGTGAGTTGTTAAAGATTCAACTTCACTCTTAATTTTTATATCATTATCTTGTTCAGCTAGTTGAAGTAATGCTTATCTTATGTCTGAAGCTTGAATTTTCATTGCATATACACTATTTACACGACTCTCCCAACATGTTTATGATGACAAGGGTTTAACCGTTAAGCCTATTACATTATCTCTTAGAATTTTTCAACGTTTTGTTGAATGAGATAATATAGTATAAATATATTGTAACACTTCAAAAAAATCTTTAGCTTTTGTTGTTAAATTTCTCTTTAGGATCAAAGTAAACGAAACGGAGATTGATCAGTCACTCTCCCAAGAACGTTCTTCGTTTCAGTAAAACGGAGATTGATGAGATTTCACCCAAGAATGTTCTTGGTTTCAGTAAAACGAAGAACGATCAGTATTCACCCAAGAATGTTCTTGGTTTCAGTAAAACGAAAATTGATCAGTTTTCACTCCAAGAACGTTCTTAGTTTTCAGTTTTCAAGCAATTTGACAGAAACAAAATTAAAGCCTTTAATGCTAAAATGAACACACACAATTGTTAACCCAGATTAGAGTTAAACTCTTACGTCTGCGGGACTGGATCCAACTTCGAATTATCACTAATATGAATGAAATGATTACAATATTTTCTGCACTTATGCTGCCAATTTTCTGCACTCTATACAAAACTGCAACTTGCATTCTATTTTCCTCTGCATTGCTTAACTGGGCTTATATACTAATTGGTTACAATTTAGGAGCAACAAATAAAAGTGGTTACAACTAATTAACTGAAAACTATCTACCCAAAACAGATTAATCGTAACTATATCTCCAAAATCTTCTAATTGAGTATCACATATTAAGAGCTTTAATACATAAATTTACATTATCACAAAATATCTAAGTTAAAACTATGACAACCACATAGTATAAATAGAAAAAGGTTACTGTATTAATTTTTATGTTTAGAATTTGGGGTTTAAACCCAAAATTTTAGTTTTTCAACTTCGTCGACGGTTAGCTCAAATGATCTTATTGAGTTCAACTACTCAATCTCTCAAATATATTTTGGACAATAAATTGACTAATTTTTTATTCGAAAAAAATTACTTAAATATTCGTTACTTTTACGGGTTTTGAGTGGAGTTTAACCAATTAAAAAAAATATACATCAAATAATGTATTATTAATATTATTTAATTAATTTTTGTAAAAATTATATAAAAAAGATCTTTTTTAACAATGAATAGTAGTATACTATTGTTAATATTATGTACAAACTCCTTATTACTCTACTTTTTAACTCTTTATCTCAACCACAAATTAACCTTATATCTCTTAAAATAATAAAAATTGTTAAGTATCAAACCTTTTGGTTAATGTATCTAAACATAAATCATGTTCTGTCCAAGTCACTTTTAATCAAAATTAAGTTTACAGAATCAATGTTGTTTACCACATAACAAATTAAAAACTAGTAGTGTTTTAACAAGTGTAGTGAACTGTTACAGTAATAATTAAAATAGTAGTTTCAAGTGTTAGAACTCAAGAATTGCGTTATACTATCGAATTATGTTTAATTACTAAAATTGAATAAAATATTTCTCAATTGATTTGAATAATTTTGAAACTAACAAAGGTAATAATATTGAACATTTATAATAAGAAAAATGTAAGACCCTTAATTTTAAAAACTCTAATTTATGTCATTTTAGTATATTTGGTGTTAAATTGTTGAGGCATTTAGCCCAATTTTAATTCATTTTGTGAATTAAATACCTAAAGCATATTTTATTAGAGTTTGTTTTATATTCTTTATATATATATATATATATATATATATATATATATATATATATATATATATATATATATATATATATATATATATATATTTGAGAAAGCAAGAAAACAAGAAGGAAAAATCTGAAATATTTCTCCCTGCCTCGCGTTCTCTCTCTTCCTTTCATTCTCTGCTTCGCGAAGGTAGTGTGGGTGCTTTTCCAAAACCGCCAAACACAAAACCTCACATATCACCTAGATCCAATCTTCATCTCGCAACGCGACTGAAGAGAAAGTTGATCGTAATCACGTTGCGGTGCTTGGGAACTAATTTTCGCAGCTCTGTGCGAAGCGGGAATTTTACCGGAATTTTATCGCGGTGTCGTAATCGGCCGTTCGAGCTACCGTCAAGGTAAGGGCTCCTTCCAATTTTTAGCTTGCATATAGGACTCTATATGTGTATTTGTGGGGTTTGTTTTGATGGAGGTTATGTGTGAATTTGGGGAAAATGAATTTAATGGGGTTTATGTGAGTTGTGGAAAAGAATTTTTGTGGTTTATGTTTAACGATTTTGAGTTTTGATTTGGTGTATTATGGTTGAAAATGTTTGGAAAATAAATTTGGTGGGTTTGAGGTGAGATGTTGTGAGAAATGAATTTAAATGCATTTTGTGGGAAAAATGGTGAAATTGAATTTAATGAGTTTTGAGGTGTGGGTGATGGTGATTTTTACTTGGCGTGGTTGATATATTTATCGGTAATTTTATGAAAGTTGAGATATGCTTGATGTTTGAAGATGTGGGATTTTGAATAAATGCAATTTATGTGTGAATTTTGATTTGGTGTGAAATGAATTGATGAGATTGTGTATGTGGTGATTTGAATTCAATATGATTTGTGAATTCAATTTCATGTGATTTGAGGATTGTATGCGTTGAGTATGCTCTGTGTTAAATTTGAGAATCATTAGTGTTAAATGAGCATTAAAAATGGGGAATCTTTTAATAGCTGCATTTACTTAATGATTGTGTTGTCGAGAGTCAGAGTATGCTCATGCATTTCATAGTAAATGGTGATAGTGGTGACCGGATGGGCCACGAGATGATTCCACGTGATTGGATGGTTCATCTTACCCTTACGGGGATTATCGCATCAGTGATAGTGGTGACCGGATGGGCCACGAGATGATTCCACGTGATTGGATGGTTCATCTTATCCTTACGGGGATTATCGCGTCGGTGATAGTGGTGACCGGATGGGCCACGGGATGATTCCACGTGATTGGATGGTTCATCTTATCCGTATAGGGGATGATTCCACGTGATTGGATGGTTCATCTTACCCTTACATGGATTATCGCGTCGTGCTAACCTGTGAGAGGTTGCACATTAGTAAATCGTGCTAGCCTGTGAGAGACTGCACCTTGGTAATTAGTACTAGTCTGTTAGAGGCTGTACAATTATTATTTACGCCCCTTCGAGGAGGGTTTTGTTGATATTCCGGAATCATGTGCATTGGCATATACGCATTGCATTAGGGTGCTTGGCACGTGAGTCACGTTTGACATGTTATGATGTTTGTATATGCGTACTTGATTGTGATGAGTGATTTGTGTTGTGTTGGTGTTGTGATTGATTGAATTGGTGTTGAAAGTGTTGGAATGAATTGGGAAGTGTTGGAATGTTTTTGAAAGGGTTAAAAACTGATTTTCTGCTGTTTTGACAGGTGTATTCGACTACACCTGTGTTGTAGTCGAATACAGATGATTAAATTAGCTACTGACTTGATTTTCTTGAAGTGTATTCGACTTCACAAGGTGCTGTATTCGAATACAGTTGAATGGAATGCTGTATTCGAATACAGACAGGCTGTATTCGAATACAGTAGTGCTGTCAGTGCTGTTTTTCTGTTGTTTTCGCAAGTGTATTCGACTACACATATGGTGTATTCGAATACAACAATGCTGTTTGATCCAAAACTTCATTTTTCAACCTTGTTTATGCATGTTTAACATATGCAAACCCTTTCTAGATGTATGCTAAGTTGAAAGGTGATTTTGTGCATTTAAAATTGAATGCTACGTGGTATTTGTTAATTTCGGTTGGTGACCCTTTACAATTTGTGGAAATCTGGGCTTTGCCCTCATATGAGAACTAGGGTCGATCTAAGGCGTGGCACAACGATGGGTTGGTTGTGTGACCGAAAGCAGGGGACTTGATGCCGCTCGTGGATTCTCAGTACCCAGTCACCCTCAGATAGATTAATGATCAGCTTAGGGTTCTATTTAAGAATGTTACTTATTTCCCTTTCTTATTTCAAGTTGTTGTAGAAAAAGGAACTTGTGTATTTGAAACAAATTATTTTATTCGATGTATATTTTACTTGGATTTCTGGATTTTCGTTCCAAAAACTATTTCCGCTGTTTGTAATTAATTATGACTTTGTCGTTTGTGTTACGACTTAAAATATTTTATCGAAGAGTATTTTCTTCATTTATGGATTTAACTTGGTATTTTATCAATTTGTTTTGAAAAAAAAATACACTCGCGCTGTAAAAAATCGGGGTGTTACAAAAAATGTCAGCTATAATTCGAATCCAACCATAGTTTCTAATTTCACCCTAGTTACTAAATCACTTTATTGAACTATTACTGAATTCTCTTTACTATTCTTGCCATAATTTCTTAGTGACAAAACTTTTAATCCTAAAACAACCCATAATTCCGCAGTGAATTTAAGATTAGAATTACAATATCATGAATTTCTCATCTCAAATATCCGTAAATTTCACTTCCATTTCAAAAAACGAAACGTAATTAAATCACAGTGTATATATATATATATATATATATATATATATATATATATATATATATATATATATATATATATATATATATATATATATATATTGTTGTAATTAAACATATAACCTCTTTTAATCTTCTATTTGAGTTGTCTAGTATATATACTTATATGTTTTTTCAGGCAACACATACTTAAAATTGTCAAGAAATTGAAGACGCTCTTTTGTGTCTAGTTACCGGTCTAATCATGAAACAACATTATTAAGGACTATTTAGATGATTTATGAAATAAGTTTGATGTTTTTGTTTTGTATGTTCAGATACTTTACTAATGTTTTAGTTTTTGAATATTTAAACTAATTTATTTATTTTTTTAATTAAATTTAATGTATGGTTGTTACTTTTATATATAATATATGAATGTGATTTATTTATAATTTTATATTTGTGTATTTTAATTAAATTAATTAAAGTTTGTAATTGTCGCAATACCTTTTTAGAACACAAATAAGTGCAATTAAAGACTCTATTGGAGGCGATTAGAACTGTCGCAAACATTTGCAGCAGTTGCAAAATCATCTAATATAACATTTATTATGACTTTTTCATGCACAAAATGCTTTTGGATTTTAATGTTTCATAACATTTGATCTCATTTTTTGAAATTATTATCTTAGAGGCAAATGTGACTATCTCTGCCAAGGTGCGTGAGAGTTATGGTGAATGAAGCAAGGATTTGAACTTCACCATGCTTCATAGATTTGGGAACACTAGAGTCTTCCTAATAACAATAGGGAACATTAATCAACAACAACCTTCTAATAAAATGGGTATGTCAAAGTAACTCATGGGTATGTCAAAGTAACTCATACTCAGACTATATATTAAAATAACAAACTCAGTGGTAGGAATAACACACTTGTGCGTGCGCTTACCGTTGCTGTTTTGATTTTTTTTTTTCATTAGGAATTTGACAACCCTTTCCTTCCTTTTATTTTCTTTTACATGGGTCAAGCCCAATAAATCATTTTTTTTTTTTCTTTTTCTTTTATTTCAATAATAACAATACTAATAATAATTATAATAATAATAATAATACTAATAAAGGTGGGTTCCATTTGGGAAGTGAGCTCACCCAACAAAATGTCATTTCACTTAATTATATCATGTTTATAAAATTATATTTATTTTATTCCTATATAGAAATATATCATTTAAAAAGGAAAAAGTATATTAACATGTTATTATAATATATAAAATAAAATTTAAAAGACACATTAATTAATATGCATTTTTGACAGTTGGATTCTTGATTTTTTTTCTAGTTAGATAGGCATGGCGTAGTTGTTGGGGGAGATTATTGTTTCTTTTCACTTTTACCCATAGATAAATTCATATAACTTCATACTTATAGAGTTCCATTATACAATGTATTAACATTTTGGATCATAGATATGTTTTATTTTGTGCAAAATCATCTAATATATCATTTATTATGACTTTTTCATGCACAAAATGCTTTTCGATTTTAATATTTTCTAAGATTTGATCTCACTTTTTGAAATTATTATCTTAGTGCCAAGTGTGACTATCCTTTAGAAGGTGCGTGAGAACTATGGTGGATGGAGCAAGGATTTGAATTTCACCATGCTCCATAGATTTGTCTCTTTATTATTAAAAAGTAGTAATTGTGTGCTTGTGTGTCGTGCCACAAAAAAAAACTTGTGTGCTTGTGAGTTTGTTTGTCTTTACTTTTTTATTTAATCGAATATCAATTGTGTATATGTTTGTCTTTACTTTTTTTAATTTTTTAGTGAATACTCTTCTTATTATAGATAGGTACACCAGAGTATTTCTAATAATAATACAGAACATCAATCAACGACAACAACTTTATAACAACTTTCTATTAAGGTGGGTATATCAAAGTAACTCCTATTCAGACTATATATTAAAATAACAAACTCAGAATAACATACTAAATTTGTACATCAAACGAAGTAAGTTTGCTATACACATGTTACCACTACCGGAACTGAATTCCTTTCCTTTTTCTAGCTGTGGTGCGTGCGTGCGGTTAAATCATATATATATTTTTTATTTCAATAATAACAATACTAATAATAAATTATTCCTACAATAATACTAATATTATTATTCCTACAATATGTTTTTGTTAATTTATATTTTATATTTTTCAATAACTTTTATTTATCATGAAAAGTTCACATGAAGAACAATATTTTAGAAAATACAACTGATTTCTTTTATTACTTTAGACATATTAAATAATATTAATTACATTGTAAAAAAAATGTATTGGAGAGAATAATTAAGTTTAGTTTACATGCACTTACAATTCAAAATGTTTTATACAGTTGGTATATCACAATAGTTTATGCTCATTATTTTAAAAATAATTATTATACAAAATATATATAATTTATTATCGGCATAAATTTTTTTTATATTAATATAATATATATAAATTAAATTCAATACTTAATTCACATATATTAAATTAATTTATATTAAACTCAATTGTTTGTGCAATAACACTGACCAATGGGGTGAGAGGTTGTGTGACTGGTGAGGGTTGGCACACTTTTGAAATACTAGCCAACTATTACAAATCAATTTACTTGTTTTAGAAATGATGAGAGGGAGACAGAGCCATAAATATAATATTCTTTTACTTGTTTTAGAAATCATGATGAGAGGGAGGCAGAGCCATAAATACAATATTCTTGGAAGGTTGTTGCTGGGAAGCTTCGGTCCGGTGGTAATTTGTGTATATATAATGTGATTTACACATTTTCTTTACAACAACACAAACCAGTGTAATTTACAGTTTTTTTACCTTTCTTTACAAGCAAAAAATCGTACAATTATGGTGCAAACTCGTGCTGTGATCTTGAAATAACTCTCGTGGTCCAAAGGATGATTTTCTCCGTAAGAATATTCACTTATGCATTTGTTATACTCATTATTTATTTTCTGATTCTTTTTTCTTGATAATAACCATGATTCTTTTTTGTTCGATCAAAAAACGTTGATAGTCCTTGTTCAGTATAGGACACAGGTGAAGGTGAAGTAACAGTTTCTGGTGGAGAAAGGTTGTTTTTGTTGCATTTTTACTCCTAGTTCATTTCATGATTATTTTATTTATTGTTTGTTACCTTATTGAATGATTAGCAGGTAGTATATTACAAGTAAAAGAAACATTGCAAATGAGTGACAACTGAACTATTACAAATACAAGGAAAAAAACATTGTAGGGACAACTGACGGAAACGAATAAGAAAATAAACATACTTAACATTAACAATAACATAAAATAATATATTACTAAAAAACAAAAATGGCCACCATAGGTTTTCTCGATCAGAGAACGTTGGGTTGGGTCACTGTTCAGTATACGAGGCTGAGTAAGGAAGAAAGGTTGTTTTTATTCACAGTTCATTTCATGATTATTATATTATTTATTGTTTAATACTTTATTGAATAATTAACAAGTATTTATAAAATAGACGCGACATTACTATTTATATATTAGGAAAGTTGTTGAGTGTTGTTAGGACGGGGATTAATACCTAAAAATTGCTCTAATCTTTTTAAAAATACTTTTTCTTCTATTTTATTTATAATATCATAATTTGTTAAGTAAAAATTAATATAGATTAAATCAGATTTACATCTAAAACATCTAAAAAAAACTTTTTTATATGAGAATTTAATTGAATATACAGAAATAGTTAAAATTTATTAAAAAAATAATATTTAAAAAAATTTGAAAAATAATTATTATTAACTGTGACAAGCATGTGGAAAATAAAGATAACATATTATATGTGCATTTTTTCTTATGTGAAAAATAAAGGTTCTTGAGTTATGTTGTCTAGATGTATGTTTCAATCTAATATGTGAAAATATCATACTATGTATGCATTTTTTCTTGTTACATGAATTAATCTAACCAAATGACATGAAGAAAATGACATGAAGATTGGTATGCGTTGATCTTCGTTGGATTGATATGTGTATATGGAATAAAATTTATTTTACCAATTTTTTAAATTATTAAAATTGTACTTTTTTATTAGGCCCTATTTTTAAGATTAGAATAAGTCCTAATTTTTTTTGTAGAATAAATTATAATTTAGACGTGTATTATAAAAAAATCGATGGAATAATTTATAAAAAAATTACAAAAATAACTACTATAATTATAAAATAAAATAAATTTTCCAACTAATTTTTAATTATTAAAAGTATTAACTAAACTTTGATTTACTACCTCGCTCTCTCCAATATATATTTTTTTTTTTTGTAAATTTACAATTTAAAATTCTTATATACAATATAATATTATACTTTTTATTTATCTTAATGTTTGACTACCCCAATATTATAGTTCAACATCCGCCACTGGCTCCAAAAAGAAATAAAAAACATCACCGGTATCAAAATGAGTCATTTTGCTTTATTCTTCTCACTATTCAAATTCAGATTTAATTAACCAAAAAATCTTCTTCAAATCAATCGATATTTAATATTGATCATAAACAACTTTTTACCTCCCTATATTAATAACTTATAATTGTATTTTTTCTTCAAATAAATTTTGAGTTGAAAATTATGATATTCGAAATCGGCATAATACACACTATTAAGTTTAAAATGATTAAAATATGATTAAAAAATACACTGAAAAGAGTTTGAGGATGAAATTTAAAATTGATACTTTATCGACTAACTATTTTTAAACGTTAACTCTATTTACTAACATGTATTATAATAACTAACAATTAGTCAAAAGATACATACTATAATAACAACCATAAAATGCAATTGGACATTAGGCAAAAACCAATAATGTTGTGAACAAAGATTATTGTATATATACTTGAAAGATATAATATATAGACATAGTCACACACCCACACTCAAATGTGTGTAGTATGATGGAAATCAATTTGGGAAAATAGTCTTTTAATTGGAGAGCATATATGTCTTCGGTCCAATAATAGCAAGTTCTTATAAAATGCAGCCATTGTTTTTTTTTCTTTCACGTTGTCGGTTGATGTACATAGTCCAGAGTTAGAGGATGATGGTGTACATATGTGATATTTTACATTATTCTGTACTATGACCGTCACATTCATATCACATTCTTGTGTGTCAATAAAATTTACTTTTGAATATTATAATAATTTATATCCCATTTATAATCTTACAGCCATTGCATTATAGAAGGGTATTAGTTAAAGTTGTCTTTATCCGTATTATTGTATAACATGTACAACTACCTGACTTATAAAATGCACTTGACTTACTTTTTATCCATCCCTAAATAATGAAAGAAAGATTGGATATTCTTTCACGGTTTTTGCCAATTTTAAGTATAATTTTATTTTCATTTTTCTAAAGGCCAGAGCACTTACCGATGCTATTGGAGCTAAAAGTTGAGTAACCTCATGAGATTGTTAGTTGTAATGGACAAAAATGCAATAGTTAGTGTTTGGCGACTAGGGAGCGAAAAATAGAAAAAACACTGTTATCTTTTATCGTTTTTTAGTTTTTATTACTCCACGTTAGAAGTTAAAAACGTGAAAAAAATTGTTGATGTGGAAAGAGTTTTCCCTTAATGTCCATTTATGCTATCATTTTTCTCTCGTAAGTTATGTTTCTTCGTTCCCTCAATCTGATCTCTCCTTTTCTTGCATCTCTCCTGTTTCCATCTATAAAACTCAAAACCTAGCCTCCTTTGAATCTTGTCTCTTTACCTTTCCAGATTACGTTTTTAATTTCAAGAAGAGTTTTTCATTTTTAAACTTATACTAACAATGATGTGTTTGTTTTTTCTTTTTATTCTAAATCGGACAACACTTGAAGTTGAAGGTTTGGAGACTAACAAAACAACAAAGGTGTTTTTTTTTCAACGTATCTTGATAGAAATGACAGGAAGAGCAGATGAAGATATATTTTGAGGATCTCATGCAATTCTTTAGGCCGATGAAATGTCCAAGTTAGTGAGCAGAGGATGTTGGGATGTTGACTTTTTATCAGAGCGTTGACTTTGTCAGAGTGTTGACTTGACGATTTCACTAGACGATCAACTATTTTCCAGATTAAACGTCGAATTATCAGAGTGAACTTGTATTAATAGATTCATCATAGGTGCATTGAGAGTGCATTTATTAGAGTCAATCACAACTTTAACGGATCTTGTAGAGCATTGTCTTATTTTGCTTGTTTATCTTCTCCAATTAGCAAAGAATGCAGCATAAGATCTTTATGGTTCATGACAAGTGAACTGCATACTTAATTAAATTTAACAGTGTTATAAATTAATCCCACAAAATAATTTTTGTTATTATTAAAACAATTAAAAGTTATTGTTTTTCAACCCAAATTGGTTAAAAACACTATTAGTATTTTGTCCACTTTTTTAAAGTTGGTTCTAATTAGCATTTAGGGTTTTGTCCGCATACGGTAATTTTTTTTAAAGACATGTTTTATTGTTTATTTTATTATTTAGCGATTAACTTATAAGGTTTACAAGTTTGTACATTTTTTATGAACTATCTATATATTTTCAATTTTCTTGTTTAAGGTTACTTGTAATTAGGATTAAGGGTTTTAGTTTTTTACTTTGCTTCAATTAAAATTTTGTCTTCTAATTGTATGTTTTTTGTTTGAGACATAGTACAAAAAATACGAAAGGAGCTAGCTAGGAAGGTATTGAAATGGAAAGGAGCTGAAGCACATAACCACGTTCTGTAACTATTTTTTGTAGGCTTAAATAAGCAAAAGGTTTCTATAAATAAAAGTCAATTTAATTTTAGTTATTGTAATTTTGTTTTTCAATTTGACCTTGCAATTTCAAATCGCTTTTAATTTGATCCTTTACCATAATTTTTTTGCTGAAATGGAAAAAAGTGGATGATGTGACATACATGACTAGGCTAATTTTTCTTTGCCTAATTGGTGGTCGAATAAGTGTCGTTGACTTGTAAGTTTTGGTGTTGACTCATTAAAACCAAAAATATTTAAAAGAAAAAACATTTTTATAAGAAAGATAGCAATAAAAGATGAAATAGATGGGTTTGATTATTGATCTAAAGAAAGGTGAAGGAATTTGTTGCAAAAAAGGGTGCCATCAAAAGCAAAGTAGCATCCATTATCATTTGCCTATATTTGGAATCAAAGGCAGGACCAATTGTAAAATCCCCCATTGTTATTTCTTCTTCTTTTTCGGTGTCTCAAATGGGTTACACTTTATAATGGTTCAACTACAAAAGATATTGTATCAGTGAATGAGTGATAGATAGAGAATGAAGAAAGCTTTTACTTGTAGATTTAGGTGTTTCATATCGATGAAATTTCTTTTGCTTTTTATTTAGTTATTTTTAATGTAATCTTCCGCACTAACAAATTTAAGATACTGTTGGTTTTGAGTTTCGGAAAATTGTTTAAAAATCACAATTTAGGCCACTGAAGTTGGTTGAGTTGCGGACTAAGTCGCTCTCTTTAAGACGTTTCGCGGCACTGCCCAAATTGTGCAATGCAGACTATCAAAACCACAAAATCCCCAGGATAAAACAACCTAAATTCACTGTATCGAAGTTCCACTGCACCGTAGAAAAATGTTCTAGAATTACACCACCAATATAGCGGTTAAAGCCACTCTTAATATGACATTTAAAGTCACTTGTAATATGGTACTATGACCACTCATAAATCAAATGGACTACGACAAAAAACCGCTCTAAAAGATTACAACACACAAAACCACTACAAAAGACTACGACACAAAATCCGCTCATAGTGGTATTAGGACCACTAAAAATCGACGGGATTACGGCATAAAAACCGCTCTAAAAGGATAGTGGTATTAGAACCACTGAAAAATTGACAGGACTGTGGCATAAAAACCACTCTAGGATAGTGGTATTAGGACCACTGAAAAATTGACGGGACTACGTCATAACAACAACTCTAAAAATGGAAGGGACTACGATATAACAACCGCTCAAAAAATCGAAGGGACTACGGCATAACAACCGCTCTAAAATATCAAAGGGACATAAAGAAAAGGGAGAAGTGTCTCGGAAATTAGTCGAGCAGCATAAAAAAGAGATAAAAGAGAAAGTTGGGAAATGCATCCAACTTTGGTGTAATTTTCACAATAATTTGAAACTCATTATATAGTGATGGAAGCGAACTCGCGTATGATCTCTAACCAATGTGGGACTTTAGCATATTAAGAGTTGAAAACTACTCAAAATACGAGAGTTTTCTAATGTGGGACTTCAAAAAAATTTATTTCCAATGTGGGACTTGAATTTAAAAAAAAAAAACATGTTTCTTTCCACTTGAATTTATAAAAACAAATTCTTTCCAATGTGGTACTTCAACAAATTTTTTAAATTCACACAATAACATACTCTATGTTCCAACACTCCCCCACTTGAATTTAAAAAAATGTTTCTGAAATAGCGTCAAACGCTTCTATAAGATCGTGCATAAACAAAGGTTCTCTTGACTTGAACCTTTGCATAGTAAGTAAGATTCAGATTCAACAAGAGTGACTCGTAGTCTTAAACTTTATCTCTGACATCAAACCCACACACAACCTTTTCATTGGGTGTATTCTCAAAAGCCCGTGCATTAATGGCTCTGCACGTCTATCCCAGTATAGTGAACGCTCTAGGAATTCTGCCTCAAAATCCCATAGGAAGCAGCTCCACTTCCACATTCACATAGGTGAGCCTATCAAGAGTACTCATGTAGCTAGGTACTCCACTCCATATAGAGTATAGATCGAATTAAAAGTTTTTATTACCTCATCCTATTATCGCTTCAGGAATCATATTTATCTGATTTATAATAGCACGTTCATCTCATATCACTTCACAACTTGTTATTACCCATCGAACCTATTTCTTTGGATCTCCAGTCTTTTAGGTCGGGTTACCATCATGAGTGATTCTATAGCCATTAGTCCCATCATTTTAGATGTATTTATGACTTTCTCTCTAGCTAATCCTTTCGTCAAAGGATTTGCCAAATTTTCATCAGTGCGTACATAATCCACTATAACAACTTCTTTAGTCTCTAACAGCGTTGTGCTTACGACGGATTTGTCGTCTCTTATCGTTGTAATAACGATTCTCAATCTTCGCAATAGCCACGGTACTATCGCAGTGGATCGACACATTTGTCACAGGTTTTTCCCATAAAGGGATCTCAATCAGCTCGCTTCTTCACTAGTAGTAGCTAGTGCTATCATTTCAGACTCGATAGTGGACTGAGCCAATATCGTGTGTTCTTCGATTTCCAAGATACAACATCACCGACTATACTAAAAATATAGCCATTGTTGCTATGGAGTCATATGATAATGAGTTCCAATCAACATCACTGTATCCTTCAAGGACGGTAGGAAATCTTCTATAATGTAATCCAAGACTCATGGTCCTTTTTAGGTATCTCGTGACTCTTTCGATATTGTGCCAATGCTCCATACTAGGTCTACTGGTAAACCTGCACAACACTCCCATGACGTAGGCAATGTCGGATCTAGTACAGTCAGTGGCATACCTGAGGCTGCCAATTATGCTCGTGTATTCAGTTTGTCTAACACCTTCACCAGTGTTCTTGAAAAGTTTCACACTTGAATCAAATGGTGTGCAAGCAGGTTTACAGTCAAAGTATTTATATTTCTTTAGGATTTTTTCAACATAGTGAGACTGGTCCAAAGAAATTCCATTTTTTTGATCTAGTAATCTTGATTTCAAGGATTACATTCGCTTCTCTGAGGTCTTTCATATCAAAGTTGTTACACAACAATGATTTCACAATATTCACAGCATGAATGTTTGAATCAAATATGAGTAAGTCGTCTACATAGAGACATATGATAGTGCAAATGTCATTTTCAGATTTATAATAAATACATTTGTCACTTTCATTCACTTTAAACTCATTCGACATAATCAAGTTATCAAATTTTTCATGTCATTGCTTAGGAGCTTGTTTAAGACCATACAGAGACTTATCTAACTTACAGACTTTGTCTTCTTGTCTATGAATTACAAAACCTTCAGGTTGTTGCATATAGATTTCTTCTTCCAGGTCAACATTTAAAAAAGTTGTTTTAACATCCATCTGATGTATCACCCGATTATGAATAGCTGCAAGTGATATGAGCACCCTAATGGATGTTATTCTAGTGACTGGTGAAAAAGTGTCGAAGAAATCAATATTTTCTCTTTGTCTAAAACCTTTGGCTACAAGGCGTGCCTTGTATTTATCAATAGTTCCATCGGGTTTTAGTTTCTTTTTCAAGATCCATTTACAACCTGTTGATTTACAACCATGAGGCAAATCTACATAATGTCAAGTCATGTTAGACTCTAGATAATCCATTTTGTAAAATACATGTTTTTGATGAAGACAAAAGACCAACGATGACGATGATGATCAAGACAACAAGCTCAAAAAGAAGAAGTCCAACATATCTCATTGATTAACTTTAGACTTCAAACATATTAAATGTTTAAATATAAAGGTAAATGATACAATCACAAGATCAAGTACATGAGAACCTTTCATCTTTACATATGCATAAACACTATTTTTCAAAGTCCAAAATAATATTTTCAAAATGATAGAATCTTTATTTTTTACTAAAAATCATGTTGTAATCGAATACAACTAAGGTGTATTCGAATACAGATAAAAATGGCTAAGTCAGAGAGTTGGCCATCTCATCTGTATTCGACTACACAGTGAAAATTTTGAATAATTTTTTAACGTTACAGCAAGTTGTATTCGAATACAGAAATCTTGTATTCGAATACAGATAAGAAAAATGGCTAAGTCAGAGAGTTGGCCATCTCATCTGTATTCGACTATACAGTGAACTATTTGAATAATTTTTAACGTTGCAGCAAGTTGTATTCGAATACAGAAATCTTGTAGTCGAATACAACTGGAAGCAATGCAATTTTTCAGCTTTGAATTCAATTTAAAACATTACAATTCTTTCTCAAACCTCTTGGATCAAAGGTCACGAATCTGAAGAGATGTTTATGGACTATAAATATGTCATAACTTCATATTCAAAGTAGACAATCCAATGGCCAAACCTTGAACGACTTTGAACAACTTTTCTATTTTTCTCAAAGTCATTTTTCATAATTCAAGTACTTGCATTTCATTTTCATATCCTTGACAAAGGTTCTCAAAGTACTTGAAGCAATATTGGATTGTTATCATTATACCTCTCTTTCATATTCCTATCAAATCACATTATTTGTAAAAAGAAAGTAGTACTTTCTTTAAGTAGTTTTATCTAAGATAGTGGGGTGCTATCTTAGAGGTTTTGTTAGAAGTTTGTAGCACAGATCCTAGGGTGGGACTTGTACATATTCTAACAATAGTGGAGAAATCTCTTGTGGTGTGCAAGAGGACTGGATGTACCCTTGGGTATAAGGGGAACCAGGATAATTCTGCTGTGTTCTTTACATTACTGCCATTTATTTTATCTTTTACCATCCATAAGCGCAAAAATCAATTGCTAACTCGCTGAAAACAAGAAATACTCTTAAACACCTAATTCACCCCCCTTTCTTAGGTGCACATCTGATCTTACACATTTAATCATTTATTGCTTCGTGCAATAAATCTGCATCCAAAGATGACAAAGCTTCTTAAAGATTTGCAGGATCCTCTTATAAGGTATAGGTTGTATAATGGGGTCCATAATCTTTAGCAACTCTGACTCTCTTACTTCTTCGAGTTTTTGTTTCTCTTTGTTTGTTGCTTCTAGTTACAGGAACGTGATTTGGTTCGCTGCCCCCACTATTTCTCCATTTGAAATGGAATTTATTTTCATAGAAGTCAACATCATTTGACTCTATGATCATTTTCGCATTTAGGTCATAAAACCTATACGCTTTGTTCTTTACTGCATACCCAATGAATACACATTCATAGGCTCTACTGGCGAGTTTAATTCGTTTGGGATCGGGGATTCTGACATAAGCCACACAATCTAGCATGTCAAAAATTAAAATCATACAACATGTAAGTAGAAGGAGACATTTTATTGATTTCAATATTCAAACAGAATGAGACATATTAAATTTCAACATTTAATTTAAATGTCATGAGTGATGTACCTTAATAGATGATCTCATAAGTTATCTTCAGCCTCCACGGATCTGTCATCGGTCATTTGATACTCTGAGTAGAAGCTCACAACATACTTATTCATAGCATCTCGAACATCTCTAACAGTATTGCTGGAACTGTAGTAGTTATACACATCATGAGTAAGTCCATTAAGAATATAATTCTTATCATTATTCTCTCATGGGTTAATTCTCCAGCTTTCTTATCCTTTTCTGTTTGCTTCAAGCTGAAACAAATTATTGAAATCAGAGGCAACATAACCAAATCCAGTAATCTCTTCGGTTGCCATGGCAGAAAGAAACGTCTTAAAATTGTTGGTTTTGAGTTTCAGAAAACTTTTTAAAAATCACAATTTATGTCACCGAAGATATTACTGGATTGAGTCGCGGACTAGGTCGTTATCTTTAAGACGTTTCGCGGCACTGCCCAAATTGTGCAAGGCGCACTATCAACCATGAAGTCCCCAGGATAAAACTGCTCAGATTCACTGTATCGGAGTTCCACTGCACCGTAGAAAATCGTTCTAGAATTACACCCTCCATATAGTGGTTACTCTTAATATGACATTTAAAGTCACTTGTAATATGGTACTATGATCACCCATAAATCAAATGGGCTACGACAAAAAACCGCTCTAAAAGATTACGGCTCACAAAACTGCTACAAAAGAATACATCACAAAACCCCTACGACATAAAAACCGCTCTAAAAAGATAGTGGTATTAGGACCACTGAAAAATCGACGGGACTGCATCATAAAAACCGCTCTAAAAGGATAGTGGTATTAGGACCGCTGAAGGGACTGCGGCACCACTCTAAAATATTGAAGGGACTGAAAGAAAAGGGAGAAGTGACTCAAAAATCAATCAAGCAGAATAAAAAAGAGATAAAAGAGAAAGTTGAGAAATGTATCCAACTTTGGTGTACTTTTCACAATAGTTTGAAACTCATTATATAGTGATGGAAGCGAACTCACATATGATTTCTAACCAATGTGGGACTTTAGCATATTAAGAGTTGAAAACTACTCAAAATACAAGAGTTTTCCAATGTAGGACTTCAAAAAAATTTATTTCCAATATGGAACTTCAACAAATTTTTTAAATTCACACAATAACATATTCTATATTCCAATATATACTTTTAAACTCAAAATTGTAATATAATACTTAAAATCCAAAATATTAAGAATAGGGGTGAACCCAAAATTGTGATGAAGACTAAAATCACAATGAACACTAAGAATATAAGAAAAGTCTTGTTTCATAAATGTTCATACACTTTATAAAAGGTTAAATGTATGTGATAAAAATTCAAAAAGAAACACTACCGACATTTACAATTTTAGGCATTATTTGAATATTCTTTCAAAAATATGCACGGGTAATAGGGAAAATGGGAATAGATGCAGACGGAAACGAATAAGAAAACAAACATACTTAACATTAACAATAACATAAAATAATATACTGCTAAAAAACAAAAATGGCCACTATAGGTTTTTTTTGATTGGTTATTCCGTCACCATTTTTTATTTTTTCTCCCAAATTCCCCTAAAGTTGTCACTCAAATTTTGATTCTCATTCTCCGATGGCCTCCCACGATCAAAATCACAAAAACGGCGACGTTTCAAAGAAACCCAAACTCAATCCCTCTCCAATCACCGACGCCGAAATTCAATCAGAATTCTCACACCACGATCCCAACATAGCACGCCTCAACAACGGAGCCTTTGGTTGCTGTCCATCCTCTGTTCTCACAGCTCAGCGTCAATTTCACCTCAGCTTTCTCCGTCAACCCGACCACTTCTACTTCAACCACCTCAAAAACGGAATCCTCCATTCCCGAACCATCATCAAACAACTAGTCAACGCACAACACGTCGACGAAATCTCCATCGTCGATAACGCCTCCACCGCCACTGCAATTGTCCTTCAACAAGCCACGTGGGCTTTCCACGAAGGAAAGTTCAACAAAGGAGACTCCGTCGTCATGCTTCACTACGCTTACGGTTCCGTCAAGAAAGCAATCGAAGCCTACGTCTCACGCGCCGGTGGAAGAGTCATCGAAGTTCCGCTCCCCTTCCCCGTCACCTCCGAAGACGAAATTATAAGAGAGTTTCGTCACGCGCTAGAAAAAGGAAAGAGCGAAAATGGCAGTAATAACAATAAAGTTAGATTAGCGGTTATTGATCACGTGACTTCCATGCCGAGCGTGGTGATTCCTGTGAAAGAGTTAGTTAAGATTTGTAGAGAGGAAGGGGTTGATCAGGTTTTCGTGGACGCGGCTCACGCGATTGGTTGCACCACGCGCGTTGATATGCAAGAAATTGGAGCTGATTTCTACACGAGTAATTTGCACAAGTGGTTTTTTTGTCCACCTTCGGTCGCGTTTCTCTACGCGCGTAAATCGGTTAATTCAGTTGATTTACACCACCTTGTTGTGTCGCATGAATACGGGAATGGATTAGCGGTTGAAAGTTCATGGATTGGGAATAGAGATTATAGTGCTCAATTAGTGGTTCCTAAAGTTATGGAATTTGTGGATAGATTTGAAGGTGGTATTGAAGGGATTAAAAAGAGGAATCATGATAGCGTTGTTGAGATGGGTGAAATGTTGGTGGAAGCTTGGGGGACACATCTTGGAACACCTCATCATATGAGTGCAAGTATGGTTATGGTTGGTTTGCCTCCTTGTTTGGGGATTACGAATGATTGTGATGCTCTTAATCTTAGGACACATTTGAGGGACTTTTTTGGGGTTGAAGTTCCTATTTATTTTCGAGAGGCAAGAGATGGGGAAATTGGGTGTGTAACTGGATATGCTCGAATTTCTCATCAAGTGTATAATAAAGTTGATGATTATTACAAGTTTAGGGATGCAGTTAATCAACTTGTGAGTGGTGCCTTCACTTGTGCTCTTCTTTCAACTTCCACTTGAAGAATGCTTTACCAATTAGTAGCATGTTCTGTGCTCATAAATCCTATGAGCAAATACAACAATTTAATAAATATATTTAGCAAATACTGGGTTTTAAGTTGAATACAACACTTTGGTGGTTGTCTCACACTTATGTGGTGCCCAGTGTGTTGAGATTTTCATTATGAATACTGAGTATTTTTTTATAAATACTACAAATAAATGATGCCTGACTTTTGACACTTGCATTAGTTCAACCCTCAACTTTATAGCTATTTTCAAATGGTCATTGATATTACACAATGATTGATCAAGTTAGTTGATCTATCAGTACATATCACTTAACAAAGCTAATCATGCCAAGTATTAACAAAATGCCCCTTTAGAGATTACAATCCATTCTATTGCAAAAGAATCTTTACATTGAACAAAGAATTCTAGGCCAAAGACTGGATTGATTTGAGCGAAGCTGCCAATTAATTTTTATCATGAAGGCTAAGTTAGCATCCTTGTATATTATAAGCTAAATCAATGCAAACCACAAGATGTAGACTCTCAGCTCATTCTATTTGTAGTGGGTGCTTACTGATAATATTCAATATGTGAACATTTTCAATCCAAAATCAATTACTAATAAACTACCTAATACATATGTCTCGTAATACAACTCGTCTACTAGTTACATTGGATATATTGGAGTATGGGTTTGCATATGAGATCTCCCTCTTCTCCACAATTAGTGTGTCTCAATTTCACTGCTAAAAAATCTAGCTAAAACATACCTTAATCCAACAATTTAAAATCTAAAATATTTAAAAGTTGGCATGTAAAATGTAGATGAAAACTAAATGAATGTAATGTAAACCTCATTTCAGCATCTCTTTAATTTCATAAAGATCTTCTCTAGTTGGTTAAAAGACAATTTTATCATGTGCCCACAAAATAGTCCAAATCTCGTTGACAACCATAGTGTTTACCACTCCTGTATTTTGATCATATGATCAATAGGGCCACCTCATCAATACTATGAACTTGTAAATCACTATAACAATATTTGGACAATTGCCTTCATCGCCACACAACACTATTATAAAATTTATCTAAAGTATTAACAAATGTCCCTTCAGAGACTATGATATGTTCTATTGCAAGAAATCTTTACATTGAATAAATAACTCTTATCCAAAGACTGGATTAAATTGAGCTAAGTAGACAATTAATTTTTATCATAAAGGTGTTAGCATCCCTATAGTTCTTGATACAAGGTCACCTTAAAATCATCATGGCTCAAACCTTAGAAGCAAAGTTGCTAGTGTTTCCTATTTAACATCATCTAAGCTCAAACAGTCTCAATTGTGCATTATGAATTGCATTTCATCAAGGTATGCGTCATTCAAAGAATTACATTTTGAATAGTCATTAAAGCTACACTTTACCATCACATTTATACTTTGTGTATAAAGAATTTACATTTATATAGCATCAATGGCTCAAATATATCATTCCATAACTTACATGATGCACAACAGATGGAGTTAGGGTCATCAAAGCTACATTTAACCATTCAAGTTATGTGTTAGGAATAAAAAAAATTCATGTGTTCCCTCAAACCCATATATTTACAATAAAACAAGCAACTCTAAGCAGTGAATAACCCTTTCCTTTTATGCAATGACAGTTTTTTGTGACTAGAACAACAAAAAAACAGAATGTTGACACAATTCTTATCAGGTTCCCCTTTCAGAACTAATGGGAGAAGTTGCACAATCTTAGAAAAGGAAATCAAGATTCATTCTTAAATCAATGAGTTGTTTAATGAGACTGGGCATCATGAAAGCATTTAGTAGTGCCAAAGGAGAAACCAAAAGAACTTTTCTATATGTTGAAAAACACAAGCATTTTTGGACAACCAAATTCCCCTACACATAGTTGTAACTAAATAGTTTTTCTTTATCAGTTATCAGCTTTTAACTAATTGATCGGTGATTGAGAAAACCAACCTATACTAGATCTCAACCGGGAGCAACACTACAATTAGTGAGATAACTAGTCTGTCTACCTTGTGTCTTGTGTTTATGCCAAAGAGGTAGACGACTGTGCCAAATCTCTTCGCAATTTCTAGGGCTCAAGGCATGAAAGTGCAGTTGAACATTAGTAGCCTCAAGTATTCCATATCCATAGTTTTTTTTACAAAATTTACAGCTGCACTTTAGTAGCCCCAAAAGTCTATAATGGTATATCATTATGCAACAACCTCCCTCAGCAAATATTTTCAAGTCACTTGCAGTTACCAATTTTAAAGTCTCATTCTCTTACTATTTCCGCTATACTTTGTAGTTTAATACTAGTTGCCACTCACATGAATGGTGACTATTTTTGGAATTATATCTACCAAAGGAGATGAAATCACATGATTTATCATCATAATCCCCCACTTTGCAGCTGCATTGTACTTTCTTTAACTTCAAATCTCTCTAGAGATCAAAATTTTAAAATTCTACGGCTTATCCTAAAAAGATTGTTTTATTGGCTTTTGTGATTGTACCATTTTACCTTACAGAGAATCATGTCTCTTTGCTTTCACAATATCATGTTCTACTCTCTTTGCACTTTCCCATGATGCACTGCTTAAGCTGTTTATAGAACAGAAAAATCAATCACTAATAAACAATTTGAGTTAAAGGAAATGACTTCTTGTACTTTCCAGTTTCCACACAGAAAGGAAAAGGAACATGCAAAATTATATGATATTGTAAAAAATAAAAGAGCATAATTAAGGGATGCCAAATAAGCCGACAATATTGCGCAAACAACGCTATAATTTACAAATGAATGCATCAGTGCACCCCAAAGAATCAAAGCGTTCTCTGCATCCCCTTCATTCAATGACTCAAACATACCATCCATCCCAATAATGCATTATGAATAAAGAATTTATACTACAATAGCATCTACGTCTAGAGTCACGGTCAATAATGGCTTGTAGTTACCATTACAAAAATTACATAATGGATAACAATTAGATTTAAGGGTCTCTGAAGCTGCTGCATTTAACCATCCCAATTATGCAGTCTGAATAATTAAATCACACTGAAGCTGCATCAATGGTTCAAACATATCTTCTCGTCCCATAATTTGCATAGTCAATAGATATTGAACTTGAGGGTTACCAAAGATGCATTTAACCATCCTAATTTGCATTATGAACAAAGAATGCACATTGCAATAGCATTTAACCATCCTAATTTGAATTATGAAAAAAGAATTTACATTGCAATAGCATCTAGTTCCATGGTCATCAATGGCTCAAACATACCATCTCAAAATTCACATTATGAGTAGCAATTGAACTCAAGGGACATCGAGGCGACATTTAACTATCTCAGTTATATATTGTATTCACACATTACAATTGCATCTGGGTCCAGGGGCATCAATGGCTTAAATATATCATCCCACAATTTGCATAGTCAATAGCTATTGAACTAGAGGGTCACCGAGGCTACATTTAACCATTACAAAATGAACACAGTCAATAGCAATTAACCATCCCAATTTGAATTATGAACAAAGAATTGACATTCCAATAGCATCTAGTTCCAGTTTAATCAAGAACTCAAAGAGGCCATCTCATAATTCACATAATGAATAGCTATTGAACTTAAGGGTCATCGAGGCAACATTTAACTATCTCATTTACCAAATTATGGTGTGGAAAGAATTGTCGTTGTAGACAAAAGCTTTCAAGAAGCTGGCATACGTTGCAATTTCAAGATTGAATTTTGGGTCATCAAAGAACAAAAGATACCATCTTGGGACATTATGAATAGAAATTCATAATAAAATTGCATGTGAGTGTGACAACCAACTTTTACAATAAAGTTCATTTCCTTTAGGATCATCAAGACATTCCTTACAAGCATCATGAAACAAAATATCAATCTTGGAGTATTATGTGGGGTTATTAGGCTCAAAATTAACACCCCTTTTCAAATTATGAAAAAAGATTCAATCTCACAGTGGTAATACAAAGTCATTGTAAAACTTTTAGGGTTTTTATAGAAAATGTGTAATCCAACAATCAAGCATCAAATAAAAGTCATGCGCACAAATCTTTTGCAATGAATTTTCCAAGAACCGTAGGTCAAAGAAATTCAATGAGTGAAGCAATCGAAGAAACTGTCTCAAATCATTGGGCCAAACACACTATTGAGACAATACGCGTTTGCAAAACAGCACAGTTGCAGAAAAAGAAACTAAAGATTTTCAAGAAATTGAATTGAAAATCAAGAGAAGAATAACTTAGTAGTAAAGAATAGAAATCTTATGAATCACACTGCAAAATTTTGATATGTTCCACAAATCGTGTTTAATCCATTAAAAGAAAAAGTAAGAGAATTCGTCAGTGAAACTAAACAGAGGAACCCTTACCAATTCCCAAAGAGAAACATTAAAAACACCAAACCGAACATTTGGCTTAAATATGCAACGTTTATAAAGACGAGGGTTCAATCGAATTCGCTACCACCAGGTGGTTACAAAACTAACGCTTTACCGGCTGCCGCTGCACCAGGTCAATTTTTAGATTGTATAGTGAAATATATTTTATATATACACAAATATATTGGCTATAATGTGTATTCGGTATTCCTACCTATTAAGAAAAAGATAATTTGGAGGATATCATGCCTCGTATGAGCTCCAAAGATTATCCGCCGTTGAAGATATATTACTCTTATAAATATTTTTTATTTCAAATAGTTTATATATATTTTAAAGTGTACAATATGAGAGTTTTTTGAAGTGCAATCACATTTTCAGGTTGAATGAACTTTTTTTTAAAGAATATAACAATGAAAACATATCAACAATTCTTAGAAGAAATTACAATAATTAAATGTCGCTATAAATTTTGTTGTGATAATTATAAAAAGACTAAAATTATATTAGATAAAAAAATAAATGACAAAAATTATATTTAAACCTAAATTTTTATTTGAGGGTTAAAATAAATTAAAATTTACTATTAGTATTGACCAAAAAATGATAATAGATTAAAAATAACATAAGTGTTTTTTTGACTGATAAGATAAGTTTTCATAATTTAAATGACACAACTTGTTAAATCGATTATTCTTTTACCCCTCTTTTTTGGATATTTTTCATCTATATCCTTTTTATAAAAAAAAAAAAATCAATATATCCTACTTTAAAATTATTAGACAAAAATGTCATTTTTTTATCTTCAGATGTCGCAAGGAAGGGTTGCAACCACATGAAAGAAATTTGTTTGTCTTATTTTATATGTCACATCGTGGGGATGTGACCATGTATTATTTATTTATTTTTATATTTTTTCTAACAAACAAAAAAATATTAAATTAATAAATATAACATAATAATAAATTAAATTATATTAATAAAATTAAACAAAATGCATTAAATGAAAAAAAAAATACATCATAGTTACTTAAGTTGAGTAAAATGTGCAAAAGAAAAGAAAGAATGTGCTATAACATTTTAATAACTCTCTCTTATTTTGCCGTCTATCACAAATAAATTAACAACTTCATCTATTTTGAAACCAATACCCTCCTAATTTGATGTCAGTTTTATTTGTAAATAAAATTAGCAATTCTTTCTTAATTCGTAGACGAATTTCTCGTATTTAACGGCCCATTTTATTTATTAAAATATAAATTAGCATATATATAGTTCTTTAAACAACTTAACACGTACAAAAAATTTGCATGTTGGTGTCCTTTGTATCTATGATATATTCAAGTTTTGTTTCTTTTCGGACAAAACAATGAAGATATATTTATTTATATTATAAATAAAATAGACATTAAGAATAAAATGCACAGATATAGTTAGTGAATTATTATCGGATGGCAAAATATAGGTTTAAGACTGCCAAATTTTGGAGCTCTCTTCCCATCATTTTCCTCGTTTACAACACCCTTATGACCAATTTGATTATATAAAATTGTATCATATATTTGATATACACATGATAACCAACGTGATAACAACTTTTTATTTTGTTATGTATTTGATACGTATCTCATCACGATATGCTATAATATATATTATATTTAAATAATAAAATTATCATTGTGAACAATTACATATTAGTTTTTTTAAATTAACTTATTATATTTTAAATATTATAAATTAACAAAAAAAATACTAAAAAAATTAAATAAGTAATGAAATAGCTTTATATTTAAAACTATTCACTGACACTATTAAATAAATAATTTAAATTTTAAAAAATAAATCATGAGTAACCAAATAATTCTATTTTATTTGTTAGAATGTAAATAAAGATATGATATATATCATATGTAAATGGCAAAAATATCCTTGTAAACAAATTATATTTATTTTAAAATTTTAATTAATTTTTTTTATTTTTATAATTTTGAATAGTAATTTATTAAATTGTATATAAAAGACAAAACTACCCTTGTGATAAAATCATAAACATTTTTTAAATTAATTATTAATATTTTATTTTAAGTTTAATATCAAATTCTATTAATTATTTTTTTATTTATATTTGATTTGATTAGATTTACATTTTATATTTTAAATATTGTTTCTATATTTATATTTTAATTTTATATTTTAAATTATATTGTATAAGAGTAATTGAGTAAATAATTATTCATACGAATAAACTTATCATATCTCATTTATTCATCAAACATTAAACTCAACATTATATGATAACTTATTTCTACCATTTCAATCAAACAAATCCTATCAAATGAGCCATAATGGTTAAGTGTTGGATGGTCTGAATATCATCCATGGAAGTTGGATAAAGTGAAATATAGATGGCGCCTTGATTCATAGTTTGTGGACAACTGAGTGTGGTGGGGTTCTTAAAGATGTCTCAGGTTCCTGGTTAGGAGGATTTTCTTGAAATTTTTGGAGTTTTTCGGTCAAGGGTGGATGCAGTGTGTCACCAAAGTGTACACCTGAACTTTGAAAATTTATATCAGTATCTTTATTTTATTTTTATTTTGATCACACTCAATTTTTATATTTAACTTTAATGTTAGTAACATACTCTCTAATAGAGACAAGTGATAACCACTCAAATGCAAATGATTTGTAAATTTACAACAACTAAAATATATATATAATGGCCTCCATTTTCTAATATATTTATATGAACACGTCAATGTTGGTAGAAGATGTCCTACAATAAACAAATGGACATTCTATATATATGAATTATGTCATCTCCATGAATACTTAAAAACACTGACTCATAAGTTTGAACAAATTTCCTGTTTTAGTGTGCTCATGCTTATGTCAACATATAATAAAGTGGAAGCATGATTTCAATATTTGATATATTGAAGTGTAGAGATACTTCTCTTTTCTGTATTTGATGTGTGAGTTATGTTATTAAATTCTTTAGAAACAAAAAATACTAAATTTAAATAATTTAGGTGATTTAACTATTACATATAATTTATATATAACTTTTTTTATATATAAACAATCATTTTAAGTGTTTTTTAAAATTTTATTATTCAAAAAAAGTTATGATAAAAAGATGAAATATTTAAAATAATTTTATATAATAAAATATTTAAATCAATTTTTTTATCTAAAGTTTTATTTTTTTTAAATTATTTTTTCAAAAAGTTATAACAAACAGACTTAATATCTAATAAAAAAATCATAATATAATATTTATGTTAAAAATAAAATGCCTGTATAGAAAAAATAACACCGATAGTGTATTTTTTTTTTTATTAGAATCAATAGTGTATGCTTATTAATCTCGTAAAATACAATTTTTTTTATGACGGAGCAGCAATCTAATAGGTACAACAAGCCCAGAATCATGCGGAGCCCAACGTTTTAGTATTTGGGAGCATTATTATTTAGGGTTATTCTTATTATTTTTAGTTGAATACACAAATACATAATTGTTTTGGACCTAAAATAATGAAATACAGAAATTTATTTTGCCGGTCCTTGCATTGCATTCGGTTTCTTCTTTTCCTTGAGCAGCAAAGCAGATAGATACGACCTCGCCGACGCATTATCGAAATTCATAACTATTAATTCCTGTTTCTGATAATAATCAATCAATTAGGTATACGTTTCAAAACATACTCAAATCCCGTAATTCACATAAACACAAAACTAAGAAGTTGTAGTATCAGAAACAAGAAGTTGGAGTCGCAGCACTGAACTCAACTGCCCGGAAAACGGAGCCGGAGTTGTTCGTCGGCCGCCAGAAACGGTGAGGAAATAGTCATTGTTTTGTATTTTTTTTTCTCGGATGCGATTCCATTGTGATACGCACCAATGAATTTCGTCGCAGCAGATTACCGTACTGCGATTCCCCAATTTGGCACTAAAACGGGGCAATTGACAACATAGGTTAGGGTTTAGGATAAATTTTTGAATTTGCCATTGAAAATTCTAAATGATTGAAATTTGTGTTATACTTTCTCAATCAATTGTCTTCTTAGTACATTGAAATTTCTAATTGTCTTTTTTACATGTTTTGGATATTTATCAAGTTTTTTTTAATATTTTGATTATAAGGATTATGTTTTCCTGTGTTAGGTCATGGCTGCTACGAAGACAATTGCAATTTGTCAGTCAGGAGGCAAATTTGAAACTGAAAAGGATGGTTCTTTGTCATATAAAGGTGGCGATGCTCATGCTATTGACATTGATGATCAAATGAATTTTATAGATTTTAAGGCAGAAATAGCTGAAATGTTTAGTTTTAATCTTAGTAGCATGTCTATTAAGTATTTTCTTCCTGGAAACAAGACCACTCTCATTTCAATTTCCAATGACAAGGATCTACAACGAATGGTTAAGTTTCATCGCGATTCGATTACGGTTGAAATTTATATCCTTATTGAAGATGCTGTTGCTCTTGAGGTTTCAACCATGCCTGCCAGTAGGTAGTTTCTTTGGTTCTATCCTAATAGTAATATCCTAATAGTAATATCCTAATAGTAATATCTCTTTGTTATTTCATGGGGATTTAGTTTCTAGAGTTTAATTTTGATATTCTTTGTTTCCTAGGTCAAGTAGAACAACTTTGTCTGAAACAGTGTTGCCAATCAATACCATTCTGAATCATGATGTTGTGGATGCTCCCCCTGATGCTCCTCATGATACACATCAAATGGATGTGGATATGGACATCCCTCTTTTGAGCCTTTCCTCAAATGAGGAGAAGCTTGCTAAAGGGGCATTGCAATGGCAGAATACTATCACTGGTGTGGGTCAAAGGTTCAACAGTGTACATGAATTTCGAGAGTCATTGCGGAAATATGCCATTGCTCATCAATTTGCGTTTAAATATAAAAAGAATGATAGTCATCGTGTGACTGTTAAATGCAAAGCAGAAGGTTGCCCTTGGAGAATTCATGCATCGAGGCTGTCGAGTACTCACTTGATATGCATAAAAAAAATGAATTCGGAACATACTTGTGAAGGGGCTGTTGGAACGACAGGGCATCAAGCAACTAGGAATTGGGTGGCTAGTATTATCAAGGAAAAGTTGAAAGCTTTTCCTGACTACAAGCCCAAGGACATTGTCAATGATATCAAGCAGGAATATGGAATTCAACTTAACTACTTTCAGGCATGGCGTGGGAAAGAGATTGCAAAGGAGCAGCTTCAGGGTTCTTATAAAGAGGCATATAGTCAGTTACCTTTCTTCTGTGAAAAATTAATGGAGGCTAATCCTGGAAGTCTAGCTATGTACACTACTAAGGAAGACTCAAGCTTTGATCGTCTCTTTGTTTCATTTCATGCTTCGTTGTATGGCTTTCAACAAGGTTGCCGACCATTGATTTTCCTTGATAGCATTCCACTGAAGTCAAAATATCAAGGGGCATTGTTAGCAGCAACAGCTGCTGATGCAGATGATGGTGTATTTCCTGTTGCCTTCGCCATTGTTGATGCTGAATCTGATGATAGTTGGCATTGGTTCCTTCTTCAACTCAAATCAGAGCTGTCAACATCTGTTCCCATAACATTTGTAGCGGACAGAGAGAATGGGCTGAAAAATTCAATTGCTGAGATATTTGAAGGTTCATTTCATGCGTACTGCCTGCGATACTTAACTGAGCAACTTTTTCGAGACTTGAAAGAGCAGTATTCTCACGAGGTAAAGCGACTCATGATTGAGGATTTATATGCTGCTGCTTATTCACCCAAACTAGAAGGCTTTCAGAACTGCCTGGAGAGCATCAAAAGGATTTCTATAGAAGCTTACGATTGGATTAAGCAAAGCGATCCCCAGAACTGGGCAAATTCATTTTTTCAGGGTACTAGGTATAATCACATGACTTCAAACTTTGGGGAGCTGTTCTACTGTTGGGCATCAGAGGCAGATGATTTACCGATAACACAGATGGTTGATGTTATTAGGAGTAAGATCACGGAGTTGATTATTACCAGAAAGGCAGAATCTGATCAGTGGTCAAGTAGGCTGAGCCCATCCATGGAGGAGAAGCTTAAAAGGGAAAGTCAAAAAAGTCCTTCACTTCAAGTTATATTATCGGGCGATAGTACATACGAAGTTTGTGGTGACTCGGCCGAGGTTGTCAATATCGACAGGTGGGAATGTAGTTGCAAAACCTGGCAGCTGAGTGGGGTGCCATGCTGCCATGCCATTGCTGTCATCGTTGCTATAGGTCAGTCTGTTTATGATTTTTGCTCTAGATACTGTACAACTGAGAGCTACAGATTGACTTATTCGGAGTGTATAAATCCGATTGTGAATATGGATGTGCCTGCTGCAATAGAGCCCTTGGTAACAGTAACACCTCCTCCCACACGACGACCACCGGGTCGACCAGCAACAAAGCGATATGGTTCTCAAGACATAGTCAAGCGTGATCTACATTGCAGCCGATGCAAGGGACTAGGGCACAACAAGTCTACTTGCAAAGAGGAAGTATTGTGTCTCAACAATACTTGAAAGGAGGAATTATAGAGCTGGACACCGTAAGTGTCGTCTTCCTTTGACTAATTGTTTGGATGGCAAATAGTGGCAATTAACTAATAATGATTATTTCTCTTTTGAATTTGATAACAGAGTTTGAACCAAGGATTGGTGGCACAGGGAACTGTATATTGCATCTAACAGTTCTTTTGAGGGGACTGGCAAAAAGAAATAGACTAGAATAACCATTTTACTTTTAGTTGTGAAATAGCCAATAAGTTAAAGCATAATAGTACTTAGGTGTTTGTTATTCTTTTGCAGTTGTATTGCTAGTTGCTAGTCTAAGTTCGATGGGGTAAAATAGTACTTTATTAGTTGTTGTGCTTGGAAACTATTTTGACCCAACTTTCTTTTCTGACTCGCATGTTTTTAAAACCTATAAAATACCCATGTTTTTAAAATCTATAAAATATCCGTTTGAATTTGTCAACATAAAAAGTATTGGAGGTGAGAGAATAAACTTTTAATAAAATAAGCGAGGGACCTCTATATTTGTTAACCATTGTAAGTACTATTGGATTCAAATGTGAGTGGTGAAGTCTTACATTGATTATGAATGAACTAAATCTTAAATACATAGGATAGGTGACTCGTATATGTAATGTCTTAAGATTTAGGTTGAGACGGAGTGTCAAAGTCTCTTGTGGTTCTGAAATATTTGCTTCGTTGTTTCCGTACTCTCGGACTCTCCATAAATACCGCAATGAATTCAACCGTTATTTTTTTAATTTTTTTGTTAGATTCTAATTTTCAAGAGTGAAAAATACATTATCGAGTCCTAATTTTTAGTAGTTTCTTTAGGGGTGGGGAAGCAAAATTAGAGACGAATGAATATTCAACTAAATTATCGAGTCCTAATTATTAGTAGTTTCTATAGGTCCACATTATATCGAGTACGGTGTTAAAGGGGTGGGTGGATAAATAGATCGTTAATTGTGACATATTTTGTTTGATAATATAAAAATGGGTTTGAAAGTTGCGAAAAAATGTAGAATTTAAAAACTTTTATGTAAAATATTTTAATAAAATTATTATGCAAAAAATATCATTTAAAATTATGTTCGTATGATTTTTAAATCATAATTTAACTGATAAATGTTGATATTGTTAGGTTGATTATTGTGTCAGAGTTTATAATGATATATACTATTTTTTCTATAAACAAAACAAAAATGTATGTGTGAGATATGACTCAATCTTTTATCAATTAGACCAATTTTTATTAATTATATCACATTTTCTTTAAGATAACAATACAATTAAACAAAAACAATAATGAAAAATATTGCATTAAAATTTGATTGATAAAAATTTGAATGAGAAAAAATTAAGGTTATAATCTTTAAAAGATGGATCTCGGTGGGAATTTTTCAACAAATAGTAGTATTATTATGTAATTTCATAAAAGAATAAGTTTTTTTTTGTTGGTAGAAGGGATAGTAAATGACATTGTAAACTTACATAAAATTGCGAGTTATGTGTTCGAACTCAAGACAATATATTCAATCTAATATAATCAATTATGTGTTCGAACTCAAGACAATATATTCAATCTAATATTATCAATATTTGTCAATGGAACTAAGATTTAAAAACAAAAAATAAAATTTTATTTTTGATAGTTATATTTTTATTCTGAATTAGTGTGTTATTTATTCTTTCATATTGATGGAGCTAAATATCACTAGAAGGGGGGGTTGAATAGGGATTTTGGCTTTTAAAAATTGTTTTAACAAGGTTATGAATTTCTGTCCTCTCTGAGAGGATGCGATAGAGGATGGAAATTCAAACGTTTTAATCAAGAACAAATTTAAATGCAGAAATAATAAAATGAGATAGACACACAGATTTTATACTGGTTCACCCAATTGTGGCTACGTCCAGTCCTCACACTCTTGTGAGATTTCACTAACAATCAATCTGATCAACCTCAACCTGAGGATGATTACACTTTGTGTATTTTCTAGCTTCACCAAGCTTACAATCACGTTTTTGAATGTTTTCAAGTAACCTTACTTGAATAAACACATAATGATTTGAGTATGATTGCTCTCTCTTCTCTTAAACACTTTCTATAAAGATATTACAAAGATCTATTTTGTGAATGTAGAAAGTTTGAAGAGAGGATGGATATTGCTTTTGATAATCTAAAGATTTTGATCCTTTTCTGCAATATTTGTGTGTGTTTGATTATGGAGAGCTTGTTGCCTTTTATAGAGTTCTTGTATAGCTCTTCCATATGTTAAAACACTTCTTGACCGTTGAGGAGGATGCATCAAAGAGTCCAATGGTCTTTGTGCTGAAATTACAAAACTGCCATCCAGCTGTCTTGAACAGTGTTAGTCCATCCTCAGCTTTGAGATTCAAACCTTCTAGGTACTTGGTCCATTGTAGCCTTTTTCTTTTTCTTTCTTCAAGACATGAAACGGCTATTTCCTTGACTTTGTGTGCTACAGCAGGCTGAATTCGTGGAGTACAAGGTTTGAATACAACTTTTGAACAATGATGTGACAAATTGTTCAACCTTGTGCCTAGTACTAGCTGTCCTCTTCCTAGAACAGCCTATCCTCGTACTAGTCAAAATGTGCTTTCTGACCTCTTTAAATAATATGCTTTATTGGGTCATTCTTGGTTATAATCTTTACATCTTAACCTGATTAAGACTTATGGTTTCGTTGCTGGATGTATTCTGTGCTTTTACGAGGCCATCCTCGCGTATGCTTAACCCATCCTCTTGCTTGCAAATATGATGGTTTTGAGTCATATGTTCATTCTTTCAGCCTTTATGATTAATAACCTGTTTTCTAATATAAATCCACTCAAGAGCACAGATTAGTCCTTAAACACAATCATAATCTCTTAAGTAATTTTGTTATCATTAAAATCAATTGAGAGAGATTTATTCTCAACAATCTCCCCCTTTTTGATGATGACAAAATTCTATATGAATGCATGATGAGATTTAATGTTTATGCTCCCCCTGAAGTGAGTAATCTTTTTGTTTAAAATTTTTAAGTTCTAAAAATATTACTCCCCCTGAATGTATGCCAGAAATATGAATCTAACAAAATAAAGATCATAATGATATTTCAAACAATAATGTTATAATGGCATAGTCATTTCAAAACATTGATCATCAAACATCAAAATATCATAGTCATAGTAGCAAAACATTAATCAACAAAACATCAAAACATCATAATCATCAAAACATAGCAACAAAACATCATAATCTTTCTCCCCCTGAATTTAGCAGCATCAAAAAATTAAGAGTCATAAAGTTATTCTAGGGAGGATGGCTCGTCAGACGAGGATGAAGGTGAAGGGAGGTTGAAGAGGCAAGACAGGAGGATGAATGGCTGGTGACACACTCCAAAAGGAGGTTAAATGATCAGAGTTTTTTTTTTTTTGAGTGATAAACGTGGTTTTTGGATGTATGATCAAATAATTTGAACCATTTTGTAACCGTTGAAAAATAGTTATTAGGCATTCATTAGGAGTTAATGAAGGTTTGAAGTTCCAAGAGAGAAGTAGCCGTTTTTCATTTAATGCTCATTAGAAAGAGATGTATAGGAGAGAGAGAGACATCAATGAGAAACGTGCACATCTTTTTACTTTCTGAATTTTGGGTTCATCCTCATATTGGAAGGAGGATGCTGTTTTTTAAAAAATCAGAAATGAGGAGGACGAAAACAATAAATAAGAAAAATAATAAAAATATATAAAAAATAAAATTAATAAAATTAAAAAATAACAAAAATAAAATAAAAAATAAAAAATAACAAAAAGAAAATAAAATAAAAGATAAAAAATAAGGAATAGAAAAATAAGAGAAAACAAATTTTTTAACTAATTTTAATGAGATTGATGCATGGGTAACAACAAACGGTTTTTCTAAAATAAATTCAAATTGATCCTCCTGAAGAGGCTGGACATGTAACCGTTGGAGAAGTGATGATGATGGAGGAGATAGGCTTGGGGCATGGTGTAACGGACAGATGTAGTATTGAGTGATTCTTCTCTATTTTGATCAGACTCCGTGCTGGAGTAATGATCTTCAATGTCCTCAGATGCTTGAGAGAAGATTTTGCATTTTGCTGCAATCTTAGTTCTAGCCATAATTTTTTTTGTTAATGGAAGAGTAGAAAAAATGATTCTGGGTTGAGAGTGAGATGAAAGCAAATGAAATGGCAGAGTTAAGTAAGGAGGATGGAAGATGGAAGGGGATGACGTTGGGGAAAGAACCGTTGATTTAATTTTGCCTAGGAGGATGCAAGAACTCATGATTGATTTGATGGAGGCGTGCAGGCATGCGTGTGCAGCACGCGTGTTGGGAAACGGTTGATTCAGCCGTTGAAGCATTTAATGCTTGCGTGGATTAAGGAGGCGGCGCCACATGGACGGCCCAATGGGAAAAGGGGCGTGTGCACGCAAGGTCTGGGCCTATTAAATGCAGTTACATCAAAGAGGATGCTGTATCCTCTGGTTATTAGCCATCCTCTGAATTTTAACCTTATATACAAAGATCAGATGTGATCTTTCAGGCACTTGACAATTAAATAATTTAAACAAAACAAAATCAGAGACACGCAGCAAAATACAAAGGATAAAACAATTAATCAATTAATTTTTGAAAAATTAATGATAGACAATTTTTTCAAAATATCCTTGAACCTATCCTCTTGAAGAGGTTTGGTAAAAATATCAGCTAGCTGATTTTCTGTATCAATGAAAATTAATTCAATGTCTCCTTTTTGAACATGATCACGTATGAAATGATGTTTAATTTCTATATGCTTAGATCTAGAATGTTGTATGGGATTTTTGGAAAGATTAATGGCACTAGTATTGTCACAGAGGATAGGAATTTTTGTGTACCTTAGTGAATAATCTTCAAGTTGATTTCTTACCCATAAAATTTGAGAACAGCATTGAGCAGCTGATACATATTCAGCCTCCGTAGTTGAAAGGGCAATGGTGTCTTGCTTCTTGCATGACCAACTGATGTGAGAGCTTCCAAGGAACTGACAAGCTCCACTTGTACTCTTTCTTTCTACTTTGTCTCCAGCATAGTCAGCATCGCAGTAAGCTTTGAGGTCAATGTCTTGACACTTTTCATACCATAAACCCAGATCTATTGATCCAACCAGATATCTTAAAATTCTTTTCACAGCTGTGAGGTGTGATTCTTTTGGTGAGGATTGGAATCTAGCACATAGACCCACGGCAAATACTATATCAGGACGACTTGCAGTTAAATACAGCAATGGTCCAATCATTCCTCTATACTCCTTTTCTGATATAGGAGTTCCTTCATCATCTCTGTGTAGCATGGAGGATGGGTGCATAGGAGTTCCCATACTCTTGGCTGAACTCATGTTGTATTTCTTAAGCAAATCTCTGGTGTATTTTTCTTGAGATATGAAGATGCCATTATTTAATTGCTTGATTTGTAAACCAAGAAAGAATTTTAATTCTCCCATCATACTCATTTCGAATTCATTTTGCATGAGGTTGGCAAATTCTTCACACATCTTTTCATTAGTGGACCCAAAGATTATATCATCAACATAAATTTGCACGATTAAAAAAATCTTTTTCAATAGTTTTCTTGAAGAGTGTTGTATCTATCTGTCCTCTTAAGAAACCATTGTTTTTTTAAAATGAGCTCAACCTCTCATACCAAGCTCGAGGAGCTTGCTTTAAACCGTAAAGAGCTTTTGAGAGTTTATAAACGTGATTGGGCCTTTTTTCATCAATAAATCCAAGAGGTTGTTTAACATACAGCTCCTCATTTAAAAATCCATTTAGAAAGGCACTTTTGACATCCATTTGGTATAGTTTGATACCTTTATGGGTGGCATATGCCAGGAGGATGCGAATAGCTTCAAGTCTTGCAACCGGTGCAAAAGTTTCATCGTAGTCAATTCCCTCTTGTTGATTGTAGCCTTGAGCAACTAGCCTTGCTTTGTTCCTTATTATCTCTCCATCCTCATTCAGTTTGTTTCTGAAAATCCATTTTGTTCCAATGATGGATTTTTCGTGTGGAGGAGGTACAAGGTTCCATACCTTGTTTCTTTCAAATTGAGAGAGTTCTTCCATCATGGCTTCAACCCATGATTTTTCACACATAGCTTGATCAATATTTTTTGGTTCAATTTGTGAAATCATGGCCATGGTAGCTTCATTTCCACGAAGAGACTGTCTTGTTCTTACACCATCAGCTGTGTCTCCAATAATCAGATCTGGAGGATGATAAGTAACTATTTTCCATCCTCGTGGGGGTTGCTGAGAGGATGGATCAGACTCATCCTCATTGTTTGGACTAGGTGCGTTGGAGGATGAAGGTTCATCTTCCTCAGATTTATCAATTTTTTCTAAGTACAAGTCATCAAACTCATCAAAAATAACATGCATGGATTCCTCCACAGTTTGAGTCCTAAGATTATATATTCTATAACCTTTAGACGAAGTGGAGTATCCTAAAAATAATCCTTTGTCAGATTTTGAATCAAACTTTCCCAAATTTTCTTTATTATTTAGGATGTAACAATAACACCCAAATATATGAAAATATGAGATGTTTGGTTTTCTTCCTTTCCATAGTTCATATGGAGTTTTGTTTAAAATCTTTCTAATGGATACACGGTTTAAAACATAGCATGCCGTATTTATAGCTTCGGCCCAAAAATATTTTTCAATATTAGCTTCATTTAAAATGGTTCTAGCCATTTCTTGCAATGTTTTATTTTTCCTCTCAACAACTCCATTTTGTTGAGGGGTTCTTGGGCAAGAGAAGTTGTGAGAAATACCATTTTCATCAAAAAGATTTTTGAAAGATTCGTTTTCAAATTCACCTCCATGGTCACTTCTTACGGAGATAATTTTTGATCCCTTTTCATTTTGGATCTTCTTACAAAAATAATGAAAAGCCTCAAAGGCATCATTTTTATGTTTTAAAAACAAGACCCAAGTGAAGCGTGAAAAGTCATCAACAATTACAAATCCGTATCTTTTACCACTAAGGCTAGGAGTTTTAATTGGACCAAAAAGATCAATATGAAGTAGCTCAAGAGGATGGTTTGTGGAAACAACATTTTTAGAATGAAAACTACTTTTAACTTGTTTTCCTTTGGCACAAGCTTCACAAATTTTGTCTTTTTCAAAATCAATTTTTGGAAGACCTTTAACTAATTCTAATTTAGACAATTTTGAAATAGTGTTTAAACTTGTATGTCCAGCCCGTTTGTGCCATACCCATTTATCCTTTTCAATGGATACAAAACAAGATTCAGTAGGCAAATCATCAAGATATAGTTCATATAAATTCTTTTTTCTAAAACCGGAAAAGAAAACTCTACCCGAGGATGAATGTTTAACCTCACAAAGATTGGGTTTAAAAATAACTTCAAAGCCACTATCACAAAGTTGACTAATACTAAGCAAGTTATGTTTTAAACCATCCACATATTGAACATTTTCAATTTTAGCAGAATTTTTATTACCAATAATACCGGTACCTTTTATTTGAGCTTTCTCATTGTTTCCGAATGTAACCGATCCTCCATCCTTTATTTCCAAGGAAATAAAGCAATGCCTATCCCCGGTCATATGCCTTGAGCAACCACTGTCCAAGAACCATGGCTTTCTTTTGTTGATCAGAGGATGTACCTTTTCATTTTCTGAGTTTGTCATGAGGCAGAGGTTGGCCTCTTCTTCCTTTTCTTGCTCCGAGGATGAGTCATCATTATCATCCCACGTGATCATAGATTTGTTTTTGTAAGGAAATCTTCTTGAGTTCTTTTTGATCAGAGGACACTCTGTTTTGTAGTGGTCCAGCTTGTTGCATCCAAAGCAAGTAATCTGACTTTTGTCAGTTTTTTCTTTTTGAGGAGATCTTTTTTCTTGTCCTCTACGATTTATCATCCTCTGGATTCTTCTGGAAATTAGAGCAAGTTCATCCTCTTCCTCAGATAGAGGATAGTCTGCATTTTCTTTCTTTGTGCCTTCTTCAACTTTTTTGGAAGATGAGCTTTCTGTTTGGCTTGATTTTAAAGCTATCATTTTTCCCTTTTTGCTTGGTTTGTCAGCCAGCAACAGAGGTTCGTGAGCTCTTAGAGTTCCAACCAGATCCTCTAGTTTCATGTTGGCCAAATCTCTTGCTTCTGTGATGGCAGTCACCATTGGCCTCCATTCTTTTGGTAAACTCCTTAAGATTTTTCTTATCCTTTCTTGAACAGAGTAAACATTTCCAAGAGATCTCAAGTTGTTAAGTATGATTGTCAACCTTGAGAACATTTCATCAATCGTTTCATCCTCCTTCATTTCAAATAATTCGAACTCTCTTACTCCCATGTCTATCCTCGCTTCCTTTACGTGGCTTGATCCTTCATGATGAATCCTTAGAGTATCCCAAAGTTCTTTGGCGTTTTTGCATTCTTCAACTCTATCATATTCTTCCCTGCTCAAAGCACACGTTAGAAATAAATGAGCTTTAGAGTTTAGGAGTACCTTAGCATTTTCATCAGCCGTCCATTGTGCTTGAGGTTTCTCATCGGAGGTTGCATCTGTGTTGTTGACTCTGATGACATGATCCCCATTTTCAATAACAGACCACATGTTGTTATCTTGAGATATGAGAAATAATCTCATCTTACTTTTCCAGTGGTAGTAATCTGTACCATCAAAGTAAGGAGGTCTAGTGGAGGATCCTCCTTCAGGAACATACTTAGCTTTTGACATTTTTTCTTTGGATCTTTTTCTCTTACACTGTTAAGTGTAATATTTCTAGAGAACCTTGCTCTGATGCCAATTGATGGAGCTAAATATCACTAGAAGGGGGGGTTGAATAGGGATTTTGGCTTTTAAAAATTGTTTTAACAAGGTTATGAATTTCTGTCCTCTCTGAGAGGATGCGATAGAGGATGGAAATTCAAACGTTTTAATCAAGAACAAATTTAAATGCAGAAATAATAAAATGAGATAGACACACAAATTTTATACTGGTTCACCCAATTGTGGCTACGTCCAGTCCTCACACTCTTGTGAGATTCACTAACAATCAATCTGATCAACCTCAACCTGAGGATGATTACAATTTGTGTATTTTCTAGCTTCACCAAGCTTACAATCACGTTTTTGAATGTTTTCAAGTAACCTTACTTGAATAAACACATAATGATTTGAGTATGATTGCTCTCTCTTCTCTTAAACACTTTCTATAAAGATATTACAAAGATCTATTTTGTGAATGTAGAAAGTTTGAAGAGAGGATGGATATTGCTTTTGATAATCTAAAGATTTTGATCATTTTCTGCAATATTTGTGTGTGTTTGATTATGGAGAGCTTGCTGCCTTTTATAGAGTTCTTGTATAGCTCTTCCATGTGTTAAAACACTTCTTGACCGTTGAGGAGGATGCATCAAAGAGTCCAATGGTCTTTGTGCTGAAATTACAAAACTGCCATCCAGCTGTCTTGAACAGTGTTAGTCCATCCTCAGCTTTGAGATTCAAACCTTCTAGGTACTTGGTCCATTGTAGCCTTTTTCTTTTTCTTTCTTCAAGACATGAAACTGCTATTTCCTTGACTTTGTGTGCTACAGCAGGCTGAATTCGTGGAGTACAAGGTTTGAATACAACTTTTGAACAATGATGTGACAAATTGTTCAACCTTGTGCCTAGTACTAGCTGTCCTCTTCCTAGAACAGCCTATCCTCGTACTAGTCAAAATGTGCTTTCTGACCTCTTTAAATAATATGTTTTATTGGGTCATTCTTGGTTATAATCTTTACATCTTAACCTGATTAAGACTTATGGTTTCATTGCTGGATGTATTCTGTGCTTTTACGAGGTCATCCTCGCGTAGGCTTAACCCATCCTCTTGCTTGCAAATATGATGGTTTTGAGTCATATGTTCATTCTTTCAGCCTTTATGATTAATAACCTGTTTTCTAATATAAATCCACTCAAGAGCACAGATTAGTCCTTAAACACAATCATAATCTCTTAAGTAATTTTGTTATCATTAAAATCAATTGAGAGAGATTTATTCTCAACACATATTACTCTACGGTTTTATTGTTTAAATATGTAATAACTTTATTTGTGGAAAAAGTTTTTACCAATATACAATGAATAATGAGAGTTTTGGGGCTAAAAAATGAGAGATTTTGTAAAGTTTAAATTATGAAAATTTTACTTTAAAGCGTATTAAATGAGATGAGCTTTACAAATAGAAAGGGTGAGATTGTTAAATTTTGATCACACAATCATACATGAATGACCGTGATTAAAAGAAAAAGTTATGTGATTTTTTTAAGTGATTATGTGTCACTTAAATAACTCTTAATAATATACTATCATTTTACTCTATATCAATGTAATTATACTCATATTCCATAATTTAAAAAAAATTATATTTTACTCTTTTTTTCTTAACTAAACTTTAATTTTTTGGAACACAAATTTCGAATTTTAAAAACACAATTATATCGTTGAATTTTTTTT